>CM072693.1:1937925-1978280 GCA_036884735.1 Huso huso | reverse complement strand
ATCGATGTCGCCAGTTCGGATCAGACAGACCAGACCATCGGATCGGACAGGACGGACAGGACATGGCGCATCCGTTCGGGACGACGGCGGGACGGCTGCTGAACCTGACGCACTCCACCACCTGAGCCTCGACCACCACCCACCACAAAACACAGACAGACAAACACACACACACACAAACACACACACACACCCACCATACGCACACAGACACACACTCACATGCTCACACACACACACTGACACCAATGTAAAATGAACACATTTATTCCTTTTAAAAAATAAGTAAAATGAACTGTCAGAAGTGGGATTTGAACCCACGCCTCATTCAGAGACCAGAACACACAATTCTTTGGAAAGACAGAGTCCTTGAGTCTGGCGCCTTAGACCGCTCAGCCATCCTGACAAGCTGCGTTTATTTTCAGCACACACTAGGGTTCTCGTATCAAGGCCGATTGGGTTTATTACGCACATACCAACTTGCTCCATGAAAGATGTAATGACAAGTGTAAAACGGATTGAAGCCAACCCACAAAAAGTAAGATTATTTATTTCAGTATCGTTATAGCTATAAATGATGCATGCTTTTACAATAGCAATTGCTATATGACAGTGACCAGTATCCCGACCCTGGATTAAGAGTCTCATACTCTGCACCGACTGAGCTAGCCGGGCTGACTGGTGAAGGTTTCTTTTTCACTCTAACCAACTGAGCTATTAATTTGTGTTATTTGAGAAAATACTGGAAGTGACAACGACAGAACCCAAAGATTCTAAATATAATCCACTGGACGTCACCTGAAACAGCTTTGATGACACAAAGTCGTATGATACGAACCCTAAGAATTTTATTCCAGATTCATTGTCGCTTAGAAACAACTGCAGCCTCCCTGCCTCAATACAAATAAAACCAATAAAAAAATCGAATTACATGTATTTAAAAATGAATGGTCTCATCCATCTGGAACGATTGGTTCTGCATTTATACAGTATCAACCTTAATCTGAGTTGAGAGGCACCCAACCTGTGGAGGATTTTAAATGTGAGGGGATGTGAATAGAGTCAAATACATTTGCATCATTCTGTAAATATTTTTTTTGTATATATATATATATATATATATATATATATATATATATATATATATATATATATATATATATATATATTCATATTTCAATTTTTTTAGCAATTAAAACTCTTCAATTGCTAAAAAAAAAAAAAAAAAACTATAAAAATCTCCCTTTGTGCTTCTCGGAAGGCATACGATGGAGGGCGCACTGCAGTTTATCATTCTGGGGAATATTACAAATTAGGAGACTGCTTTAAAATACACATGTAGGGCGCGTCTCTGTTACAAAGAATTGTCACACTTTGTATTTATCTCCATAATGCGCTGGGACTAAATACGCAGATAATCACGTTAAAACTACTTGGAGAATGCGGACATCCGATCCCGCTTACTGCGATGCTAAGCTTGCGCTCTACCATTTGAGCTAATTCTCCTTGAATTGTGCCGGCGATTCTCATAGGCTACATCGCAGCTTGATACGAGCAATTCAGATTGTGTTTTTTTGGCAATGTAGTCTGCCATTTGCAAATTCAAAAAATAAATAAATTAACTAAATAGCAAATATTTCGACGAGAGGTATGTTTTAAATTTCTTCAAAAAGTAGTCTCAGCTCGTTGATTCAGTCGCTTTAAAATCCACCTCTGTGTCCCGATGCAGCAGCGTGTGTGCTGTGGGCTCGAGCTTGTTTGACGAGGCAGGCAATGCAAAAATGCCAAAACTTGCTTTTGTATCACATGACAAACTTAAGGTATGATTTAACGGCTTGGCTGTCTCAAGTTAGTTTGTATTGTTAATGGAACACCTTGTTGTTACCCAGTCATTGTATCATATGAAGTAGAGCTTGCCAGCTGGGGGTGACGGTCTGCCAATAAAAGTTAAGACTCTATTTGAAAGGATCATTTCTAGAGTGAAACATGTTTTGAAGGGATTGGTCTCGGTATCCACCAGGAGGAGTGGGAGTGTTTTCTTCTCAGCACCGAGCTGACAATGAGTGTGTAGGTATTTATTTGTGAATAAACTATCTTGCGTATACGATGGTACCAGGGACCTTACATCGGCAATCTAATGAAAGGCCAACCCCAGAGAGACTTTGTCTTGACCAGGGATTAATATAATTTAAAAACAAACTGCGATGGTTCCACTGGGGATCGAACCCAGGACCTTCTGCGTGTAAAGCAGACGTGATAACCACTACACTATGGAACCTGTGTAATTTTCAACAAAGATGATTCATGATTTAAGATGCTTTCGAGAGACAGAATATTGGAATTGGCAGCCGAAACTCGGGGATAAAACTGCCTTTGATCAAAGTGGGCAGCAAAGTTGCATACTTTGCATAACGTATTTGGGAGAAAAGAAAACGGATCATCTCTGATTTGCAACATTTCCATGGTTTGGCCCGGCCACTGCCGTGTGGCTGGTTAAAACGATGAGTTCAGTTTTTTTCTGCTGCTTGGTAATTCAGTCATGAGGCACCTGTAGCAGAGTGGCGCAGCGGAAGAGTGCTGGGCCCATAACCCAGAGGTCGATGGATCGAAACCATCCTCTGCTAGCTTGTTTTTCTTCTGTTAGCAAAGTAGATTTTCTAATATATTAACTGAAGGCAAGACTTTGTGTTATTACATTTCAGTTTAGAGTGTGTATTTCGTAAATGTTAATGTGTAGAAATGGCAGGTATGCATCTTACCTGCCTCTACCCATAGAGGACCAATACATAAAAAAAAAAATCTGAACACAAGGTGTGTTTTTGTAATCTGATACGTTACATCTAGACTTAACTGTTACGGTTAACACAATTAGAGTAAGTTATCATAACAATAGAGCTAAAAGAACATTTAAATAAATGCCAGTTAAATATGAGCCAAAAATGACAAAGTAGCCTCAGATTAGGACAATGGCACTTAACGAGTAAGAAACACATTTGCAGCAAATCCCTTGAAATGACCAGAGCCTTCCTCCTCCTGAATACTATGCAGGAGGAGGAAGGCAACAAGGGAAAGACCTTGTGACAGCCTGGAGAGACAGCTGACAGGAGGAAAGAGACCCCATTGGGGCTGGTAAGGGTTAGCTACTCTTGTCGGCAGTATCCAGCTCTGTGTTTACAGGATGCTGGAGACACCCGCCCAAGGCTTCTAAAAGAGAAAAATACCCCCAGAGTCTGCGAGAGCGGGGCGAAGATGACTCAACGTTGGACAACACGGTTAACGACTTAGGAACGGAAACGGATATGAGTATGGAGAGTACTTCACAAAAGACTAGTTCAAGATCTGCAGTTAACAAAGGCATGGAACTCCAGGTTTGTGTCTGCGGCTGGAGCAAGGCGACAGCGGTCAGGGGTTTGAAGATTCATCAAGGGAGAATGAAATGCTTGAGGGAGAAGGGACAAGGGCCTCGCATTGATCAGTACTTTACGAAGTCAGTCAAGTCAGTCGAATGAAATCCAGCGACAGGAAGCAAACCACAGTTCGCAGGATATCAGCACCCCTGTCATAGATGTGAGGAGGACTTGCATGGACACAGTTAGTGATGAACCTAATGATCCTTGTGAACCCGGGTCAGACAAACCAGCATAAGAGAAAAAAAGAACCTCAACGGGCACAAGCCTGGAGTTAAATGGCCAAGAGCTTGTGAGAAAACTGCATAGGACACAGTAAACACAGATCTCTGCGTTGCATTGGAAAGATTAAGTGGAACAGTTGAAAAGAAGCTGGATAAATTTGGGGACATCATCTACGCATATGGAAGTGAGAGGTTTGGAGTTGAAAAAGGAAGGAAAAAGTCCAAACTATTCCTGGAAAGTCTAGACGGCAGCAGGAGATTGAACGCTTAGTTAGAGAAAGGAGACAGCTGAGGAACCAATGGAGAAGAGCAGAACAAAGTCAGAAGGAGGGACTCAATCTCTTACAAAGGGTCATAAAGATAAGCTTGCAACATTGCGCAGAGCTGAGCGCCTCACGGAAACGCTTACAAAAGAAGGAGCGTGTGAGAGCTAACTTTATAAAGACCCATTCAAATTTGTAAAGAAGTTATTCACCAGTGAGAAGAATGGCACACTAAAAGCATCTAAGGTTGAGCTGGACAGATATTTGGAGGAAACACATACAGATTCAAAAAGGCAGGAGCCTATGTCAGTTCCGTCAGACATCCCACCTATCAATCCACCAGAATACCAAATGGAGGACTGTGCACCTAAGTGGAAAGAAATAGAGCAAGCTGTGAAAAAAGCAAGGGCTTCATCATCTCCAGGGCCTAATGGAGTTCCGTACAGAGTGTACAAGAGTGCTTCAGGAGTTCTACGAATTCTGTGGAAATTGATGAAAGTGGCATGGGAAAAACAGGTTGTACCAAGAGCATGGCGCCGAAAGCAGGTGGAGTCTTTATACCTAAAGAAAAGATTCTACAAGCATCAGTCAGTTTCGTCCCATTTCCCTATTAAACGTAGAAGGCAAGATTTTCTTCAGCATTATTGCTCAGAGATTGTCAGCTTACCTATTAAATAATTGCTTCATTGACACTTCAATACAAAAAGCGGGCATTCCAGGTTTCCCAGGTTGCTTAGAACACATCAATGTGATCTGGTAACAAATTCAATCAGCTAAAAAGGAGAGGAAAGAGCTCCATGTGACATTCCTGGATTTGGCTAATGCATGTGGTTCAGTGCCACATGAACTACTTTGGGCAGCATTTGATTTTTTCAGTGTACCGATGACAATAACAAATTTAGTGAAAGCCTATTTTGAGATTTGCAATTCAGTTTTCAACTTCAGAATTCAGCACTACATGGCAATGCCTAGAGGTTGGAATAATGGCAGGATGCACCATTTCTCCACTGGCTTTTACCATGGCAATGGAAGTAATCATTAGGGCATCAAAATGGGTAGTAGGAGGAGAGCGCTTGGCTTCTGGAATGCGACTACCACCAATTCGAGCATACATGGATGACATGACAACCATGACTACAACAGTAGCCTGCACTAATCGATTATTGGGCAAATTAACCAATAACACTGAATGGGCACGAATGCAATTCAAGCCCACTAAATCAAGGAGCATCTCTATAATTAAAGGCAAAGTAGTAGATAAAACATTCTTCATTAATGGTGAGGCAATACCAACAGTGTCTGAGAAGCCAGTGAAGAGTCTTGGGAGATGGTACGACGGGGATCTAAAGGACACAGTTCGTGTGGGAGAAGTTAGACAACAAGCAGTGGAAGGGTTGAAGAGCATAGACAGCTGCGCTTTTACCAGGTAAACTAAAACTCTGGTGCTTTCAGTTTGGTCTACTGCCGAGGTTGCTGTGGCCACTGACTGTGTACGAGGTTTCTTTGACAACAGTAGAGAAGCTGGAAGCTTTAATCAGTTCATACATCAGGAAATGGTTGGGAGTTCCATGCTGCCTCAGCAGAGTGGGACTTTATGGTAAAGGAATACTGCAGCTACCAGTCTCTGCTCTAACCGAGGAGTTTAAGTGCCAAGGTCAGACTGGAAATGACATTAGTAGAGTCACGCGATAAATGCGTAAGGGAGGCAGCACCTGTGTTGAAAACTGGAAGAAAGTGGGCGGCAAAGAAAGCTGTGGAAGATGCAAAGGCTGCCCTTCGAATTGGTGATATCATGGGGCAAGTTCAGCATGGAAGAGGGGGTCTTGGTTTCAGTTCAGCTCCTCCTACATGGCACAAGGCAGCCCCAGCTCAAAGGAGGAAGCTGGTAGTCAACGAGGTGCAAAAGCAGGAGGAGAGGATGAGGTATAAAGGCCATTTCCCAGGCCAAGCAGGGAGAATGGATGAGATGGGAGAGTGTGGAACAACGCAAGATTGGCTGGCAAGACCTATGGTCAAAGGAACAGAGCAGGATCAGTTTCCTCATCAGGTCAACATATGATGTTCTCCCATCACCACAGAACCTAAACCTCTGGGTAGGAGAGGATCCCTCATGTCCTTTGTGTTCATCACCTGCAACATTAAGGCACATTTTGACAGGATGTAAAGTGGCTCTTAGCCAAGGACGGTTTACTTGGCGCCATGACCAGGTGCTGCGATGTTTGGCCTTAGCATTGGAAGACAAAGCGTAACATGACCAATAAGTTGTCACCTGTTCCATCAAAACATTACACACAAAAGACAACATTCCTCCGCCCAGGAGAGCAACCACCAAGAAAAGGTGTTAAAACCAATCCTCGCCCAGGACAACTGGAAGCTGCTAGAGACTGGAAAATGCTGGCAGATGTTGGTCAACGGCTTATCTTTCCACCTGAGATTGCCACCACTAACCTTCGACCAGATATTGTCTTGTGGTCTGGATCAGCACGCCTTGTTCACCTGGTAGAGTTAACAGTGCCATGGGAGGATGCTGTAGATGAGGCGATGAGAGGAAGAAACTGCGGTATGCTCAACTAGCCACTGAAGCGAACAGCGAGGATGGAGAGTTCGGGTTACCCAGTGGAAGTGGGTTGTCGAGGATTTGTGGCACACTCTACAACCCGGTTTCTCAGAGACGCCGGATTCAGTGGCCAAGAGTTGCGCCGCACAGTGAAGAACTTATCTGAAGCAGCAGAGAGGAGCAGCAACTGGCTGTGGTTGAGACGGAAAGATTCTGGCTGGGGATCTCAAGCACAATAGAAAGAAAGAAACGCTGATGTACAGGTAAGTAAGCTGGGCTGAGTTGAGTGGGGGGACGGAGGGGGGGATGCTGGGGACGCCAGAATCACCGGGGAAGCCCTCTTGAGGTGTCGTGGGCTAGTCGACCAAACACTGAGGATGGAAGGTGCCCACTTGAAAACCCCAGAGATGTACCCTACTTAGCTCAATCCAGACGGTTGTCATGCTGATGCGCTGGGGAGGCCACACTTTGGTTGATCCCCGGAGCCAGCATCGCAGTCGCCGTTATGTGCTGATGCCCAGGGAGGCAAAAATAAGCTGATCCCTGAGCCAGCATTACACTTCAGCCATTAACACCAGACAGAAGGATATCTACATCATCATATGGAAGGAAACGTAAATGGATGGAGACACATATGGATCACATTAGTTTACTGTAAAGCTACGTCTTAGTTGGTGCTTATCTTGGCGAGAGCCGAGTTCAAATCAGCATGAAGTTTTAACATCTACTCTCGTGTAATGGAAATCAAATCAGGTGGGCAGGGACTGAAACCTCCCCCGGCTAGAGAGATTGGTGATTGGTTGTTTCTTTAAATTATTCATAGAGATGTGCACCCTGGGTATTACCTAACTTCATTTTTTACTTTATACTTTAATTGAGTGGTTATTTCATTATGTAAATTTTGTGTTTGAAACGCATTGGCAATTATTAACATTACTATGAACACATGATATACTAGAAAGGAAACTGAATCAGACACCGTCACTGCAGTGATACATGCCGGGAGTAGGGAAGTTGTTTTACCCACATTCTTGTTAAGACTATACTTTCAGGGATTATTTCTATAGTTTGTTTCTAATGGAATGTGTTTTTAAAGTGTTTGGTCTGGCTAGTCATGATGAGGAGTTACAGTGTTTTCTTCTGAGCGTGAAGCGGGTCTTGAGTGCTGCTTCACTGTAGCTGTTCTTGATCATTGATGACCGTTCCGCTGTCTTTTGAGGGTGGAGGAAGAGAACACAGTCTGAGTGGTTCGCAACACTTTATAAATGGAAAATAAAAAATAAAAAAATGTTTTATCTTTGTTAGCATCGTGATGTGTATTACAAACGAAAGTTTTATAAAGATACAATATATTATCTAGTTCAAGTGTGTAGTGTATGGAAAGCGGGTTATTAATATTAACAGTGAATTCTTGTGTTTTAAGCGTCAAGACAAAGTCCCTCTGGGGTTGGCCAATCATTAGATTGCCGATGTAAGGTCCCTGGTCCCATCGTAGAAGCAAGATAGTTTATTCACAAATAAATACATACACTTTTATTGATGTTTCTTTGAGACACGCTGAGAGAATCAAGTCTTCTGTGTCACTCAGTACTGCCAGCTTTCCCCCGTTGGTGATATATTGGTCAGCATAGCTGCTTTCCAAGTAATTGACACGAGACGATTCCCGCTTATGAAATGCTAGTGTACAACAAGCATGCCAAACACATGCTAATGCTTACTCTTACTAGGAAAACACTCGGTATCACCAGGGTCCTGGGAAACAGCCGACTCAATATGCGCACTGGCACAAATGGCCTTTGATCGTCTAATGACGTGGCAGAATGTAATAATGTATTGGGTTAATTTACCAACAAAAGAAACATCAATAAAAGTGTATGTATTTATTTGTGAATAAATTATCTTGCTTATACGATGGGACCAGAGACCTTACATCGGCAATCTAATGATAGGCCAACCCCAGAGAGACTTCGTCTTGACCAGGGATTAATATAATTCAAAAATGAATGGTTCCACTGGGGATCGAACCCAGGGCTTTCTGCGTGTAAAGCAGACGTGATAACCACTACACTATAGAAACTGTGGTTTTGTTCTTACATTATTGTCTACATGCAGCATCTCAAATAATTACAATGTCATTTATCAGACCCTTCGGAGTTGTCTTTAAGAATTAAACATGCCAGACCGAACGCAGGCTAACATTCAATCAATCAATTATATATATTTTCTATCGAGCCCCATATGAGCTTCACAAAATCTACTTAAAAACAAGAACATATCTAATTGTAAGCCTGGAAGAACAAAAGAAGCCTTTGTGTAATTTTAAACAAAGAGCGCTTTCCACGATTTAAGATGCTTTCGAGAGACAGAATATTGGAATTGGCAGCCGAAACTGGAGGATAAAACTGCCTGTGATCAAAGTGGGCAGCAAAGTTGCATACTTTGCATAACGTATTTGGGAGAAAAGAAAACGGATCATCTCTGATTTGCAATGTTTCCATGGTTCGGCCCGGCCACTGTCGTGTGTCTGGTTAAAACGATGAGTTCAGTTTTTTTTCTGCTGCTTGGTAATTCAGTCATGAGGCAGCTGTAGCAGAGTGGCGCAGCGGAAGCGTGCTGGGCCCATAACCCAGAGGTCGATGGATCTAAACCATCCTCTGCTAGCTTGTTTTTCTTCTGTTAGCAAAGTAGTTTTTCTAAAATATTAACTGAAGACAATTTAATTAATATTAAATTTCACAATCAAGGAAATGTGCACATTACTGGACACATTCTAATTGACAATTGACCTCTAAAACGTTAGGTTTTTAATCAAATTAGTTTCTTTACAAATGACATTGCTTTCTTTTTTTAAATTGTGCCCAGAAACACCAAAAGATAAAGCCCTCGGCCTCCTAAACCAGCGATTTCGTTTCGCCATTTTTATTAAATGAACTGTGTATTTTTCTTTGCCTGTGATATGTTTATAAAGGTTAGGACTTTATAGAAAATAGTCGAGGTCAAGAGGTTAAGGTGACAGACTTGAAATCCGTTGGTGTTGGTATCACCAGGGTCATAGGAAACAGCCGACTCAATACGTGTTCGTAGCCAGCAGGGCTATGAAGTTGTCGGAAGTGTGTTTGATTCTCAACTTTAAAAGTAAAGAAAACATAAAACAATGCGATTTGCTTTTATAAATTTCATTATTTGAAACGGGCATAAACACAGTTGTATTGGCTGGGAATCGTCTCTGATCAATTACTTGGAAAGCAGCTATGCTGACCAATATATCACCAACGGGGAAAGCTGGCAGTACTGAGTGACACAGAAGACGGATTCTCTCAGCTGTCTCCTCTGAATGCGCACTGGCACAAAGGGGCTTTGCTCATCTAATGACGTGGCAGAATGCAATAATGTATTGGGTTAATTTGCCACCAAAAGAAACATAAATACATGTGTATGTATTTGATACAAAATGACCTATGCCTGTGTTTATGTATTTATTTTCTGCGTATTAATTAGTATTGTGTGAATATTTTATTTAGATCGTTTTTTTTTTTTTTCATAATTTTCTGTTTGCTTTGCACTGTGTTTTTTTGCTGTGTTGATTATTATTTGTCTATTTTGTTTGGTGCACGGGTGAAACGGAGTTCGTAATTAAAGTATTTTTTGTTTTGTTTATCACAAGCACTGAGCACACGGACCTCAGGTCCCGCCCCAAACAATTGCAGGTACCTGTACACACCTGGAATTAGAAGGGCTTTGAGGAATAAAAAGGGTGAGGAACTAAGAGACTGGGAGCATGGAACTAGGAGATACCGGAATAGGAAAGAGAGAGAAGCTGAGGGAAGTAAACGAAAATAAAGAGGACGAGATTAGACAGCGAGTGGTTGGGTTTTTTTGTGCACAGACAGTGTCAGTTTCGTTTTGTTATTTTTTCTCGTAGACTCACTCTGGGAGGACTGCAGAACTTGGTGATTGAAGACATTTGAAAAGAGGTACTGACAAGAACCTTTGCGTTCGTGGTTTATGTCAGGATATCAGGATCTCTCCTGAGGCCTTCATCTGAAGCGCAGCACCCTATGGAGAGGGCTGCCCAAAGAGGCGTCTGGACAGGAGCCCTAAGAGGAGGTCTGGACCAGAGAGTGGATGACGTATGGTTAAGTGAACAAATACACATTAAAATGCATCTAATGCTCAAAAATAAAACAATAATTCAAATAAACAAACTGTGCAAAAAAAGGAAAACCAATCCAATTAAAATTCAAAAATCATACGTGATAATACTGAATAAAATAATAATCAACACATTCGACACCTGCGACATTACCACCACTGCGATCTTGAAAATGTTTGTATGCCACAGAATTTAAGATCTGAAACGGAATGTTTGGCATCTACAAAATGTCTAGCTAGTGGTGGATGAATATATTTTCTCCTAATTGAACTTTTTATGCTCGTTCATTAATGTGCAATTGTAACTGTCTAGTAGTTTTACCATCATATTGCAAATGGCTAGGACAAGAAATCACATAAATGACATGAATTGAAGCACAATCACTTGTAAGATACTGTACTTTTTTTTTTTTTCGTTGTATGGCTTTGTGCATTTTCTTAGTTTTAAATGTATTATCACAGGCGGTACACTTACGATTTGGAAAAAAATCCAGTAGATTTGTCCAGTACACCTAGATCTCTCGAACATCTAAACGAGTCAGCCCTTAATAAAGACCGTCCGTGTTCATTTCGGGGTTTATGACATTGTCTATACACAACAGTTTTATGTAATCCTATTGGTATCGAATCGATCGCAATTAATGTGTTCCATGTTTCCAGTCAGTTTGATAGTTTTAATACTGTATTGCATTCTGAATATGAATAGAGCTGAATTATTAATTGTTGATAATACTTAGAATACCAGATACATATTTAGCATTAAAAAGCAATACATGTGATTTATTTAAACAGTCGTTCATTATTTTGTGTATCAGCCGCCACACAAAGCTGAGCGCAGTCAAAGGTATACTGTAATGATGCTCCAGTCAGTCTGCCCGACTGCACCTGAACCATCTTAAAAAAACACGAAGTCCCCTAATAAGCTAATTTGTAAAAGTTAGTAAAGAATTGCGCTAATATAACGAAGCTAAATTTGAACTCCTAGCTGGAGCAACGAGAGAGGGCGAGAGGGCGGGCAGAGAAGGAGGGGAGACGCTGCTAGGCAACCGGCTCGTGAACATTCCACTCAGCTGAGCAGAGACCGTTAGGATTTAAAAATGCGAACGTTCGAGCGCGTTAGGGCGCCGATTAAATTAACACACCGTTGCTGGTATTTGAATATAACCATATTTTAAATACGCAAATAGGACTGTATTAAAAAATATATGTTTTTCAAAGTAATATGTTATGTGGAATATTAAAACAATCAAATTAAATAACACATGTTTGGACACAAAATATTTTTCTTCCTCATAACGTGTTAGAAAATGTAAACAGCAGTTGGAGAATGCCGAAGTCGATCATCCTAGCATGTTAAACGAGGGCATTTCTCCTGTAAGCTGCGTCTAGTAATAGATCGTTTATACTGTTCTCAATGGTCTGCATCCCAGCCTGAGACCACGATCCAGTGGTAGACGGAGATGTTTTTCAAGTAATATGTTATTTGGAATATTAAAACAATCAAGTTAAATAACATGTTTAGACACAAAATATTTTTCAGTGAGGTTAACAAGTAGTCTGTTTACAACAAAAATGCAATTTGTGTTAGGAACACTATTTTTGTCTGATTTAAAATGGAAATTAAAATGGTATTGAGTGCTGACAACAGTTTGGTAACAGCTGTTGATTTCCTTAAAACAATCTTTTCTAGTAAAATAAAAGAAATGTATTCTTTTTTTTTAAAAATACGTAAAATTGAACTGTCAAAAGTGGATTTGAACCCACGCCCATTCAGAGACCAGAACACAAATTTTTTGGAAAGACAGAGTTCTTGAGTCTGGCGCCGTAGACCACTTGGCCATTCTGACAAGTTCCGTTTGTTATTGTAGAAAACCGCATTATTTATTTCAGCACACACTAGGGTTCTCGTGTCAAGGCGATTGGGTTTATTACGCACATACCAACTGATGCTCCATGAATGATGTTATGACAAGTGTAAAAAAAGAAACGGATTGAAGTCAACCCAAAAAAGTAAGATTATTTATTTCAATATCGTTATAGCTATAAACGATGCATGCTTTTTACAATAGCAATTGCTATTTGACAATGACCAATAAGTAATTTTGTTTGCAATACTGTATACAATGTGAACATAATCAGACTTTGCTCCGTTGTCTCGAAGAAACATCTTCAATTTGTATTTAAAAGGGCCAACGTGGGCTCGAACCCACGACCCTGAGATTAAGAGTCTTATGCTCTACCGACTGAGCTAGCCGGGCTGACTGGTGCTCGAGTCTTTCACTGTAACCAACTGAGCTATTAATTTGTCATTTTATTTGAGAAAATAGTGAATGACAGAACCAAAGATTCCAAATATAATCCACTGAACTGTAGCTTTATTATCATAATGAAAACAGATTACACATGACCACAGTTCTGTATCAAAATTAAGACGTAAGTATATGGTTTCCATTGTAGCTATTTACACACACTGCTCTGTTGTCTCCCAGGGTGTTATCTAACAAACGACATATGCTGTGCTGCCATAATTGATTACATAGACTTTCCTGCCCCGTGTTGCTTTCTTCTTAGATGTGATCTCAGGTTCTGCTGAGTTCTGCTCCCTCGATCTCGTTCTGCAGCATCTCGCCTTGCTCATCACTCCCGTATGCTTTGGCGACTTAACAGGTTGGTTTCTGTGGCGCAATTGGTTAGCGCGTTCGGCTGTTAACCGAGAGGTTGGTGGTTCAAGCCCACCCAGGGACGATGCTTTTTGCATTTCTTAATCACATTAGAAAATGGCATTCTGATACGCTGTTATTTCATCCAATTACGCTGAAGAGTAAATGTGCTCTGTTTTTTTAGTTCAAAATAATACAAAACAAACACTGTCTTGTTGTTTGCCGAAACCCGGGATCGAACCAAGGACCTTCAGATCTTCAGTCTAACGCTCTCCCAACTGAGCTATTTCGCTTGACAAGACTGATGTTTCGAGATAGCATTCTTTTTGGCAATCCAGTAAACCTGTAATGAGAAACTCAACACCTCGGCAATACCATAATAGAATCCGATGCCTTTACAAATGTGTTTCAAACTGTTAAGTTTTCTCCCAAATGCGGTTCTCAACAAATGTTGTTTTTTTTTTTTTTTTTTTTTTTTCCTTCCAGAGTAAGTCCAAAAGGCAAACACTGGAACTGGCTGCCTGAAAGTGCAGCGCTTTGAACTGCCTCAACAAACGCTTAGCTCTAAAACGTGTACATTGAAAGTCTATTAACATCTTTAACACAATCATCTGTATTCAGGTCCCGCCCCAAACAATTCCAGGTACCTGTACACACCTGGAATTAGAAGGGCTTTGAGGTATAAAAAGGGTGAGGAACTAAGAGACTGGGAGCATGGAACTAGGGAGATACCGGAATAGGAAAGAGAGAGAAGCCAAGGGAAGTAAAAAAAAATAAAGAGGACGAGATTAGACAGTGAGCGGCTGGGTTTTTTTTGTGCACGGACAGTGTCAGTTTCGTTTTGTTATTTTTTTTTCGTGGACTCACTCTGGGAGGACTGCGGAACTTGGTGATTGAAGACATTTGAAAAGAGGTACTGACAAGAACCTTTATGCTTAAGGGTTTATGTCAGGATATCAGGATCTCTCCTGAGGCCTTCAGCTGAAGCGCAGCACCCTATGGAGAGGGCTGCCCAAACAGGCGTCTGGACAGGAGCCCTAAGAGGAGGTCTGGACCAGAGAGTGGATGACGTATGGTTAAGTGAACAAATACACTTTAAAATGCATCTAATGGTCAGAAATAAAACAATAATTCAAATAAACAAACAGTGCAAAAAAAGGAAAACCAATCCAATTAAAATTCAAAAATCATAAGTGATAATACTGAATAAAATAATATTCAACACATTCGTCACCCGTGACATTACCACCACTGCGATCTTGAAAATGTTTGTATGCCACAGAATTTAAGATCTGAAACGGAATGTTTGGCATCTACAAAATGTCTAGCTAGTGGTGGTTGAATATATTTTCTCCTAATTGAACTTTTATGCTCGCTCATTAATGTGCAATTGTAACTGTCTAATAGTTTTACCACCATATTGCAAATGGCTAGGATAAGAAATCACATTAATGACATGAACTGAAGCACAATCACTTGTAAGATACTGTACTCTTTTTTTTCGTTGTATGGCTTGTGCATTTTCTTAGTTTTAAATGTATTATCACAGGCGGTACACTTACGATTTGGAAAAAATCCAGTAGATTTGTCCAGTACACCTAGATCTCTCGAACATCTAAACGAGTCAGCCCTTAATAAAGACCGTCCGTGTTCATTTCGGCGTTTATGACATTGTCTATACACAACAGCTCTTATGTAATCCTATTGGTATCGAATCGATCGCAATTAATGTGTTCCATGTTTCCAGTCAGTTTGATAGTTTTAATACTGTATTACATTCTGAATATGAATAGAGCTGAATTATTAATTGTAGATAATACTTAGAATACCAGATACATATTTAGCATTAAAAAGCAATAGATGTGATTTATTTAATAGTCGTTCATTATTTTGTATCAGCCACCACAAAAGCCGAGCGAAAAGCGTATACATACTGTAATGATGCTGCAGTCAGTCTGCCCGACTGCACCTGAACCATCTTAAAAACGAAGCTTCTAATAAGCTAATTTGTAAAAGTTAGTAAAGAATTGCGCTACTATAACGAAGCTAAATTTGAACTCCTAGCTGGAGCAACGAGAGAGGGCGAGAGGGCGGGGCAGAGAAGGAGGGGGAGACGCTGCTAGGCAACCGCTCGTGAACATTCCACTCAGCTGAGCAGAGACCGTTAGGATTTAAAATGCGAACGTTCCGCCGGCAAGTAGGCGCTTAAAATAACACACCGTTGCTGGCATTTGAATATAACCATATTTTAAATACTAAATAGGGACTGTATTAAAATATATTATGTTTTCAAAGTAATATGTTATTTGAATATTAAAACAATCAAATTAAATAACACATGTTTGGGCACAAAATATTTTTCTTTCCTCATAACGTGTTAGAAAATGTAAACAGCAGTTGGAGAATGCCGAAGTCGATCATCCTAGCATGTTAAACGAGGGCATTTCTCCTGTAAGCTACGTCTAGGAATAGATGGTTTATACTGTTCTCAATGGTCCGCATCCCAGCCTGAGACCACAATCTAGTGGTCGACGGAGATGTTTTTCAAAGTAATATGTTATTTGGAATATTAAAACAATCAAGTTAAATAACATGTTTGGACAATATTTTTCAGTGACGTTAACAAGTAGTCTGTTTACAACAAAAATGCAATTTGTGTTAGGAACACTATTTTAGTCGGATTTAAAATTGAAATTAAAATGGTATTGAGTGATGACAAGAGTTTGGTATCAGCTGTTGATGTTCTTAAAACAATCTTTTATAGTAAAATAAAGAAATTTATTCTTTTTAAAAATAAGTAAAATTGAACTGTCAGAAGTGGGATTTGAACCCACGCCTCCATTCAATAAGTAATTGTGTTCCAATACTGTATACAATGTGAACAGAATCAGACATTGCTCCGTTGTCTCGAAGAAACATCTTCAATTTATATTTAAAAAGAACACTCAACATGGGGCTCGAACACACGACCCTGAGATTAAGAGTCTCATCCTCTACCGACTGAGCTAGCCGGGCTGACTGGTGCTCGATTCTTTCACTGTAACCAAGTGAGCTATTAATTTGTCATCTTATTTGAGAATACTGAATGACAGAACCAAAGATTCCAAATATAATCCACTGAACTGTAGCTTTATTATCATAATGAAGACAGATTACACATGACCACAGTTCTGTATCAAAATTAAGTCGTAAGTATATGGTTTCCATCATAGCTATTTACACACACTGCTCTGTTGTCTCCCAGGGTGTTATCTAACAAAACGACATATGCTGTGCTGCCATAATTGATTACATAGACTTTCCTGCCCGTCTTTGCTTTCATCTTAGATGTGATCTCAGGTTCTGCTGAGTTCTGCTCCCTCGATCACGTTCTGCAGCATCTCGCCTTGCTAATCACTGCCGTATGCTTTGGTGGCTTGACAGGTTGGTCTCTGTGGCGCATCGGTTAGCGCGCTCGGGTGTTAACCGAAAGGTTGGTGGTTCAAGCCCACCCAGGGACGATGCTTTTGCATTTCTTAATCACATTAGAAAATGGCACTCTGATACGCTGTTATTTCTTCCAATTACGCTGAAGAAAAAAAAAAAGTGCTCTGTTTTTTTTTAGTTCAAAATAATACAAAACAAATATCGCCTTGTTGTTTGCCGAAACACGGGATCAAACCACGGACTTTTAGATCTTCAGTCTAACGCTCTCCCAACTGAGCTATTTCGGCTTGACAAGACTAATGTTTCGAGATAGCATTCTTTTTGGCAATCCAGTAAACCTGTAATGAGAAACGTTCAACAGCTCGGCAACACCATAATAGAATCCCATGCCTTTACAAATGCGTTTCGAAACTGTTCATTACTTCAACAAGTAGTCTGTTTACAACAAAAATGCAATCTGTGTTAGGAACACTATTTTAGTCGGATTTAAAATGGAAATTAAAATGGTATTGAGTGCTGACAAGAGTTTGGTATCAGCTGTTGATTTCCTTGTAACAATCTTTTAGAGTAAACTGAACACATTTATTCCTTTTAAAAATAAGTAAAATTGAACTGTCAGAAGAGGGATTTGAACCCACGCCCATTCGGAGACCAGATCCCACTTCTTTGGAAACACAAAGTCTTTGAGTCTGGCGCCTTAGACCACTCAGCCATCCTGACAAGCTGCGTTTGTTGTAATAGAAAACCTTGTTATTTATTTCAGCACAGACTAGGGTTGTCTTGTATCAAAGCCAGATTGGGTTTATTATGCGCACCTACCAACTGTTGCTCCATGAATGATGTAATGACAATTGTAAAAAAAGAAACGGATTGAAGCCAACCCAAAAAGTAAGATTATTTATTTCAATATCCTTATAGCTACAAACGATGCACGCATTTTACAAAAGCAATTGCTATATGACAATGACCAATAAGTAATTTTGTTGCAATACTGTATACAATGTGAACAGAATCAGACATTGCTCCGTTGCCTCAAAGAAAAAGCTACATTTTGTATTTAAAAAGGACATCCAACCCTCGAACCCACAACCCTGAGATTAAGAGGCTCATGTTCTACCGACTGAGCTAGCCGGGCTGACTGGAGGAAGTTTCTTTCACTCTAAGCAACTGAGCTATTAATTTGTCGTCATTTGAGAAAATACTGAACGGTGGAATGCGTTGCTCGGAGGCTGCTGCAAACCCTATTGATTTGATCAGGAGCAGTCTAAGAGTGTATTATCTATTGCAGTGTAGGAGGACGCTTTGACTGAAATGTTGATAATCATAGGACATTATTATTTGTGCCTGGAAGCTCAAATTGAATAAAATGGACTTTGAAAGTAGGATTGTAAGTCGCCCTGGATAAGGGCGTCTGCTAAGAAATAAATAATAATAATAATAATAATAATAGTATTAAGTGCCTTGATGAAGTTGGGGGCAAATGAGGAAGTGCAAATCCGGGAAAAAGAAGGTTGCAGGAATGGCCTGATGCAGGGAAGCTGGAAATTAACCTGACGGTGGATTCTTAACATCTCAGAAAGCAGAGAAGCATGGCTTCATGACCAGGTCCTTGAGGTGAGGGGTTTGGATTTGAAAAATTCAAGTTAATATAATGTAGCAAAACAGGTTGAGGCAGGAGGGGACTCAGAATCCCTCGGAGTGACAACAAACTGCAGAAATTGATAGAAAGTTTGGAGTGTGTGAGATTCGCAGCGATAGCAAATCAGTTTAAATTATGTAGCGCTTGTGGTGTTATGCTGCCATCTAGAGGTTGTGTTTAGAATTGAAACTATTGTCTTCAGTGAAGCAGGGTAGCATATATTTGGTTAATGCGATTAAAATTCTTGTCTATGTATAAAACATTTGCTTTAGAACAGTTAGTGATGAAATAAGTAAGTTAACGTAGGTCTAGAAGAGGAGCCTGCAGTATTTAGATGTCACAATTCGGCGAGTTGAAGCCTCATGTTGCAAAAGCGCAGCAGCAGGAGCCAGAAGATTGCAGTAGTGAGGCACAGACTCGCATTGCCTGTTAAAGCTGCCTGGTCGCCATGGCAACTTACCACTCCCAGGAGTCACTCGATGAGGCGTTGCCGTGGTAACCATGGTCTGTGAGGCGCCGGTGTGAAAGAGTTGCAGTGCAGCGGTGACGTCGGAACAGTCTTTCTGATGAAAACGCAGAGCAAGCTGAGAATGACGCTGCGCTTTGAACGGCGCAGACTGAGCAGGTAGGAAAATAGCAGATACTATCTTGCGAGCGCTGAGCAGAGAAACGGCCTGCAGTGAAAGAAACGAACAAAAAACAAACACAGACAAGGAAGCGGAAATAGTGCTGGGTTAAAGTAGAAAAAGAGAGAGAGAGATAGACAGGAGGGACAGCCAATAATATACGTGGAGCAGCGCTGGCCCTGCCCTAATAATTGACGAGGCGAGCGCTGCATTGTGTGATTGGCTGGAAATACTAAATGAGGCTGAACTGAGATCAGCTTCCACCCGGAAGAGATCGCGGACGCTACCGGGCAGGACGCCACGGAGAGAAGGAAAGACAGGCTAAAGAAAAGGATAAAGGATAAGAAAAAAGCAGCGCAAAGCGGGAGAGAGCCCTCTACGCCATCCCCCGAATTACGCCTAAAGGATAACATTTAAGTACATTTCTAAACAGTCCGCTAGTAACATATATAATCTCAAAGCGCTATAATTTATTTCAGCTCTTATGAAAGACAAGTATCCTTGCGCATTATATCATCCTTGATTGCGAAATGTAATATTAATTAATTGCCTTCAGTTAATATTTTAGAAAAACTACTTTGCTAACAGAAGAAAAACAAGCTAGCAGAGGATGGTTTCGATCCATCGACCTCTGGGTTATGGGTCCAGCACGCTTCCGCTGCGCCACTCTGCTACAGCTGCCGCATGATTGAATTACCAAGCAGCAGAAAAAAACTGAACTCATCGTTTTAACCAGCCACACGGCAGTGGCCGGGCCGAACCATGGAAACATTGCAAATCAGAGATGATCCGTTTTCTTTTCTCCCAAATACGGTATGCAAAGTATGCAACTTTTCTGCCCACTTTGATCACAGGCAGTTTTATCCCCCAGTTTCGGCTGCCAATTCCAATATTCTGTCTCTCGAAAGTATCTTAAATCGTGGAAAGCGCTCTTTGTTTAAAATTACACAGAAGACTTATTTTCTTCGACCAGGCTTACAATTAGATATGTTCTTGTTTTTAAATAGATTTTGTGAAGCGCATATGGGGCGCGATAGAAAATATATATAATTGATTGATTGAATGTTAGCCTGCGTTCGGTCTGGCAGGTTTAATTCTTAAAAAATACGCCGATAGATGACATTGTAATCATCTGAGATGCTGCATGTAGACAGTAATATAGGAGCACCACCACCCTTAAGATAAGGTTCCATAGTGTAGTGGTGATCACATCTGCTGTACATGCAGAAGGTCCTGGGCTCAATCCCCAGTGGATCCATTGCAGTTTATTTTTAAATTATATAAATCTCTGGTCAAGACAAGGTCTCTCTGGGGTTGGCCTATCATTAGATTGTGGGTGTAAGGTCTCTGGTCCCATCGTATAAGCAAGAAAGTTTATTCACAAATAAATACATACACTGTTATTTATGTTTCTTTTGTTGGTACATCATTGCATTCTGTCACGTCATTAGATGATCAAAGCCCCTTTGTGCCAGTGCGCATTCAGAGGAGACGCGCTGAGAGAATCCGTCTTCTGTGTCACTCAGTACTGCCAGCTTTCCCCCGTTGGTGATATATTGGTCAGCATAGCTGCTTTCCAAGTAATTGACCAGAGAGACGATTCCCAGCCAATACAACTGTGTTTATGCCCACGCTTCAAATAATGAAATTTATAAAAGCAAATCGCATTGGTTTATGTTTTCTTTACTTTTAAAGCTGAGAATTAAACACACTTCCGACAACTTCATAGCCCTGCTGGCTACGAACATGTATTGAGTCGGCTGTTTCCCATGACCCTGGTGATACCGAGTGTTTTCCTAGTATCAGCGTTGGCATTACCGTGTTTGGCATGCTTGCTGAACACTCTAGCATTGCATAACAAGCCTGCACTACGCCCGGGCTTCATGGCGCAACGGTAGCACGTCTGACTCCAGATCAGAAGGTTGCGTGTTCAAATCACGTCGAGGTCAAAGCCTACTTTATTTCTATTCCACTCTATTTCATTTTTTAACGTGTTTGGATTTGAATGTTTCCGTGCATTTATTTATACAATTTAGCCTACACAACATATCGATTGTATAGCGAGCAAACAGATATTTATTGTATTGCGATTCATTTTTATGTTTCATTTGATACTGCACAATAAATTAAAGTGACTCCCAAATTAATGTTGGCCAGTCTTCAATGACATAGTTGGGTAATAAAGTCATATTAACACTTCCTTGCATGAGATATTGAAAATAGCTCTACAAATACTAGTTTTGAAGAAACTTAAAGTACTTTAAGATTAACAGGCCTTTAAGAATTAACAACGAAGACATTAAAATGGGGCACGTAGTCGGCAGGATGTGAACATGTGCGGGGAAACACCAATGTCTTTTAAGTCCGTCACCTTAACCACTTGGACAAAACTACTGTGTCTAAAGTACCAAGTTATATAAACATATCACAGACCAAGAACAAATACACACACTTCGTTTTTAATAAAACATTGACTAAACCACAATCCCTGGTTTAGGAGGCTCGTGCCTTATCCTTTAGGTGACTGCGGCACTTTCATATGGATAGTAGTCAGCGTGACAATACACGACCAGAGGGAAGAAAGCAGTGGTTTCCCCGTCATTCCATTGCCATATTGCATTGTGCATGTTCAGAGTATGCGGGAATCCTGAAAACAGCTTTGTAATATGTGAACAAATCAATCACGGAATTTAATTAACGCATGGATTAACCGCTATTGAGTGTTACAGTTGTTAATTAACTTGCAAAGCAAACGTTTCAGAGCTCAATTGTTAAGAGAGTTCAAGAGCTGACATATGCAGCAGCTGGCAGTATTGACCTATTCACATGGGCTTTATCTTTTGGTCTTTCTGGGCACATTTTTTAAAAAAAAAAAGAAAGCAATGTCATTTGTAAAGAAACGAATTTGATAGAAAAACTAACGTTTTAGAGGTCAATTGTCAATTTAAATGTGTCCAGTAATATGCACATTTCCATGATTGCGAATATAATACGAAGTCTTGTCTTCAGTTAATATTTTAGAAAAACTACTTTGCTTACAGAAGAAAAACAAGCTAGCAGAGGATGGTTTCGATCCATCGACCTCTGGGTTATGGGCCAGCACGCTTCCGCTGCGCCACTCTGCTGCAGCTGCTTCATAATTGAATTACCAAGCAGCAGAAAAAAAAAACTGAACTCATCGTTTTAACCAGCCACACGGCAGTGGCCGGGCCGAACCATGGAAACGTTGCAAATCAGAGATGATCCGTTTTCTTTTCTCCCAAATACGTTATGCAAAGTATGCAACTTTGCTGCCCACTTTGATCACAGGCAGTTTTATCCCCCAGTTTCGGCTGCCTATTCCAATATTCTGTCTCTCTAAATCATCTTAAATCGTGGAAAGCGCTCTTTGTTTAAAATTACACAGAAGACTTATTTTGTTCGACCAGGCTTACAATTAGATATTTTCTTGTTTTTAAATAGATTTTGTGAAGTGCATATGGGACGCTATAGAAAACAGATATGATTAATTAATTAATTAATTAATTAATTAATTGATTGATTGAATGTTAGCCTGCGTTCGGTCTGGCAGGTTTAATTCTTCAAAAGACAACGCCGAAGGGTCTGATAAATGACATTGAGATGCTGCATGTAGACAATAATGTAGGAGCACCACCATGTAGTGTATGCGATTTCACCATGTAGTGTATGAGATTTCATCATGTAGTGTATGAGATTTCACCATGTAGTGTATGAGGTTTCAAGATTTCAGTATGTAGTGTATGCGATTTCACCATGTAGTGTATGAGATTTCATCATGTAGTGTATGAGGTTTCACCATGTAGTGTATGAGGTTTCAAGATTTCAGTATGTAGTGTATGCGATTTCACCATGTAGTGTATGAGATTTCACCATGTAGTGTATGAGGTTTCAAGATTTCAGTATGTAGTGTATGCGATTTCACCATGTAGTGTATGAGGTTTCAAGATTTCAGTATGTAGTGTATGCGATTTCACCATGTAGTGTATGAGGTTTCACCATGTAGTGTATGAGGTTTCACCATGTAGTGTATGAGGTTTCACCATGTAGTGTATGAGATTTCATCATGTAGTGTATGAGATTTCATCATGTAGTGTATGAGATTTCATCATGTAGTGTATGAGATTTCACCATGTAGTGTATGAGGTTTCAAGATTTCAGTATGTAGTGTATGCGATTTCACCATGTAGTGTATGAGGTTTCACCATGTAGTGTATGAGGTTTCACCATGTAGTGTATGAGATTTCATCATGTAGTGTATGAGATTTCACCATGTAGTGTATGAGGTTTCAAGATTTCACCATGTAGTGTATGAGGTTTCACCATGTAGTGTATGAGGTTTCACCATGTAGTGTATGAGATTTCACCATGTAGTGTATGAGATTTCACCATGTAGTGTATGAGATTTCACCATGTAGTGTATGAGATTTCACCATGTAGTGTATACGATTTCACCATGTAGTGTATGAGATTTCACCATGTAGTGTATGAGATTTCACCATGTAGTGTATGAGATTTCACCATGTAGTGTATGCGATTTCACCATGTAGTGTATGCGATTTCACCATGTAGTGTATGAGATTTCACCATGTAGTGTATGCGATTTCACCATGTAGTGTATGAGATTTCACCATGTAGTGTATGCGATTTCACCATGTAGTGTATGCGATTTCACCATGTAGTGTATGAGGTTTCAGTGTGTACCACATGCAATTTCAGTGTGTAGTGTATGAGGTGTCAGTTTGAATTATGTCCCTAACGGCGCCTCATAGCACTGAGCCCCTCAAGGATTTCTGTAAAATCCTTTTACACAAAAAGAGCAGAGCAGGTAAAAAATATATTCAAAGAAAGTCATGTTTAGGGAATAACATGGTGTATGTTTTGTTCTAATAGTCACTTTATTTTTTCAGTTTATGTTAAACCATATGTCCACTTAAGTGGACGTCATGCACTATTAAGATTCATAATGCACATTAGGCCTATGTTGTTCTATAGGCCTATGCTAAATATGTTTTGTCCTATAAGAGCTATATATTGCAGTGTGGTCCATAAATAGGATCATTTGAATCATTTTATCTTCTCTCAACTGTTTTTTTTTAATTGAAAATGAATTTTCTGAATAATTATTATTCGTAGCAGCTGTGTGTTAGTAGTCACAGTTTTATTAGTAGTATTGATATTTTCTTAGCCAGACATCAAGAGCATCGAGCTCCAGGGTAGTAGAGGAGATTCCATCACAATCAAGTGATAGTGATGATGGTGAATGGCAGCCAGACACGCAGGGAGAGGAAGCAGGGAGCCCACGTAGCAGCAGTGAAACAGATGAGGATAGTGAGGATGATGCTGAAGTAGTTGAGGGAGTGGGGAATCACTGGCCAAAGATAACTGATGCAAAAAATGCTAACAGGTGCCATGATGAGGCTTGTACACGGTAAACTAAGTACATCTGCATGCAGTGTCTTGAGTCATTGTGTCCGGGGTGCTTTGCCAACTTCCACACCCAGCACTAAAATCAGCCAAATTCAGTTCACTACAGAGGGAAGAATGGTAACTTGGTGTGTATGATACACTGAAGTAAAAAAAATATTATTGTTTCAGCAATGAAGACATTTTTGTTACAAACATTGAGGACATTTTTGTTACAAACATTGAGGACATTTTTGTTACAAACATTGAGGACGTTTTTGTTTCTGGGTGAATACGTCCATATTTGGGCATAAAAAAAAATATATCTGTTTTTTCAGATTTGAGGACATTTTTGTTTCTGGCAAGAAAAAAAAACAGAAAATATGAGAAAACATTCGAATTCATATCAGGAATGGAATCAGACATTTAGTTTTGCATTTTGTATTAGCCTACTTCTTCCCAAATAAAAGAAAAAGACTTTCAGTCCTAATATGCTGTTCCAGTATAATAGGGCAGTGTGTTATGTTACACATGCAGGGTGTCCAGTCAAGTGGACACATGTATAACTTCTTAAATTTTGTACTAAAAAAAACAAAACTTTTTTTATGTTTTTATAGGCCCTGAAGACTAATTAAAACCATTTGAAAAAAAATCTTGTTTGAGGTTACCATAATTCATGCATGAGGGCTAGGGTTGTCTTGTATCAAGGGCCGATTGGGTTTAATACGCACATACCAACTGTTGCTCCCTGAATGATGTAATGACAATTGTAAAAAAAGAGACGGATTGAAGCCAACCCAAACAAGTAAGATTTACAATCGCAATTGCTATATGACAATGACCAATAAGTAATTTTGTTGCAATACTGTATACAATGTGAACAGAATCAGACATTGATCAGTTGCCTCGAAGAAACATCTACAATTTGTATTTAAAAAAGACGACCAACGTGGGGCTCGAACCCACGACCCTGAGATTAATAGTCTCATGCTCTACCAAATGAGCTAGCCGGGCTAATTAGTGTAAGTTTCTTTCACTCTAACCAACTGAGCTATTAATTTGTCGTAGAGAAAATACTGAACGACAACAATGGATTCCAAATATAATCCACTGAACGTCACCAGAAACAGCTTTGATGAGACAAAGTCGTATGACACGAACCCTAAGAATGTTATTCCAGATTCATTGTCGCTTAGAAACAACTGCAGCCTCCCTGCCTCAATACAAATAATACCAATACAAAAATCGAATTACATGTATTTAAAAATGAATGGTCTCATCCATCTGGAACGATTGGTTCTGCATTTATACAGTATCAACCTTAATCTGAGTTGAGAGGCTCCCAACCTGTGGAGGATTTTAAATGTGAGGGGATGTGAATAGAGTCAAATACATTTGCATCATTCTGTAAATATTTTTTTGTATATATTCATATTTCTAGTAACTGTAGCTTTATTTTTTTTTTAATACTTTTTTATTTTCTAACTGTAGCTTTATTATCATAATGAAAACAAATTAGCAGGCTGTGCTTTTAAAATACACATGTAGGGCGGGGGTCTCTGTTCCAAAGAATTGTCACACTTTGTATTTATCTCCATAATGCGTTGGGACTAAATATGCAGATACATTAAAACTATTTGGAGAACGCGGGCATCAAGCCCACTACTTCTCGCATCCTAAGCGAGCACGCTAACATTTGAGCTAATTCCCCTTGAACTGTGTAAGCGATTCTCATAGGCTACATCGCAGCTTGATACGAGCAATTGGACTCAAACAGCTGCAGGAAGGTTCTCTCTGTCTCGTGTTGGAACTGTTAGATCCTGAAACACTTCGGTGTCAGCAAAACCCTCATCTTCCTCCAATTCAATAGACATTTCAGAGCCAGCCTCCAACCTCTCAATCATGGCACCATCGTCATGGAGAACTGATTGTACAAATACTCCACACCAATTAGTTCCCCTGCAAAAAAAATAAATAAATTGTGTATTTGTAATTAAGAAATCCCTCTACGTTATAATTATTTATGAAAGATTATAAAAATCAAACACTGCTACCAACTCCTGTGTGGAATTTCAGAGAAAATTGCGCTAATAATTTAGAAGCTTTATTCCTATATTTTTAATGGTAATACTGACAATCCTTTAACAAGTTCACTGTACCTGTGTATTTGCATGGTCCAGTATAAGAAGGTACGATTTTTCTGGAGTTCTTGGTTGCTCAGTTCTGCACCAGTCATCAGAGCTGAAAAACAGCAGCAATAGGTACCTGGTATGGTAACTGGACCACATATCATTTATATCAACTGACTGTTTTCCTCCAAATATAATAATGCCAGTATTTGATATGTGTATACTAAAACATTCATTATATAGCCCAAGTTCAAATCACACCATCAGTTATAAAAAAATGCATTGTAATAGATAATGAAATTAGCACTGAAAGGGAGACCTATAAAGTAGTTATAATGTGAAGATCATTATTTTTATAAGCATTGATTCAAATTCGAACTTACATGCTTGAACCTTCTGGGGCGATACCAGCTTATGGATTACTTTGTATCAGTCAGGTTGAGCTGCCATCAGCCTTTCTTCTAAACAAGGGTTCCATCTGAACCTGAAAAAAGAGCATTTGTGACAGAATAGCAAGGTTGCAGTTAAACAAAAGACTTCAATTAAACAAATAGCCTAAAAACAAAATAGTCACTATGGCCAAATAAAAGGTTTCTACACAAAACAACAAGAAATCAAAAAGGGGTTCACTGGGTGAAAACAAATAAACACTACAATACAATGACAAAAGGGACTTACTGTTGAAAAAGAGAGATTATTTTTAAAAAAAGCATGGAGTACCCATGTTCACATTTTTTAAGTATTGCTTTCAAAACAAGATCATTTTTCAATTAAACTAAATTAGACTTAAAAACCTAAAGTTAAATACAGTACTATAACGTTCATGGATACATAATTAAAAGTAAATGATAGAAAAACACAATGTATCCTATCCTATCAATGTACAATGCACTATTCTGGTACTATAATGCAGTACCACCATGATAATACGATTGTGCTTTTATTTCTAAGAAGTATCCTGGTATCTACAGTATAATGCAACACTATACCACGGTACTATATGGTACTATTTATTTTACCATGGTACGATTTCTGTTGTCCCGGATACAAGTATTACAGTACCATTATAACGGACAAATATATTAAATATAATTGCGCTTTGGATAAAAACAGTCCCTCAAACAAGTTTCTAGCTCTCGTAAATATTACATTTTTAACACTCAGAACTGACACCTATTGTAAAAAATGTCAAATCGTGTATTTTTATTGATAATATTACAAAACATAGAGTTTACTATCCGCCAATTTCTACAGCTGACATTTGTAATACGAACATATATTATTATTGGCATTTTAAAATGTTTTACTTACTATACGTACAGTACTAGTGACAATTAAAATAATAGTGTAATAAAATTCTTCCTTCAGATGATTGTATTTCAAATAAACCAAAAGTCTTCACGATTCAATAATCTCCCGCCGTTGAGAACGCGCAGGATTCTTGGGAGTTCTACGAGATCTGATTGGATAATTCCGTCACTTCATTCTTGGTAGCTCTGCGAAATCTGATTGGCTCGCTCCTGGTCAATTCTTGGTAGTGACACGGGCTATGATTGGTCAAAACTACCAAGATATTCCCAAGATTGCAGATCGGGTGGGAGGGAGAGCTGGCCGGGCTGGGGAGCGCACAGAAATGCACAGCTGTACAGAACACCCCCCCCTCAGACATGTGCTGTCTATTCACGGAACACACCACTGAACCAGTTAGTTCAGATGATCGCTGGATACACAAGAAACAATCTGACAATTTCACAAATAAACCCGTTTGTGTTCAACCCTATGAGAGGTGGAATGTAACAAAAATGTGAACTGCAAAAGCCAGAGCGTCAAACATCAACGACAAAGTTCAACATTTGAATTGAAATAACAGCTGTCAAATAGACAAAGCACAACACTCGAATATAATATGCCAAATTGAAAATGCTCAACACACTAATTGAATTAATTAAACATAAAATAATGAATGTAATTAAGCTCAAAAATTGAAATGGGAACTTGAAATCTTAAATAAATTGATTACAATTCAAATTTCCAGCACGCCATCCGATTTGTGTTTAGTGTGTTCTAAATCAATACTGCGCGTTGTATTTCAGGTTAAGCGCTGTGCTTTCCATTTGCCACTTGGTCATTCTATTCCCCGGGACTGCCCCTGTCATGGCAAATCTGACATGCTAAAGAGATGCTTTGCACTGTTTCTTAAATCGAGTGGCCTCAAATAAATTGTCTACATTAATCTCTGCTTAGCCTACCTATCAGTCTGGTGAAATTGTAAAAATGTGTAATTGACTTGTGGATGTTCACATCAGAACTCGAGCTGTCATTCTCGTCCCCTGAAACTGGCGCAGGCAACACATCTGCCTGGATTCCTGCATGATATAAATGTGTTTCTTCATTTGCACGGCCTGCTTTTTATTATTCATTGGGGTTTGTTTACTACACGCCTCCATAGCTGAGCCTTTAATCAGACAGTCCTTGTAGGTGACAGTCCAGTTTGATCCGCACGTACTTCTGCCAAACTTAAATTCAAAGTATAATCTTCTAAATGGGTTATTATTATTATTATTATTATTATTATTATTATTATTATTATTATTATTATTTATTTTAATTAACGTACTGACTGACAATCAGAGGACTAATATGAAAGAGGTGCGTGCATCAATTGCAGCTAATCAGCTCCCATTAGCACCTGAATCTCTTTATAACCCCATTGCGCTCTAAGGAACACCAAACTCAACTACTGACGGTTTTGTTTTTATTATTGTTTCTTTATAACGGAGAAAGAAGTTCACGGTTGGGGCTGCCTTGGATTTAATGATGCCGTGTTGTCTTAGATTTGGGTAATTGTTGATCTTTTCTCTACTTTAGAAACGTTCATTTTATTGTGTGTTTCTCACTAGCGTGTTTTTGTTTCCAATGCAGAATAACATTGCTGTTAGCAGTGTTAGTCACTGAAGTTTGACGCAGAACCCCCTCTAGGGTACGATAACGGTCGCTTCAGCAGAGCTGTCCTTTAGCTTCCTGTTTATTTGCTGGTTGTGTGTTTTCAAGTATCGTTGTCTTCTGCAGGCTCGGTGAGGACAGAATGTCAAGGAGTGTTATGATGATGATGTTGGATAAGTCTTTTGTTGGAAAGTATTTTCGCATCAGTGTGATTGGTGAGTGATCTTTTTCTTGAATGGAAAGCTTTTGATGTGCAAAGCCTGTTGACTCGTAATGTAATAATTTGAATTAAGTACAGAGCACTCCCGCGCTGTATGGTATCAACCAGGCTTTGTTTTTTTTTTTTTTTTTTCAAATGCAGGGTATGAAACTCTTTGCGTTAGCTTTAAAAGCATGTTGCTGATCGCACTAAATAATAGACCTGTGCTGCTACAACCTTACTCAGATTTGTTGACTGCAAGTGCTTGAAAAATAGAAATCATTTACTCTAAACCTACTGTTCCGAATGGGCATCTAATTCTACTAATAGTTTTAAAAATTTCAATAAGTAGATGGAATGGGGCGGTGGGGGTGTTCACTTTGTTATATCTCTACCTTGCTTGATCACATGTACGGTGTCTTAAAATGCCATCCGAATTTCTTTCCATAGATAATAAGGGGCGCTGTGTCCCTCTCTCCAAGACTGGCTGCACAGTGTGGATATAGCTTAACCGTTGACTTCTTGGGAAATGCCAAGTTCCTTGCTTCTGTGCTGAGCTGCTTTGCTCAGAACACAGTGAGTCATCATTTTATTTCTTGTAAGCTTGTTTCTAATGGTGACATGTTGGGACTAACTTTAGCCTTTGTTTCCAGAATGATGAGACCTACAAGCTGACAGTACAAATCAGTGTCTTCTCAAACAGTGCTATGACTTCAGCTTCCTCCTATGTTCAGAGGATGACATGCCCCTATTCTCCATGGGCAGAGAGGGAGATTCTGTGTGAAAGAAACTACATGGAGGTAAGGGCTGTCAGGATGTGATAATGCTGTTCAGTATAACTTGTTGGGTTGTGTGGGTATTTAATTGTCACTGCAGAAGTGCTTCACTCATGACTAATGTGAATTCTCTTTAGGTTTCTGTGAGAAGAGGTGTGCCACTTATTGAGCCCAACTTTGTTCAAGATGATCCTGATTGGTCCCTTGCGTACCCAGAGGTAGAATCATGTGACTTTGCATTTGCTTCATTCATGTCCCCTGGTCTTGCCTATTGAAGTCTACTCTACTGTCTCGCCTAGAGGAAGCAAAATCGAACGGCCCTTAACTTTAACCTGTCTCCCAATTGGGTGGCCATATACGAATTGTGTGCCATTTAAGGCATTGGCTTTGCATGCATGTATTCTGTGATTGCTTTGATAGAAATTGATTGGAGAAATTAACCCTTTCTTGTTGGTGTAAGCCTTGTATTTCAACCACTGAGGTAGTGGCTTCATATGTGCAGGGCTATAAATCCTTCATGATAAATGTGTCCTGATTTACTTTTTTTTGAGGACTGCTGCAATTTAGGTGTCCTAAAGTTTGGTACACTGATGTATTGAGGTCCAGTACAAATGAATGGCTGTAAACTCTGCCTGTATCGGATCCAGACAACATGCTTTCACATAGGCTTTTAAATGCGAAGTTGCATTTGAGGATTTACTCTGTTCCATTAGAGATGCCTGGTGAACCTAGAACTGTTTCAGTGATGTGTCATTAAACTTTCAACTTTCAGTTTTAGTTCCTGTTTATTAAACATGACATCTGTTATGACAAATTCTTTTAGACTGGGGATGCTTTGTGTTCAAACTCCCTAATCTAATGAGATTTTTTTTTTCTGCTAGGCAACTGCTGCTGACAACAGCATCTGGAAAATTGTGTTCCATCTCCCAGCAAATAGAAAGACAACCATGACTGTTGCTCAGGGCATGACAAATGGCTATGGCATAAACACAACACCAACTCGAATTCTGGTTAGAGCTGCATACAACTCCACAGAAAGCCAGCCTCAGGGGGTAAGTAGTCTAGGCTTCATTGTTGTCTAGTACAGTATATCCAGACTATGAAGGGAGATTTAGTCTTGCTTTTATTTTAGTAAATGTTCCCCCCTCCCCTCCAACAGATCCAAACTGTACCAATGGCTGTGCTAAGATCAACCACCTTTTATAAGCAAAGATGGATGGTCATGATGGTGGACACTGCAGTTACATGTCCTACTGGTGAGTAAGCTTATGGAGGGCAATGGTGCTCAAGAACTGTTCTAGGTTTATGTGTGAATTTTCTATATCAAGTCTATGGTGTTCCTTTCTGTCAGATGGAACAGCCTTCACAGAACAGATGATTACATGGAATGTTCCCGTGTTCTACCTCCTCTTGTTCCGACACCACAAATTACTACCCTTGATGTTCAAATGGGAGTTGATGGCATAAGCTTGACCCTGCAACGATTCATAATAGAGATTATAAACTGGATGTCGGTCCCCAGCTAATCACTGTAAAAAAATTCCTGTGGGAGCTGATGGTGGATATTACAAGGTATGTAGAAGTTCAACATCTTCTAAATCCTTCTCATTTTAAAGCTTTCCTCCTAAGAGTTCTGTGCTTTCAGAGCCATGTATTGGACAACACCTATGTGATCTCTTACTCTATTGAACCAATGCTGGAGCATACCTGGCAAGATGGGCCTGAGAAGACCAAGTACACAGTACTTCCAATAACCACTCCTTTCATGCCTCGGCCACCAGTTGTCACAAACAGTATGTAGAACATGTCCACATGCAGTAAATCAAAGGGATTTGTTGCAGTGCTCCACTTCATATCCTTCATTTTAACTGCATGCTTTAATTTCAGACACTGTTCCTAAAGCCAGAGTGTTCAATGTGACCCTGGGGACATTCCTGCCTGATGTGGAGCTGGTCAAAATTATAGTTGGACCAGAGACGTTAACTGTGCCAGAAGCCAACCTAAAAGGTTATAATGTCCAGGAGCATGTCTTTCCCAATGGATCCAAGACCTACACTCTCCAGGTGCCATTTGAGGACCCCAATGTGAAGCAAAAGGTAACATCCCACCTGTTCAACCATTCAATTGCCCTTTGAAAACACTTGCTTCCTGTGGACGTGGTGCTTGCTGTCTGACTTTGGGTTTAAACCTACAAACCTTTGCTTTTCTTTCAGGTAACTCCTCCAGACACCAGAACCTACATTCTGCCCCTGACCTACTTGCTGAATATAGTGCCAGAGAATACACCCTTTACTCATCCTGCTGTAGTCGGGCCATTCTCAAAGACATCAGTAAGTGCCTGACTATTTGGTCTACAACTACCTTTTTCTAACCAATCCAGTCCATTGCTCTGACAATTTGTCTTCCTCTTGCAGTTCCACCTACAGTAACTGGCTACTGTGATGGTGCTGCATTCTATACCATGGTAACATATGGCAACATGGGTCGCAACTGGATTTCTTTTTGGGGCTCAAAGAGAACTTGGTGGAAGTCTGCTTGCCCTGTACAAGTATAATGCCAACTCTACCAATTTCTGGATGACTGTTCCATACAATTCAGTTGATGCCACATATGAAGTAAGTGATGGAACTTTAAAATGTGTTTAGCTGTTTTGGGTTCAACACATTACTGACCTGATGTATTGTCTCTGTAGGTGATCAGTTCTTCAGGCATCAGAAGCAGACTTGACTTGACCTTGAAGGATATTGGGACCATGGTTGTGGTGGCTGACTTCTCCCTGTCCTGCAGTTTCCCTACAAAGATGATTGGTAACTCTCCTGCAAACAAAGCATTCTTTAGAATAGCTGCTTTTGAGATTGGCACAAGGCTGCATGAAGTGATATTGAAGCTATAATCTGTTTCCTTAACCTGGCTCCAAATGCTGTGTTTCAGATTGCTTCACCAATGGAACTATGGCAGCTCTTGCTGTGAAAGTGGAATCTGTCCCCAGCTTGTCTCCAAGTCAACTAACTCTAAGGGATCCAAGTTGCCGACCTCTTCAGTCTGATGCTATCAATGCCGTTTTCTACTTCAATGTCAACTCCTGTGGCACAACTAGAAGGGTTAGTATTGACCACATTTAAAACCATATTTTGAGGAGGTTCAATATATTGGCAAGGTGGCCACAACACCCCTGGATCAATCTGGGGAGCCATGGTGACCTGTGTTTCTATCCGCTGAATTACTTGCATGAATTGTGGACATCCTGAATGCCACCTTTGTATTGAACTGCTTGTCCAGTTGACAAAGGTGTGACACATGACATGACTCTTGGTTATGGCATTGCATGTGCTGCCTAGAGACCTTTTGGGTCAATTGCTGTGAACTGGAAGGAGCGTACTTACTGGGGATGATCCCGTGGTGAGGACGGGACTAAACTAATACATGAGTTAATACCAATTGCAGCTCAAGAGTCACCAGCTGTGTATTTGCAACAAATCCAAAATAACTGCTGTTGCCCTCCTAGAGGTTACTAAAACAATACCATATTAGTCTAGCAGTTTCTGTAGACAGACTTGTGGTATCATACTAACTGTAACAATCATGAGGTCCCAAAAGTGTTCAATTATGAAATTGCAATATTCATTACCAATGGTTTTTTTTTTTTTTTTTTTTTTTAAATTGTGAAATTGGTTAGTTGGTACACAGCTGGGGATGATCCCGAGTACCATATTAGCTAGTCTGCAACTTGGTATGCAGCTCCATACTAAATCTACAAGTTCATTGCAACCTGAGCCTTTGTGATTTCTCTTCCAGTTTGACAACAACCTCCTGACTTATGAGAATGAAGTGCTGTTCACATCTTACCGGTAAGGATTGCAATCAAATTGATTATCCTTGTGGTTGAGGCTGAAACTCTCTAACCCCATCTCCTCTTTCCAGGTTGAGAGTTGCCTGTCACTATCTGGTCAATGACACCAAGGTAGTGCAGTTCTTGTACCAGAATAATCCTGCACCTGTAGTCCAGCCTGGCTTGGGGGACCTTGCGGTCATCATGCGGCTTGCATTGGGTAGGACTTGGCAATTGAAATAATATAGATGCTCTAGCGTGTTTCCACCTCTAAAATTCTCCCTTGCATCTCTGCAGATTCTACCTACAACGACTTCTATGGAGCTCAGGATTACCCTGTTGTGAAGTACTTGCGAAGACCCTTGTATTTTGAGGTAGAGCTCCTGTACAGCAGGGATCCACAGGCTGAATTGTTTTTGGAGAACTGCTGGGCAACCTATTCTGCCGACAGGAATAGCTCTCCAAAGTGGGATGTTGTTGTGGACAGGTAAGATGCTGGAATATGATATTGCTCCTACAAAAACCTAGGAATTGGAGTTGTGGCTGATGTGCTCCTGACCTACTTTCTCTTTCTAGCTGTGAGAACTCTGCAGATGAGTACTTGACCATCTTTCACCCAGTCTCCAGCAATGCAAGAGTGCTGTTCCTTCCCATCTGAAGAGGTTTGAAGTGAAAATGTTTTCCTTCACAAGCGGCCGGGATGCACTGAAAGGACAGGTAAAGTGGAGTGTTGGGATGGGGGTCTTGTACCACAATGCATGGTTTGGATTGCTTTGCAAGCAGCAAATAGTCACTGTGCTCAAATCTTTAGTGAGTTGGAATGAAAACATATAACTGCACATTTGCAAGAAACACTTACTATGATGCAATATATTTGTTTTTCAATTCAGTAATCCTCATTGGATGATGGTCCTGCCTGATCTATTGATGCTTGTTTTACTTGACAAGGTGTGCTATCTTTCAGATTTACTTCCACTGCAGTGTTGTGATATGTGATTCAAACCGGCCATCAGACAGCCTCTGTAGCAGACGGTGCATTCCAGGAAAACAGAGGCTTGGTAAGAGCTCTGTCTGTTGGGGGGAGGGGGGACATTTTTCATGCATTTTTGTCCATTTGTTTTGATGGACTCCTCCTAATTCCTCCTGTAGGTCGTAGTGCTGAAGGGATGGATGGTGGTGCAGTAAAGGCATTTGTGTCTTCTGGCCCAATTGAGCTGAAGAGAGATGGATCCCTTCACTTTATGCCTAGAAGCGGTAATATGCATGATGTGAACACAATTGCAGTTCAAGTAAAATATAACTATCTCTTTATATTCCACTAACTATTTCTTTCTTCTCTTGCAGCCCAAGTCAATGTGTGGTCCCTTCTGGGAGCTTCAATGGGTGTGTGTTCAGTGGTTGTCTTTGTAGCTGGAGTTGTATATTTTTGGAAAATGCCCCAAAGTGTGTATTGATAAATAAAAATCTTGCTTGTAAAGACTGTTTGGATTGTGTGGTGTTGTGTGTGTGTGTGTGGGGTTTTTTTTTTTTTTTTTTTTTTTTTTTTTTTTTTGGTGGGTGCTTGACTAATTCTACATAGATTATATATTGGTGTGTCAGAATGGCCATGTTAATGGTATTCTCTCCTCTTACTGCATTGAATGCTTTGCTTGTTTCCTGATCAGGCCATTCTCAATATAGTGTTACTCAAGGACTCTTCACTAATTCACTGAGTGAACAGGGGCAAAGACTTTCCTTCTCCATTGAGTTGTAACCCTCTTTTATTCCTTCTTGCTTTTGACATGCTGCTTTCAGTATGCAAGTTTAGGGTGAAATTATCAACACTCTATCTATATATATATATATATATATATATATATTAACCTTGTTCTAGCATCACAAAAAGTGTGTAGATTTATATGGGCTGATTGCTTGTTTTTTTGTTATGAATACAAGTTTGTATTCATTTTGTTCACTGAGGTTTATACGTCTTTTACTGGAAGTGGTCCCTGGTGAGATCTCCAAGTAAGGTATTAGTTTAACTTTTCAGTTTTAACACTGTGTAGAAATGAGGTTGTGTTTTTTTTTTTTTTTGTTTGGTTTTTTTTTTTTAGTAATTTGAGTTACTGGTTAAACAAACCACTACTTGGCAACATGTTCTCTTCATGTTTGTTTTCACTGTGGTTTATATAGTCTGTTACTGGATAAACTCATTTTACAAACACATTCCATAACAAACCGTACACCACCTGATGCGGGGAATCTTTAGATCCACGCACCAGTCTGAACCAGAAGTTCCATTCTTTGAGCTGTTCGGTAAAAACAGGAGGACTATATATATATATATATATATATATATATATATATATATATATATATATATATATATATATATATAAAATAGAGAGAGCTGAGTAAAAAAGAACTGAATTCACTACACCCGCTGGCAACCCCTTGTGTAATGTGTTTATACTAAATAGAGGACGCTGAGTTTGATGCAAGACTCGAGCAGACACATTCATATTATTAAACCTGCTCGCAGACTCTCCGGCGCCGTCACTCTGAGTGCTCTTTGAAACGGACTGAGATCGTATTTATATTCATGTTGGGTTAATCAGAGATGACTATCGGCGGCCCGTCTGTAGTACTACCGGAGATTTTAATTGCACAGTTTGTACCGCTCTGTGCAGCGCCGTCCCGTTTGTAACACGGTGCGTGAACTGCATTCTGCTAAACAAAACATCACAGCAGCAGCAGCTCCATCTACTGGACAAAACCCAGACATACACGTTGAAACAATGATCCAGTTCAATATCTACAAAGAATGAACAAGAAACTATTAGCGAAGCCCCGAAAAAGAAAATATTATACAAAACGGTTTAAAATCAAATGTTTAATTGTTAATCTAACCATTTTTAGTTACTGTGGAACTACTTCTCTCAGTGGAAGGTGACACAAATAAAAATTATTAAAATAAAGTTTACAGTTCTTTATTTACCAACAACAACACACTCATAGACCCATTTAATAATAGCAATAATACACTCCAGGGTCTGTGTGTTATCGTGAGATATATCACCACTTCCTGGGCGGTTGAAGAACTCGACTTCGTCTAGTGCCTCCCAACGCACCCAAGGCGTGGTGATATTACCTCATGATAACACACACACCCTGTCGTGTATTACTGCTTCATTAATGTAGTCATTAGGTTTATATGTCACATTCCTTTGTTGTCACTGTATTGATTTAGATATTCGGGTTGGATACCTCGGAAGCCAGCGGAACTCCAGCGTTCCTCCGACAACCACTGATAACCCCTCCCGTGATGATCGGCGCTGCCATGACAACCCATGACATCACCCGCACAAGTTACAACACGGCGAGTCATTTTTTGTAGCACAGTATTAACGTGTTATTGTTTTCACAAAATAAGATTATCAGATCACCTGCTAGTGTGTACTAAACAAAACCTCAAATATCAGTGTATTGATACAGAGACAAGCCGTGGCACCAGCAAGGGGTTAAAATGAAATTAATAAATAAATTACGACATGAAACAAAAATACATGTGGGTATATTTTAATCAAAAATCCATGCTTCCATAATTCTGATTATAATCTCACAGCTAATTCTTTACAAATGATCAATTTCTATATTTCTTGGAGTGCTAATGTGGTGTTATAGTTTAACATATTAATGGATTTTAGAAATCATCTATGCTAGTCTGCCCCTCAAACAGTTTTAAATATAATTTTGATTTAAATGGCAGGTAGTATATAAATCAATTTCTAAAACAGGTCGCATTTTGTAATTTAAATAGGCCTACGTATGAGCTGCCAAAACGTATTTTTGTTTCATGTCGTTATTAATGTATTTACTTATTTATTTGGTTAAACTTGAATCCAGCCTTACATTTTAACTTCTTGAAGTTACCACAGCGTGTCTATGTATGAATTACTGACGAGTAATATTTGTGATTTGATTACTCTAGCAGATGAACTGATAATGTACGGATGTTATTTTGTGAAAACAATACAATATTAAAAAAAGAAATACTACAACATTTAATAAATAAATAAATTATACACCAAACTGTAGCACATTTGTTTAGTCTTAATATCATAACAAATATACTTATTATAAATACGCACTTTCTTTTATTTGTTGGAAAACGGTCTGGAAGTGAAGTGGTTCTTTTTTTTTTTTTTTAATACAGTGCTATTTGAGTATTTAAAATATGGTTTTCTTCAAAATTAAAATGCCAGCAACGGTGTGTTAATTTAACGAAGCGCCTAACGCCGCTCGGAACGTTCGCATTTTTAAATCCTAACGGTCTCTGCTCAGCTGAGTGGAATGTTCACGAGCCGGTTGCCTAGCAGCGTCTCCCCCTCCTTCTCTGCCCCGCCCTCTCGCCCTCTCTCGTTGCTCCAGCTAGGAGTTCAAATTTAGCTTCGTTATAGTAGCGCAATTCTTTACTAACTTTTACAAATTAGCTTATTAGAAGCTTCGTGTTTTTAAGATGGTTCAGGTGCAGTCCGGGCAGACTGACTGGAGCATCATTACAGTATACCGCACTGCGCTCAGCTTCGTGTGGCGGCTAATACAGAAAATAATGAACGACTATTAAATAAATCACATGTATTGCTTTTTAATGTTAATATGTATCTGGTATTCTAAGTATTATCAACAATTAATAATTCAGTTATATTCATATTCAGAATGTAATACAGTATTAAGACAGGGTCCAGTATTAGAAATAAATACACGCTTTAAGAGAAACAGCAGTGATGTTTATTGTCCATTCCCATACATTCTCTATATGTTTCTACATTGTGGTTGCACAGGGACAAGGGACTCAGTGATGTTAAAAAAGAAAAAAAACTAGAGCCCACAATTAACAAATATAGAAAGGAAGGGGGAAGAAATGTATTGCCTGTTTGCAGTACCTTACACTTCTATTAAATGTCATTTGCCATGTGTCTGCCCAGTTCTGAATGCTGTCTAGATCATTTTGAATGACCTTTGCTGCTGCAACAGTGTTTGCCACTCCTCCTATTTGGAACTGCAAACACAAGTCAAAAAGGAAGTTAGAAAGGCCCAAGAGAGATAGATATAAATGAACATTGCTAAGGGGGCTAAAACCAATTCCAAAATGTTTTTCCAATATTATAACAGCAAGAGAACATTCAAAGAGGAGGTTAAATGTCTAAGAGATACAAATGGCAAAATCATAGACGAAGAAAACAAAAATAGCAAATATATTAAATGATTACTTTTCACAAGTTTTTACAAAGGAGGATACGGACAACATTATTATTATTATTATTATTATTATTATTATTATTATTATTTATTTATTTATTAGCAGACACCCTTATCCAGGGCGACTTACAATCGTAAGCAAATACATTTCAAGTATCACAGTACAAGTAATAATACTTTTGGTTCAAGCAAGTACAATTGTGACAAAATACAATTCAATAATACAGCAGATAACAGTGTCAGTGATAGTTACATCAGGATCTGATTAAATACAAAATACTACAGATTAAACACTTGGCAGATTACAGTACTCTGGAATACAGGATTAAATGCAGTAAAATAGGGGGCAGATAAGAGCAAGTAAAGTATTTAAGGAAGGGGTGATAGTGTCCCAGGGGAAAAAACAGAGGAGTTCTACAGGTGCTGTCTGAAGAGGTGAGTCTTGAGGAGGCGCGGAATGTGGTCAGGGACTGGGCAGTCCTGACATCTGTAGGAAGGTCATTCCACCACTGCAGGGCGAGGGTGGAGAAGGAGCGGGCTCTGGAGGCAGGGGATCGTAGAGGAGGTAGAGCCAGTCCTCTAGTGCAGGCGGAGCGGAGAGGTCGAGTGGGGGTGTAGGGAGAGATGAGGGTCTGGAGGTAGTTGGGTGCAGTCTGGTCAAGGCATCTGTAGGCTAGTACAAGAGTCTTGAACTGGATGCGAACGGTGATCATGAGCCAATGAAAGTTGGGAAAGTACAGGAGGTCAGATTTAGAGAGATGAGTTTGAGGTGATGCAAGTGCATCCAGGAGGAGATAACAGACAGACAGGTAGAGATACAGGAGGGGATGGTGGAGGAGAAGAGGAAAATCTGAGCATCA
>CM072693.1:1920425-1925425 GCA_036884735.1 Huso huso | reverse complement strand
GAGACTGCCCCCCTACGATAGAGCTGAAAGGACTGAGGGTGTGTGTGTGTGTGTGTGTGTGTGTGTGTGTGTGTGTGTGCGTGTGTGTGAGAGAGACAGAGCGTCCCGAGACTTAGGGGCAACAACCAGGAGGAGAAAATGTCCATAATGATAGAGCTGACAGCACTGAGGGTGTGTGTGTGTGTGTGTGTGTGTGTGTGTGTGTGTGTGTGTGTGTGTGTGTGTGAGAGAGAGCGTCCTGAGACTTAGGCAACACATCCAGGAGGAGAGACTGCTCCTTACGATAGAGCTGACAGCACTGAGGGTGTCTTTGTGTGTGTGTGTGTGTGTGGTGTGTGTGTGTGTGTGTGTGTGAGAGAGAGAGCGTCCTGAGACTGAGGCAACACATCCAGGAGGAGAGACTGCTCCCCTCTGATAGAGCTGACAGCACTGAGGGTGTGTGTGTGTGTGTGTGTGTGTGTGTGTCTGTGAGAGCGTCCCGAGACTGAGGCAACACATCCAGGAGAAGAGACTGCTCCCACGATAGAGCTGAAAGGACTGAGGGTGTGTGTGTGTGTGTGTGTGTGTGTGTGTGTGTGTGTGTGTGTGTGTGTGTGCGTGTGTGTGAGAGAGAGCGTCCTGAGACTGAGGCAACACATCCAGGAGGAGAGACTGCTCCTGCGATAGAGCTGACAGCACTGAGGGTGTGTGTGTGTGTGTGTGTGTGTGTGTGTGTGAGAGCGTCCCGAGACTGAGAGGCAACACATCCAGGAGGAGAGACTCCCCTACAATAGAGCTGACAGCACTGACGGTGTGTGTGTGTGTGTGTGTGCGTGTGGGTGTGTGTGTGTGTGTGTGTGGTGTGTGTGAGAGCGTCCCTGAGACTGAGGCAACACATCCAGGAGGAGAGACTGCTCCCTACAATAGAGCTGACAGCACTGAGGGTGTGTGTGTGTGTGTGTGTGTGTGTGTGTGTGAGAGAGAGAGAGAAAGGCCCTGAGACTGAGGCAACACATCCAGGAGGAGAGACTGCTCCCTACAATAGAGCTGAGAACACTGAGGGTGTGTGTGTGTGTGTGTGTGTGTGTGTGCGTGCGTGTGTGTGTGTGAGAGAGACAGCGTCCCGAGACTGAGGCAACACATCCAGGAGGAGAGACTGCTCCCTACGATAGAGCTGACAGCACTGAGGGTGTGTGTGTGTGTGTGTGTGTTTGTGTCTGTGCGTGTGGGTGGGTGTGTGTGTGTGTGAGAGAGCGTCCCGAGACTGAAGCAACACATCCAGGAGGAGAGACTGCTCTGTACGATAGAGCTGACAGCACTGAGGGTGTGTGTGTGTGTGTGTGTGTGTGTGTGTGTGAGAGAGAGAGCCCAGACTTAGGCAACACATCCAGGAGGAGAGACTGCCTCACGAGCAGAGCTGACAGCACTGAGGGTGTGTGTGTGTGTGTGTGTGTGTGGTGTGTGTGTGTGTGTGTGTGTGTGTGTGTGTGTGAGAGAGGCGTCCTGAGACTGAGGCAACACATCCAGGAGGAGAGACTGCTCCCTACGATAGAGCTGACAGCACTGAGGGTGTGTGTGTGTGTGTGTGTGTGTGTCGAGTGTGTGTGTGTGTGTGTGTGTGTGTGTGTGTGAGAGAGAGCGTCCTGAGACTGAGTGTGGCAAAGTGCCCCCCCTGTGTATGTTATATGTTACGTGTTGTGTGTAAATGTTGGTGTTTAGGCATTGGTACACGGGATATAAGCGGTCTGTGTTTCACGTGTGTAAATTGTATTTTGTATTTAGGCACGGGATGGCACATCACATCACGTGCAAGTAAAAAGTAATATGAGCACGGGAATTGCACTTTAATTAATTCACGTGCAGTTGTACCGAGATTCCAATTGAATGATTGACTAGCAATCGAATCTCGGCACAACTGCATAAAAGCTGCATGTTTTCACCACTGGGGTTGGTGTTCGTGAGTGGAGAACGGGTTTAGAGACGGAGGGAATTGGAAACGTAAACTAAGTAGTAAAAAAGAAGCTCACCGTGTTTGTCTGTGTAGTTCGTTTTGTTTGTCTGTTTATTTTGGCTCAAGTGTCGTGTCCTGTTTTTTTTTTTGTTTTGTATTCCAACCTTTATTTTCTGTCTGTTTATTCATTAAATGCTGAGCGAAGCATTCGAGCTCCACCAAACTCCACCTCTCTGTCGTTTGTTCCTGTTTTGCCCTGACGTCAGACCACTTTCGTCATCACTGTGACACGTGGTGTCAGAACCGGGACGACAGCGCCTCCAGGGCTCAGGCCAGAGCGGGAACCGCAGTTCTTTTTTGGAAAAAAAAAAAAAAAAAAACAAAAGGAGAAGAAATGGGGAGAAGAGGCTGGAGAAGAGCACAGGAGGGCAAAGGGAGAAAGGCGGAAGCAGGGTTGTGGTGTTTCGACTGTGGCCAAACTAGCCACACCACCATACCCTGCTCCGCCCACAGGACCCTACAGGCAATGGCCCAAAGACTAGGATGGGGAGGGGTGCCTGGCTGTGGGGCATATGGGCACACGGTGGCCCTATGCCCCATGCAGGATGAGAAGAGGAGCCTTGTTGCCACGCCCTATGCCTGAAGGGGAGGAGCCTGAGCCGTCCACAGCCCAAGTGGGAGGAGCCTGAGCGTCCACAGCCCAAGGGGAGGAGCCTGAGCGTCCACAGCCCAAGTGGGAGGAGCCTGAGCGTCCACAGCCCAAGTGGGAGGAGCCTGAGCGTCCACAGCCCAAGTGGGAGGAGCCTGAGCGTCCACAGCCCAAGTGGGAGGAGCCTGAGCGCCCACAGCCCAAGCGGGAGGAGCCCGAACGCCCCACGCCGAGAGCGGGAGGAGCCCAACGCCCTACGCCTGAGTGGGAGGAGCCCAACGCCCTACGCCTGGAGTGGGGGAGCCCGGAACGTCCACAGCCCAAGAGGGGGAGTCGGTGCGTCCACAGCCCAAGAGGGGGGGGAGTCGGGCCCACAGCTCAAAAGGAGGAGTCGGTGCCCACAGCCTCAAAGGGAGGAGTCGGTGCGCCCACAGCCCAAAAGGGAGGAGTCGGTGCCCACAGCTCAAGAGAGGGAAGCCGGGGCTTCTACAGCCCAGGACCCAAGCTGCCAGCAGAGGGAGAATGTCTGCTGGTTTCACAAAGGCGGAGCTGCACCAGTCCCCTGCAAGAGAGGCAGAGCAGCACAGTCCCCTGGAAAAGGGGGGACTACACGCTGCTCCCACCTCCATCGGCAGGGAGACTACATGCTGCTCCCACCTTCACCAGCAGGAGCAGAGCAGCCGAGCTGCCTCTGCCTCCGCCACCTCCACCGGCAGGAACAGAGCAGCAGGAGCTGCCTCTGCCTCCGCCACTCCACGGACGGAGCAGAGCAGCAGGAGCTGCCTCTGCCTCCGCCCACCCCACCGCCTCCACTAGAGCAGAGCAGCAGGAGCTGCCTCTGCCTCCACCACCAGGAGCAGAGCAGCAGGAGCTGCCTCTGCCTCCACCACCGCCCAGGAGCAGAGGAGCAGGAGCTGCCTGCCCACCACCGCCAGGAGCAGAGGAGCAGGAGCTGCCTCTGCCTCCCACCACCGCCAGGAGCAGAGGAGCAGGAGCTGCCTCTGCCTCCACCACCGCCAAGAGCAGAGGAGCAGGAGCTGCCTCTGCCTCCGCCGTCCACCAGCAGAGGGTGAATGCCTGCTGGGTCCCGTCCACCAGCAGAGGGTGAGTGCCTGCTGGTATCACTTCACCAGCAGAGGATGAATGCCTGCTGGTATCACTTCCCCCAGCAGAGAGGATGAATGCCTGCTGGTATCACTTTCCCCACCAGCAGAGGATGAATGCCTGCTGGTATCACTTCCCCCACCAGTAGAGGATGAATGCCTGCTGGTGCACTTCATCATCATCACGGGAGGAGCAGGAGCTACCTCCTTCACGAGAAAAAACCAGGACTAGATGCTGAGGTCTCAGCAGCCCTGCATAGGCTGCTGAGGGAAGCATGGGGAAGAACCGCCCGCCGCAGAGGGACGAAGCGGCCAACACCCGCACCCCAGTTTGTCCTGACTCTCTGCCTCGCCGCCTAAGGATGCCACGCCTCGCTTCGCCCAAGGATGCCCGCCACGCTTCGCCAAGGATGTCTGTCTGGCATGTGGGGTTTGCCAACCGCTCCGCATCGCATTGGGTTGCCAGCCGCCCGCACGCTTGCTGCCAGCGCCCGACGCTTGGGTTGCCAGCCGCCCGCACGCTGGGGCCGTTTGCCTGCGACGTTGGGCTGCTTTGCCCCACACAGGGTGGTAGGGAGAGTGGAGTTTCTGCTGCCGCTTGGCGGCCAGGGGCTCTCCTGTGCCTGCCTGAGGGTTCGCTGCTGCTGCTGCCGCCCGAGGCCCGCTGCTGCTGTTGCCGCCCAGGGCGCCAGCGTTGCCGCCTGAGGGCTCCGCTGGCTGCTGCTGTCGCCTGAGGGTCTGGCTGTTGCTGGGCGCCTGAGGGTTCATGGTTAGCGTTGGGCGCCCGAGGCCCCGCTGTTGCCGCTGGGCCCGAGGCTCGGCTAAGGCTACGCCCGAACTGCTTGCCGCTGCTGGCCAGTTCCTCCCCGAGGGGTCACAAGAGCTGCTGCCGCCCTCCCGAGGGGTCATTTGCTAAGCCACTGGGGTCGCCCAGGATCCTGCTCTCTGAGGTCGTCGAGAGGGTCCCGTTTTCCGCCTGGGTCGCTGGCCTCTGCTTTGCCTCGGGGTCGCGAGATTGCGGCCGGAGCTCCATGAAGGGGAGCGCCGCCATAAAGAAAGAGGGGAGGTCAGGAGACCAGCTTCCCAGCCGCATTTCCGTGGCAGGAACACGGCAGGCCGGAGCCCCACGGAGGGGAGCTGGCGGCCACAAAGAAGGGGGGAAGTCAGAGACCAGCTCCCCGCAGCAGTTTCGCTGCTGGAAATTGGGTGGCCGGAGCTCGGAGGGGAACTGCCGGCCATGAAGAAGGGGAGGTCAGGAGACCAGCCCCCCAGCTGCTCTTTTCATGGGTAGGGAGATAGTGTGGCTGAAGCCCGAAGG
>CM072693.1:1905425-1915425 GCA_036884735.1 Huso huso | reverse complement strand
TCCTGAGACTGAGGCAACACATCCAGGAGGAGAGACTGCTCCCTACAATAGAGCTGACAGCACTGAGGGGTGTGTATGTGTGTGTGTGTGTGTGTGTGTGTGTGTGTGTGTGTGAGAGAGAGAGAGAGCGTCCTGAGACTGAGGCAACACATCCAGGAGGAGAAATTGCTCCCTACGATAGAGCTGACAACACTGAGGGTGTGTGTGTGTGTGTGTGTGTGTGTGTGTGTGTGTGTGAGAGAGAGAGAGTGTCCAGAGACTGAGGCAACACATCCAGGAGAAGAGACTGCTCCCTACGATAGAGCTGAGAAAACTGAGGGTGTGTGTGTGTGTGTGTGTGAGAGCGTCCTGAGACTGAGGCAACACATCCAGGAGGAGAGACTGCTCCCTACAATAGAGCTGACAGCACTGAGGGTGTGTATGTGTGTCTGTGTGTGTGTGTGTGTGTGTGTGTGTGTGTGTGTGTGTGTGTGAGAGAGAGCTTCCTGAGACTGAGGCAACACATCCAGGAGGAGAAATTGCTCCCTACGATAGAGCTGAGAACACTGAGGGTGTGTGTGTGTGTGTGTGTGTGCGTGCGTGTGTGTGTGTGAGAGAGACAACGTCCCGAGACTGAGGCAACACATCCAGGAGGAGAGACTGCTCCTTACGATAGAGCTGACAGCATTGACGGTGTGTGTGTGTGTGTGTGTGTGTGTGTGTGTGTGTGTGTGTGTGTGTGTGTGTCTGTGTGTGTGTGTGTGTGTGTGTGTGAGAGAGAGCGTCCTGAGACTGAGGCAACACATCCAGGAGGAGAGACTGCTCTCGATAGAGCTGACAGCACTGAGGGTGTGTGTGTGTGAGAGAGTGAGAGCGCCCTGAGACTGAGTCAACACATCCAGGAGGAGAGACTGCTCCCTACGATAGAGCTGACAGCACTGAGGGTGTGTGTGTGTGTGTGTGTGTTTGTGTCTGTGCGTGTGGGTGTGTGTGTGTGTGTGTGAGAGAGCGTCCTGAGACTGAAGCAACACATCCAGGAGGAGAGACTGTTTGTACGATAGAGCTGACAGCACTGAGGGTGTGTGTGTGTGTGTGTGTGTGTGTGTGTGTGTGTGAGACAGAGAGCGTCCCGACTTAGGCAACACATCCAGGAGGAGACACTGCTCCCCTACGATAGAGCTGACAGCACTGAGGGTGTGTGTGTGTGTGTGTGTGTGTGTCCTCCTGGATGTGTTGCTTCAGTCTCGGGACACTCTCTCTCACACACACACACACACACACACACACACTCATCCAATCAGTTTCTTTTTTACACTTGTCATTACATCTTTCATGAAACAACAGTTGGTATGTGCGTAATAAACCCAATCGGGCCTTGATACGAGAACCCTAGTCTGTACTGAAATAAATAATGCGGTTTTCTACATTAACAGTCAGGATGGCTGAGTGGTCTAAGACGCCAGACTCAAGAACTGTGTATTTCCAAAGAATTGTGTGTTCTGGTCTCCAAATGGAGGTATGGGTTCAAATCTGACTTCTGACAGTTCAATTTTACTTATTTTTAAAAGGAATAAATGTGTTCATTTTACTATAAAAGATTGTTTCAAGGAAGTCAACAGCTGATACCAAACTCTTCTCAGCACTCAATACCATTTTAATTTCAATTTTAAATCCGACTAAAATAGTGTTCCTAACACAGATTGCATTTTTGTTGTAAACAGACTACTTGTTAACGTCACTGAAAAAATATTTTGTGTCCAAACACGTATTTAACTTGATTGTTTTAATATTCCAAATAACATATTACTTTGAAAAACATCTCCGTCTACCACTGGATCGTGGTCTCAGGCTGGGATGCGGACCATTGAGAACAGTATAAACGATCTATTACTAGACGCAGCTTACAGGAGAAATGCCCTCGTTTAACATGCTAGGATGATCGACTTCGGCATTCTCCAACTGCTGTTTACATTTTCTAATACGTTATGAGGACGAATACAAAGTTTGACACTTTCCTTGTAAGTGGGGGTAAGCACAAGTTATTTTCAGATGTAATGTCTTTATTTAAGCTCAATCTAGTCCTGCGTAGTGCAAATCACATTACTGTTTAAAGTGTTCTTAAATTGTTTTAACATTAGCAGTGATCCATTTGAAATTTGCTTATTGTTTTAAACAACTGAACAATTGTAGCCTTGATTGTTTCTTTTTTCTGCGTTTCTACCAGTATGAGATACGCACTCAAAATGTGTCCCCTTCCTTCAACAACCCCCGACTGAAGATTGAAGTGTCATCACTAGCAGCGAGCAGGTGCCCGAAAACAACACTCATTGTCAGCTCGGTGCTGAGAAGAAAACACCCCACTCCTCCCTGGTGGATACCGAGACCAATCCCTTCAAAACATGTTTCACTCTAGAAATGATCCTTGAAAATATAGTCTTAACTTTTATTGGCAGACCGTCACCCCCAACTGGCAAGCTCTACTTCATATGAAACAATGACTGGGCAACAACGAGGTGTTACATTAACAGTACAAACTAACTTGAGACAGCCAAGTCGTTAAAGCAGACCTTAAGTGTGTCATGTGATACAAAAGCAAGTTTTGGCATTTTTGCATTGTCTGCCTCGTCAAACAAGCTCGAGCCACAGCACACAGCGCTGCTGCATCGGGACACAGAGATGGATTTTAAAGAGACTGAATCAACGAGCTGAGACTACTTTTTGAAGAAATTGAAAACATACCTCTAGTCGAAATATCTGCTATTTAGTTAATTTATTTATTTTTTGAATTTGCAAATGGCAGACATTGCTAATAAAAAATCTATAGGACAATCTGAATTGCCTATGAGAATTAGGGCACAGTTCACTGGGAATTAGTTCAAATGGTAGAGCGCGCACTTAGCATACGAGAAGGAGCGGATCGATGCCCGCATTCTCCAAATAGTTTTAACGTATCTGCGTATTTAGTCCCAACGCATTATGGAGATAAATACAAAAGTGTGACAATTTTGTAACAGAGACGCCCGCCCTACATGTGTATTTTAAAGAACAGTCTCCTAATTTGTAATATTCCCCAGACTGAAAAAACTGCAGTGCGCCGTCCATCGTGTATGTCTTCCGAGAAGCACAAAGGGAGATTATTTATTTATTTATTTATTTATTTATTTATTTATTTATTTATTAGCAATTAAAGAGTTTGTGTTAATTGAGAATAAAAATAAATGGCTTGAAGTTTGCTTTCATTTGTAACGTGTTTATAATGAAATATCTGTTCTTGTGTTTTTCCCAATCATTGTACTGTATACTAGCTACTGTTGCATGTCCATGATTTTGTTCCTCAGCTTCCCATATGGTCTAGCGGTTAGGATTCCTGGTTTTCACCCAGGCGGCCCGGGTTCGACTCCCGGTATGGGAACGTTCTTGTTAGTGTCATTTTGTTACAGAACTGTGGTCATGTGTAATGTGTCTTCAATATGATAATAAAGCTACAGTTACTCGAAATATATATATATATATATATACAGAATGATGCAAATGTATTTGACTCTATTCACATTCCCATCGCGTGGAACCATCGCAGTTTGTTTTTAAATTATATTAATCCCTGCTCAAGACAAAGTCTCTCAGGGGTGGGATGATCATTACAATGTGGATGTAAGGTCTCCGGTCCCATCATAGAAGCAAGATAGTTTATTCACAAATAAATACATACACTTTTATTTATGTTTCTTTTGTTGGTAAATTAACACATTATTGCATTCTGTCACGTCACGCTGTGCACTCTAGGATTGCATCACAAGCATGCACTGCGCCAGGACTTCGTGGCGCAACGGTAGCGCGTCTGACTCCAGATCAGAAGGTTGCGTGTTCAAATCACGTCGAGGTCAAAGCCTTCTTTATTTCTATTCCACTCTATTTCGTTTTTTAACGTGCTTGGATTTGAATGTCTCCGGACATTTATTTATACAATTTAGCCCACACAACATATTGATTATATAGCGACAAACAAATGACTTCCTGGGGTGGGGCAGTTCAGTTTCAATCAAGTTCCAGTCTCTCTGCCATTATCTTGCGCTGCTGTGTTTGGTCAGGTAAAAAGGGCGTGACCAGAGCGGTATGGGCAATCCCGTTAGGTAGCTTGCATGTCAATCTCTCCTTCTTTTCTATTTATACACCCAGCACTGCTTCCGCCCTTCGTCTGTGTTTGTTTTTGGTCTGTGTTTGTTTTTTGTTGTTCGCTCTTTTCACTGCAGGTCATTTCTCTGCTCAGCGCTGGTAGACAGTATCAGCTATTTTCCTACCTGCTCAGGTGATTCTTTTCATCATTCAGCTTTTCTATTTTTCTGCAGGAGCTCCATCGTTAGTCTTTTCTGCTCCATCCAGTCTCCAGCCCAGCTACAGCGCCGTTCAAAGCGCAGCGTCATTCTCAGCTTGCTCTGCGTTTTCATCAGAAAGACTGTTCCGACGTCACCGCTGCACTGCAACTCTTTCACACCGGCGCCTCACAGACCATGGTTACCACGGCAACGCCACATCGAGTGACTACTGGGAGTGGTAAGATGCCATGGCGACCAGGCAGCTTTAACAGGCAATGCGAGCCTGTGCCTCACTACTGCAATCTTCTGGCTCCTGCTACTGCGCTTTTGCAACATGAGAGCTTCAACTCGCTGAATTGTGACATCTAAATACTGCAGGCTCCTCTTCTAGACCTACGTTAACTTACTTATATCATCACTAACTGTTCTGAAGCAAATGTTTTATACACAGACAAGAATTTTAATCGCATTAACCAAATATATGCTACCCTGCTTCACTGAAGCCAATAGTTTCAATTCCAAACTTTCTATCAATTCCTACAGTTAGTTGTCATTCCGAGGGATTATCAGTCCCCTCCTGCCTCAACCTCTTTTGCTACATTATATTAACTTGAATTTTTAAAATCCAAACCCCTCCCCTTGAGGACCTGGTCATGAAGCCATGCTTATCAGCTTTCTGAGATGTTAAGAATCCACCGTCACATTAATTTTCCAGCTTCCCTGCATCAGGCCATTCCTGCAACCTTTTTGTTCCCAGATTTGCACTTCCTCATTTGCCCCCAACTTCATCAAGGCACTTAATACAACTTTCAAAGTCCATTTCATTCAATTTGAGCTTCCAGTCACATACGGAAACTATGTGCTACGATTATCAACATTTCAAAGCGTCCTCCTACACTGCAGTAGACAATACACTCTTAGACTGCTCCTGATCAAATCAATAGGTTTTGCAGCAGCCTCCGAGCAACGCATTCCCATCCTCTCAGGTTCTGCAGCGGCCTCAGATCTATGCATTCTTCATCTCTGCCCAAAGGCAGCCCCATCGCCGACATCATCTTAAACGCCTTAACTCTCAAATACCAATTTCCACTGCATTCAGCAGCTCTGCTCTCTACAGCAAGCCACTGCACACTACTGACAGCATTCCATCGTTTACTCCCTCAGATCTCTGCCCGCTCAGCAGATCTTTGCCTCTACTGTTAATATCACTTCATTACAGCAAATCTCAGCTCCTCTTCAGATCTGTTCCTATTGCAGCATACAAAAGTTGCTTTAGTTTACTGTTCAAATCTGCAACTGCTCCTCCAGAGCTTCCAACGCCCACCGTCCCCCAATACCTGGATCTAAATATATATATATATATATATATATATATATATATATACACGGCAGAGCTTGATTTCCTCAGCAATTTAGTCATATGTCCGCTCATCCTCTCAGATACTACAAGCTTTAATACACGGTACGAGACTGGAAATCTGCTTTGATTTATGATTTAAGGAGTTCCACTATTAGGAGAATGACTGACTGGAGTTGTGAAACCCAAACCTCTGATTACAAGTTCACCTTTTCCATTCCAAACAGACATTATTTATTGCTTAGCAGACATGATGGTAGCAAACCGATCAATCCCGTATTAACTAACACAGGATGGTCGGCATAGCCACACCCTCTGCTGTTCAACTACATACAACACTCTCCAGCCTTCTGCAATCTGCTCATCACTACATGGCCACACCCTTAGCCCCAGCGACCAAATCTTCATTTACCACTGGATGGGAAACATTTACAACTTTCTGCACTCAAATCAAAATACGTCCCATTCCGATTTAATGAACAGCGGATTGTAGCCCCATCGCCCACGCAAGGGATTCTCTCTTCACTTAGCCCCCCTACTACCGTTAAAGCCTACATCTCTGAATTCAGTATTTCTGCCGCCTCATCTCCGTCCCTTCTCCAACACTCTTATCCATCCCATCAGTTTGCTGACACTCAGAGAGATCCTCAAGAGCCCCCCCCCCCTGCTGCCCTCCTGGCTCCCTATATCAATAGACATCCTTCACTCTTTAATCTCTACCTCAGTAAAGGCTGCTCTGTCTATTCAATGACCTGACCATGGAAGTACTATGTCTAACTGCTCTTGTGATGCACTTCCTCTGCAGGACTCCTGAAGGAACAGAGTGCACCCTGTGAACTTATCATGACAGCATCAGTGATTTACCAGTGGGAAAAAAAAGGCAACAGTTACCAGGACATCAAGGGGAATACAATGAATAGACTTGGAGTGTTAAGCCATTTCAACCATGAGGTCTTGTGAACCATTCCGTGCACCCAGATACTGGACTTTGGCCAGCTGTAGTAATTTTACTACAGATTACTACACCTTGCAGTAAAAAAAAAAATAATAATAACCATGCCGTTAAACATTGTATTTTCTCAGATGACAAATTAATAGCTCAGTTTGGTTAGAGCGAAAGAAACTTCCACTAATCAGCCCGGCTAGCTCAGTCGGTACAGCATGAGACGCTTTAATCTCAGGGTCGTGGGGTTCGAGCCCCACGTTAACGCCCCTTTTAAATATAAATGTAGCTGTTTCTTTGAGGCAACGGATCAATGCCTGATTATGTTAACATTGTATACAGTATTGCAACAAAATTACTAACTGGTCATTGTCAAAGAGCAATTGCTATTGTAAAATCGTGCATCGCTTTATAGCTATAACGATATTGAAATAAATAATCTTACTTTTTTTGGGTTGGCTTCAAACGTTTCTTTTTACACTTGTCATTACATCATTCATGGATCAACAGTTGGTATAAAGCGTAATAAACCCAATCGGGCCTTGATACAATAGACAACCCTAGTCTGTGCTGAAATAAATAATGTGGTTTTCTATTGTAACAAATGCAGCTTGTCAGGATGGTCGCGTCGTCTAAGGCGCCAGTCTCAAAGACTCTGTCGTTCCAAAAAATTGTGTGTTCTGGTCTCCGAATGGAGGTCTGGGTTCAAATCCCACTTCTGACAGTTCAATTTGACTTATTTTTATCGGACTAAAATAGCGTTCCTTACACAGATTGTATTTTTGTTGTAAACAGACTACTTGTTGAAGTCACTGAAATATTTTGTGTCCAAACATGTGTTATTTAACTTGATTATTTTAATATTCCAAATAACATATTACTTTGAAAAACACCTCCGTCGGCCACTGGATCGTGGTCTTAGGCTGGGATGCGGACCATTGAGAACAGTATAAACCATCTATTAGTGGAAGTAGCTTACGTGAGAAATGCCCTCGTTTAACATGCTAGGATGATCGACTTCGGCTTTCTCCAACTGCTGTTTACATTTTCTAACACGTTATAAGGACGAATACAAAGTTTGACCCTTTCCTTGTAAGTGGGGGTAAGCACAAGTTATTTTCAGATGTAATGTCTTTATTTAAGCTCATCTAGTCCTGCGTAGTGCAAATCACATTACTATATTTTTAATTAGTCAAGGCCTATTTAGCTCAGTTTGGTTAGAGTGAAAGAAACTTCCACTAATTAGCCCGGCTAGCTCAGTCGGTAGAGCATGAGATTCTTAATCTCAGGGTCATGGGTTCGAGCCCCACGTTGGGCGTCCTTTTTAAATACAAATTGAAGATGAAGTCTGATTCTGTTCACATTGTATACAGTATTGCAACAAAATTACTTATTGGTCACTGTCATATAGCAATTGCTATTGTAAAATGCGTGCATCGTTTATAGCTATAACGATATTGAAATAAATAATCTTACTTGTTTGGGTTGGCTTCAAACCATTTCTTTTTTTACACTTGTCATTACATCTTTCCTGGAGTAACAGTTGGTATGTGCGGAATAAACCCAATCGGTCCTTGATACAATAGACAACCCTAGCCCTCTCATGCATGAATTATGGTAAAATTAAACAGGATTTTTTCAAATGGTTTTTATTAGTCTTCAGGGGGCTATAAAAAACATAAAAAAAAGTTTTGTTTTTTTAGTAGTAAAATTTAAGAGTTATACATGTGTCCACTTGACTGGACACCCTGCATGTGTAACATAACACACTGCCCTATTATACTGGAACAGCATATTAGGACTGAAAGTCTTTTCTTTATTTGGGAAGAAGTAGGCTAATACAAAATGCAAAACTAAATGTCTGATTCCATTCCTGATATGAATTCGAATGTTTTCTCATATTTTTTTTTTTTTTTTTTTTTGCCAGAAACAAAAATGTTCTCAAATCTGAAAAACAGACATATATTTTTTTTATGCCCAGATATGGACGTATTCACCCAGAAACAAAAATGTCCTCAATGTTTGTAACAAAAATGTCCTCAATGTTTGTAACAAAAATGTCTTCATTGTTGAAACAATAATCTTTTTTTGCTTCAGTGTGTCATACACACCAAGTTACCATTCTTCCCTGTAGTGAACTGAATTTGGCTGATTTTAGCGCTGGGTGTGGAAGTTGGTAAAGCACCCAGGACACAATGACTCAAGACACTGCATGCAGATGTACTTAGTTTTCCGTGTACAAGCCTCATCATGGCACCTGTTAGCATTTTTGCATCAGTTATCTTTGGCCAGTGATTCCCCACTCCCTCAACTACTTCAGCATCATCCTCACTATCCTCATCTGTTTCACTGCTGCTAAGTGGGCTCCCTGCTTCCTCTCCCTGCGTGTCTGGCTGCCATTCCCCATCATCACTATCACTTGATTGTGATGGAATCTCCTCTACTACCCTGGAGCTCGATGCTCTGGATGTCTGGCTAAGAAAATAACAATACTACTAATAAAACCCCTACTACTATCACACAGCTGCTGTGAATAATAATTATTCAGAAAATTCATTTTCAATTAAAAAAAAACAGTTGAGAGAAGATGAAATGATTCAAATGATCCTATTTATGGACCACACTGCAATATATAGCTCTTATAGGACAAAAGATATTTAGCATAGGCCTATAGAACAACACAGGCCTAATGTGCATTATGAATCTTAATAGTGCAAGACGTCCACTTAAGTGGACATATGGTTTAACATAAACTGAAAAAAAATAAAGTGACTATTAGAACAAAACATATACCATGTTATTCCCTAAACATGACTTTCTTTGAATATATTTTGTACCTGCTCTGCTCTTTTTGTGTAAAAGGATTTTACAGAAATCCTTGAGGTGCTCGGTGCTGCTGAACTTTACTCTGCCATTGTACTGTCACCTTTATGATTTTTGTACTACCTATCAAATGCCACTAGATGGCAGGCGTTTTAATTTCAGTAGACGTCCACTGAAGAGGATACCATGCATCAGTGATGTCGACAGAGTTTCTATAGGAGATAATAGAGATAATAGTGACCTCTATGAGTGAAAGGGCTAGTCTGTGCTGAAATAAATAATGCGGTTTTCTACTGTAACAAACGCAGCTTGTCAGGATTCTATTATGGTGTTGCCGAGCTGTTGAACGTTTCTCATTACAGGTTTACTGGATTGCCAAAAAGAATGCTATCTCGAAACATCAGTCTTGTTAAGCCGAAATAGCTCAGTTGGGAGAGCGTTAGACTGAAGATCTAAAGGTCCCTGGTTCGATACCGGGTTTCGGCAAACAACAAGACGATATTTGTTTTGTATTATTTTGAACTAAAAAAATAGAGCACATTTATTCTTCAGCGTAATTGGATGAAATAACAGCGTATCAGAGTG
>CM072693.1:1877925-1902925 GCA_036884735.1 Huso huso | reverse complement strand
CACATTGTATACAGTATTGCAAAACAAAATTACTTATTGGTCATTGTCAAATAGCAATTGCTATTGTAAAAGCATGCATCGTTTATAGCTATAACGATATTGAAATAAATAATCTTACTTTTTGGGTTGACTTCAATCCGTTTCTTTTTTTTTTACACTTGTCATAACATCATTCATGGAGCATCAGTTGGTATGTGTAATAAACCCAATCGGGCCTTGATACGAGAACCCTAGTGTGTGCTGAAAAATAATGCGGTTTTCACAATAACAAACACAGCTTGTCAGGATGGTCGAGTGGTTCAAGGTGCCAGACTCAAAGAATTGTGTGTTCAGGTCTCTGAATGGAGGTGTGGATTCAAATCCCACTTCTGACAGTTCAATTTGACTTATTATTAAAAGGAATAAATTTGTTCATTTTTTATAAAAGATTGTTTTAAGGAAATCAACAGCTGATACCAAACTCTTGTCAGCACTCAAAACCATTTTAATTTCCATTTTAAATCGGACTAAAATAGTGTTCCTAACACAGATTGCATTTTTTTGTAAACAAACTACTTGTAGAAGTCGCTGAAAAATATTTTTGTGTCCAAACGTGTTATTTAACTTCATTGTTTTAATATTCCAAATAACATATTACTTTGAAAAACATCCCGTCTACCACTGGATCGTGGTCTCAGGCTGGGATGCGGACCATTGAGAACAGTATAAACGATCTATTACTGGAAGTAGCTTACAGGAGAAATGCCCTCGTTTAACATGCTGGGATGATCGACTTCGGCATTCTCCAACTGCTGTTTACATTTTCTAACACGTTATGGGGACGAATGCAAAGTTTGACACTTTCCTTGTAAGTGGGGGTAAGCACAAGTTATTTTCAGATGTAATGTCTTTATTTAAGCTCAATCTAGTCCTGCGCAGTGCAAATCACATTACTGTTTAAAGTGTTCTTAAATTGTTTTAACATTAGCAATGATCAATTTGAAATTTGCTTATTGTTTTAAACAACTGAACAATTGTAGGCTTGATGGTTTCTTTTTTCTGCGTTTCTACCAGTATGATACGCACTCAAAATGTGTCCCCTTCTTCAACAACCCCGACTGAAGATTGGTGTCATCACTAGCAGCGAGCAGGTGCCCGAAAACAACACTCATTGTCAGCTCGGTGCTGAGAAGCAAACACCCCTCCTCCTGGTGGATACCGAGACCAATCCCTTCAAAACATGTTTCACTCTAGAAATGATCCTTGAAAATATAGTCTTAACTTTTATTGGCAGACCATCGCCCCCCAACTGGCAAGCTCTACTTCATATGATACAATGACTGGGCAACAACGAGGTGTTCCATTAACAATACAAACTAACTTGAGACAGCCAAGTCGTTAAAGCAGACCTTAAGTTTGTCATGTGATACAAAAGCAAGTTTTGGCATTTTTGCATTGCCTGCCTCGTCAAACAAGCTCGAGCCACAGCACACAGCGCTGCTGCATCGGGACACAGAGGTGGATTTTAAAGCGACTGAATCAACGAGCTGAGACTACTTTTTGAAGAAATTGAAAACATACCTCTAGTCGAAATATTTGCTATTTAGTTAATTAATTTATTTTTTGAATTTGCAAATGGCAGACTACATTGCCAATAAAAAATCTATAGGACAATCAGTATTGCTCATATCAAGCTGTGATGTAGCCTATGAGAATCGCTGGCACAATTCAAGGGGAATTAGCTCAAATGGTAGGCGGAGCGTAAAGCAGCATGCGAGAAGTAGCGGATCGATGCCCGCATTCTCCAAACAGTTTTAATGTATCTGCGTATTTAGTCCCAACGCATTATGAAGATACATACAAAGTGTGACAATTCTTTGTAACAGAGACGCCCGCCCTACATGTGTATTTTAAAGCAGTCTCCTAATTTGTAATATTCCAGACTGAAAAACTGCAGTGCGCCCTCCATCGTGTCTTCCGAGAAACACAAAGGGAGATTTTTAAATATATATTTTTTAGCAATTGAAGAGTTTGTGTTAATTGAGAATAAATATAAATGGCTTGAAGTTTGCTTTCATTTGTAACGTGTTTGTAATGAAATATGTTCTTGTGTTTTTACCAATCATTGTACTGTATACTAGCTACTGTTGCATGTCCATGATTTTGCAACTCAACTTCCCATATGGTCTAGCGGTTAGGATTCCTGGTTTTCACCCAGGTGGCCCGGGTTCGACTCCCGGTATGGGAACGTCTTTGTTATTGCCATTTTGTTACAGAACTGTGGTCATGTGTAATGTGTTTTCATTATGATAATAAAGCTACAGTTACTTGAAATATATATATATATATATATATATATATATATATATATATATATATATATATATATATATGTAACTGACTCTATTCACATTCCCATCGCAGTCTGTTTTTAAATTATATTAATCCCTGGTCAAGACAAAGTCTCTCTGGGTTTGGCCTGTCATTAGATTGCGGATATAAGATCTCTGGTCCCATCGTATAAGCAAGATAGTTTATTCACAAATAAATACCTACACTTTTATTGATGTTTCTTTTGTTGGTAAATTAACACATTATTGCATTCTGTCACGTCACGCTGTGCACTCTAGCATTGCATCACAAGCATGCACTACGCCAGGACTTCGTGGCGCAACGGTAGCGCGTCTGACTCCAGATCAGAAGGTTGCGTGTTCAAATCACGTCGAGGTCAAAGCCTTCTTTATTTCTATTCCACTCTATTTCGTTTTTTAACGTGCTTGGATTTGAATGTCTCCGGACATTTATTTATACAATTTATTGATTATATAGCGACAAACAAATTTCAATCAAGTTCCAGTGTCTCTGCCATTATCTTGCGCTGCTGTGTTTGGTCAGGTAAAAAGGGCGTGACCAGAGCGGTATGGGCAATCCCGTTAGGTAGCTTGCATGTCAATCTCTCCTTCTTTTCTATTTATACACCCAGCACTGCTTCCGCGCTTCGTCTGTGTTTGTTTTTTTTGTTGTTCGCTCCTTTCACTGCAGGCCTGTAATGTCTGTCACCTGTTTTGTATTGTCTTGATAATTTTAATTAATCAAGTAAATTAGTTGCTTGTTAGGAGGGGAAATAAAGGTATAGGAGAAATGGGAGGAGAGGTGGCGATGTGAAACGGGAGCGCTGAGTTAAACGCCGCTCGAGAAGGAAGGAAGGAAAGAAAGAAAGAAAGAAATAAGTAAGTAAGTAAAGAGAGAAAGGGGTTTGAGAGGTTTTTTTGTGGTGTACTACGCCACGGATTTTGGAAAGTTAAACCTGGACGTTTGTGGTTTTGAAGGCGTATGTAGCATCGAAAGCGAACTTGATCTGAATTGGCTGTTTCAACTTACTGCAGATCACGTGCAGGTTCACCCACCAAACTAAGTAAGACAAAACCTTCTTCCTGTAGCGGTTGTGATATTTTACCCTTGAATAGTACTGCATGTAAATTATATTAAGTATAATTATGTTAGTTTAATGGGGTGGGACATTAGAACTGAAGGATTACGTTATAAAGTATTATTGCAGTCTGCTTGTAGTAGGTTATTGAAATCTAGAGGGGGGTGTGTTGATTGCTGACTGGGTTGTTAGCGCAGCCTACAAGGGATTTGCAAGTGTGTGGATTTATTATTGAGAGTGTTTATTTTTGTTGTTGGTTTGTTATTGCACATTGAGTTTTATGATGTTCTTTTGAGTGTGTGAGTTTGATTTGATGTCTTGCAGTTTGATTATTATTAAGCACTTTAGTTTGGAGTTCCTTTATTATTTGATTATGTGTTAAACCCTTCTAGGTGTGTTCACATTTATTGTGCGCATTTAACCTCCCCATTCTACTAAAGCTTTGATTTCACAATGTCACTTTATACTGCTGCTACTGTTTGAAATTACTGAGATATTTAATTCAATATGATTTTAATTAGACTAGCAAATAAATATCATTGGTTTTTATTTCTTGTGTAAAATTTGGTATTCTTTGAGCTCCCCGGTTCCTCCGTTCTTTTATTGCTAATATCCAGACCTCACTGGACAACAAAGGTGGTGGCAGCGGTTGCGCTACCCGAACCCGAACGACCTCGCCTGTAGACAGGGAGTGAGCGTTACATACTGTTACATTCTGAATATGAATATAGCTGAATTATTAATTGTAGATAATACTTGAAATACCAGATACATATTTAGCAATAAAAATCAATACATGTGATTTATTTAATAGTCGTTCATTATTTTGTGTATCAGCCGCCACACAAAGCTGAGCGCAGTGCGGTATACTGTAATGATGCTCCAGTCAGTCTGTCAGGACTGCACCTGAACCATCTTAAAAACACGAAGACTCTAATAAGCTAATTTGTAAAAGTTAGTAAAGAATTGCGCTACTATAACGAAGCTAAATTTGAACTCCTAGCTGGAGCAACGAGAGAGGACGAGAGGGCGGGGCAGAGAAGGAGGGGGAGACGCTGCTAGGCAACCGGCTCGTGAACATTCCCACTCAGCTGAGCAGAGACCGTTAGGATTTAAAATGCGAACGTTCCGAGCGGGCGTTAGGGCTTCATTAAATTAACACACCGTTGTTGGCATTTGAATATAACCATATTTTAAATACTCAAATAGGACTGTATTAAAAATATATATGTTTTTCAAAGCAATATGTTATTGCTATGAAACATATATGTTATTGTTATAAACAATCAAATTAAATAACACGTTTGGACACCAAAATATTTTTCTTCCTCATAACGTGTTTGAAAATGTAAACAGCAGTTGGAGAATGCCGAAGTCGATCATCCTAGCATGTTAAACGAGGGCATTTCTCGTGTAAACTACGTCTAGTAATAGATCGTTTATACTGTTCTCAATGGTCCGCATCCCAGCCTGAGACCACGATCCAGTGGTCGACGGAGATGGTTTTTCAAAGTAATATGTTATTTAAAATATTAAAACAATCAAGTTAAATAACATGTTTGGACACAAGATATCTTTCAGTGACGTTAACAAGTAGTCTGTTTACAACAAAAATGCAATCTGTGTTAGGAACACTATTCTAGTCGGATTTGAAATGGAAATTAAAATGGTATTGAGTGCTGACAAGAGTTTGGTATCAGCTGTTGATTTAAATCAGCTTAAATTATGTAGAGCTTGTGGTGTTATGCTGCCATCTAGGAGGTTGTGATTGGAATTGAAACTATTAACTTCAGTGAGGTAGGGTAGCATATATTTGGTTAATGCGATTAAAATCCTTGTCTATGTATAAAACATTTGCTTTAGAACAGTTAGTGATGATATAAGTGTTAATGTAGGTCTAGAAGAGGAGCCTGCAGTATTTAGATGTCACAATTCGCGAGTTGAAGCTCTCATGTTGCAAAGCGCAGCAGCAGGAGGCAGAAGATTGCAGTAGTGAGGCACAGGCTCGCATTGCCTGTTAAAGCTGCCTGGTCGCCATGGCAACTTACCACTCCCAGTAGTCACTCGCTGAGGCGTTGCCTGGTAACCATGGTCTGTGAGGCTACCGGTGTGAAAGAGTTGCAGTGCAGCGGTGACGCCGGAACAGTCTTTTCGATGAAAACGCAGAGCAAGCTGAGAATGACGCCGCGCTTTGAACGGCGCCTGTAGCGCTGAGACTGGAGGAGCAGAAAAGACTAACGATGGAGCTCCTGCAGAAAAACAGAAAAGCTGAATGATGAAAAGAATCACCTGAGCAGGTAGGAAAATAGCTGATACTGTCTACCAGCGCTGAGCAGAGAAATGACCTGCAGTGAAAAGAGCGAACAACAAAAAAAACAAACAGGCGAAGGGCGGAAGCAGTGCTGGGTGTATAAATAGAAAAGAAGGAGAGATTGACATGCAAGCTACCTAACGGGATTGCCCATACCGCTCTGGTCACGCCCTTTTTACCTGACCAAACACAGCAGCACAAGATAATGGCAGAGAGACTGGAACTTGATTGAAACTGAACTGCCCCCCCAGGAAGTAATTTGTTTGTCGCTATATAATCAATATGTTGTGTAGGCTAAATTGTATAAATAAACGTCCGGAGACATTCAAATCCAAACACGTTAAATAATGATAGTGTGGAGTAGAAATAAAGAAGGCTTTGACCTCGACGTGATTTGAACACGCAACCTTCTGATCTGGAGTCAGACGCGCTACCGTTGCGCCACGAAGTCCTGGCATAGTGCAGGTTTGTTATGCAATGCTAGAGTGCACAGCGTGACGTGACAGAATGCAATAATGTGTTAATTTACCAACAAAAGAAACATAAATAAAAGTGTATATTTATTCGTGAATAAACTATCTTGCTTATACGATGGGACCGGAGACCTTACATCCGCAATCTAATGATCAGCCAACCCCAGAGAGACTTTGTCTTGACCAGGGATTAATATAATTAATCTACATTAATGATTTAGACTCTGGTATAGTAAGCAAACTCGTTAAATTTGCAGACGACACAAAAATAGGAGGAGTGGCAAACACTGTTGAAGCAGCAAAGGTCATTCAAAATGATCTAGACAGCATTCAAAATTGGGCAGACACATGGCAAATGAAATTTAATAGAGAAAGTGTAAAGTATTGCATGGGCAATAAAGATGTGCATTATAAATATCATATGGGGGAGATAGTGAAATTGAAGAAGGAACTATAGAAAAGACCTAGAGTTTATGTTGACTCAGAAATGTCTTCATCTAGAACAATGTGGGGAAGCTATAAAAAGGCCAACAAGATGCTCGGATATATTGTGAGAAGTGTTGAATTTAAATCAAGGAAGTAATGTTAAAACTCTACAATGCATTAGTAAGACCTCACCTAGAATATTGTGTTCAGTTCTGGTCACCTTGTTACAAAAAAGGATATTGCTGCTCTAGAAAGAGTGCAAAGAAGAGCAACCAGAATTATCCCGGTTTTAAAAGGCATGTCGATGCAGACAGGCTAAAAAGAATTGAATCTATTCAGTCTTGAACAAAGAAGACTAAAGCGATCTGATTCAAACATTCAAAATCCTAAAAGGTATAGACAATGTCAACCCAGGGACTTCTTTGACTTGAAAAAAAAGAAACAAGGACCAGGGGTCACAAATGGAGATTAGATAAAGGGGGGCATTCAGAACAGAAAATAGGAGGCACTTTTTACACGGAGAATTGTGGAGGGTCTGGAACCAACTACCCAGTAATGATGTTGAAGCTTACATCCTGGGATGCTTCAGGAGCTGCTTGATGAGATTCTGGGATCAATAAGCTACTAACAACCAAACGTGCAAGATGGGCTGAACGGCCTCCTCTCGTTTTGTAAACTTTATGTTTTTAACAATAGTTTGTTCACAGCGCTGCCTGCCATGTTATGGACTCCTTTGTCGTGTTTCTTCAAAATCTCAGTGCTAGTGTTATTCAGCCATACTTAACAATTAAACATCTCTCTTTTGTGATCTTACTGTAAACGTATTTCTCGGGTCGCATATATCATATAACTAAAGCCATTATTGAAAGAATTGAAATCGCACAGATTCTAACTACTCCAGCTCCAGTAGGTGTCGCCACACCAAGCTATTGTGTTCAGTTCTGGTCACCTCGTTACAAAAAGGGTATTGTTGCTCTAGAAGGAGTGCAAAGAAGAGTGACCAGAATTATTCCTGGTTTAAAAGGTATGTCGTATGCAGACAGGCTAAAAGAATTGAATCTATTCAGTCTTGAACAGAGAAGACTTCTGTGCATTGATCTGATTCAAGCATTCAAAATCCTAAAATTATTGACAATGTTGACCTAAGGGACTTTTTATGACATCAAAAAAACAAGGACCAGGGTCACAAATGGAGATTAGATAAAGGGGCATTCAGAACAGAAAATAGGAGGCACTTTTTTACACAGAGAATTGAGGGTCTGGAACCAACTCCCCAGTAATGTTGTTGAAGCCAACACCCTGAGATCCTTCAAGAAGCTGCTTGATGAGATTCTGGGATCAATAAGCTACTAACAACCAAACGAGCAAGATGAGCTGAATGGCCTCCTCTCGTTTGTAAACTTTCTTATGTTCTAATTTAAAACAAACTGCGATGGTTCCACGCGATGGGAATGTGAAAAGAGTCAAATACATTTGCATAATTCTATATATATATATATATATATATATATATATATATATATATATATATATATATTTATATATTTCAAGTAACTGTAGCTTTATTATCATAGTGAAAACACATTACACATGACCACAGTTCTGTAACAAAATGACAATAACAAAGACGTTTCCATACCGGGAGTTGAACCCGGGCCACCTGGATAAAAACCAGGAATACTAACCGCTAGACCATATGGGAAGATGAGTAGCAAGATCATGGACATGCAACAGTAGCTAGTATACAGCACAATGATTGGTAAAAAACCACGAAAACCGATATTTCATTACAAACACATTACAAATGAAAGCAAACTTCAAGCCATTTTTATTTATTCTCAATTAACACAAACTTCAATTGCTAAAAAAATATATAAAATCTCCCTTTGCTTCTCGGAAGGCATACGATGGAGGGCTGTGGCAATGTGCCCCGCCCCTGTGTGCAATTGTGTTATGTGTTGTATGTTGCGTCGGTGTTAATGTTGGTGTATAGATTGGTACACGGGATATAAACGGTCTGTGTTTCACGGTATTTAAAAGTGTATATTTTGTATTTAGGCACGGGATTGCACATCACGCACGCATTTAAAATATAATATGTGAACACGGGTTTCACGTGGAATTCACGTGCTGGATTCAAGTGAATAATTAATTAGTAATTGAATCCCAGCACAAACAGTATAAATAGATGCACGTTTAGTCACTGGTGTTGGGTGTTCGGAAGGAGAACGGTGAGAGAGAGAGGAGAGTTAAAATAAGTAAAGATCGTGAACGTAAGTGTTTGTTCTCACCGTGTTCGTTTGTCTGTCCGTGCACCGTTTGTTTAGTGTTAGTCCGTTTTGTCTGTCTGTTTATTTTGGCTATAGTGCCGTGTCCTGTTTTTGGTGCTGTTTTCAACCCTTTTATTTGTTAATAAACGCTGAGTGCAGCCATTGCACTCAGCTCATCACAACCACTCTCTGTATTTGAATTCCTTTCTGGTCTGACGCAACCCACTCTGGCCGTCTTTGTGACAAGGGCGCACTGCAGTTTTTCAGCCTGGGGAATATTTCAAATTAGCAGACTGTGCTTTAAAATACACATGTAGGACGGGCATCTCTGTTACAAAGAATTGTTACACTGTATGTATCTTCATAATGCGTTGGGACTAAATACGCAGATACATTAAAACTACTTGGAGAATGCGGGCATCGATCCCGCTACTTCTCGCATGCTAAGCGAGCGCTCTACCATTTGAGCTAATTCCCTTGAATTGGGTCAGCGATTCTCATAGGCTACATCGCAGCTTGATACGAGCAATTGGACTCAAAGCTGCAGGAAGGTTCTCTGTCTCCAGTGTAGGAACTGTTAGATCTTGAAACCCTTCGGTGTCAGCAAATCCCTCCTCTTCCTCCAATTCAATAGACAGATCAGAGCCAGCCTCCAACCTCTCAATCATGGCACCGTCGGATGGAGAACTGATTGTACAAATACTCCACACCAATTAGTTCCCCTGCAAAAAAAAAAAAAAAAAAAAATTGTGTATTTGTAATTAAGAAACGCAGCTACCTTAATTATCTGTGAAAGATTATAAAAATCAAACACTGCTACCAACTCCTGTGTGGAATTTCAGAGAAAATTGCGCTAATAATTTTAAAAGCTTTATTCCTATATTTTTTAATGGTAATACTGGATAATCCCTTTATCAAGTTCACTGTACCTGTGTATTTGCATGGTCCAGTATAAGAAGGCACGATTTTCTGAGTTCTTGGTTGCTCAGTTCAGCACCAGTCATCAGAGCTAAAAAAAACAGCAATAGGTACCTGGACCACATATCATTTTTATCAACCCACTGTTTTCCTCCAAATGTGTCAGTATTTGATATGTTATGATAGTTACAATGAAAGGAACTAACCCCCCCCCTTGGGATTCGACCCACAACCCTCCGGTCAGGAGTCCAGAGCCCTAACCACTACTCCACACTGCTGCCACACTATTAGAGTCAGTGTTTCCTAGCATGCATCACAGTGAGCAGCTCCTTCCTCCACACAGACCACACGTGTTTAGATGACTGTGTGTGAGGAGCCTTGTGTTAACAATGGGAGAACTGGGGAGGTAACTGCTGACTATTTCAATTGTCTTACTACTGTGTTATTACATTATGGACAGCAGTGGTGCTCTGCCTCCCTCTTGTGGTCAGTGTGAAAGATGGCAGTGTGTGCAGCTATGCAGGGCACTGTTGCCTGTTTCCAGGCTATACAAACACAGAGAGGGATTCAATCAAACACTAAGTTCACAGTTTAATAGAAGAGTGGATTAGTTTATTTGTATATGTGTTCTAGCGCTGCACTTCTGTTTCAATAAGTGTCACAGACAGTTCTATGAGATCTGAGCTGTGAACACAGGTGGGACTTGATAGGGTTGGGTGACTCACAGTACAGTTACATTATCCTTCCTGTAGTTTTATGTTTAGCCTCTCAGTGCTTTCCTTCTCTTAAGGAGGGTACATTAGAAATCTGCCTGTTCAGAATGAACTGGCCCATAAAATTTTTACATCACTGTGACATCACTGTGAGCAGCTCCTTCCTCCAGACACAGACCACACTGTAGTGTTTAGAAGACTGGGTGAGAGGAGCCTTGTGTTAACAAAGGGAGAACTGGGCTGACTGGCGAGGTAACTACAGCCTATTTCAATTGTCGTATTACTGTGTTATTACATTATGGAGAGCAGTGGTGCTCTGGCTCCCTCTTGTGGTCAGTATTAATACCTGCAGTGTGTCTCTTGTAGATCAAATGAATGGAAGCTATAGTGCTGCTGACAGTAGTAATCTCCTGCATCTTCAGTCTGGACTCCACTGATGGTCAGCATGAAGTTTGTTCTTGAGCTGCTGTCAGTGAATGGAGCTGGAGCTCCAGAGACTCGGCTATTCAGTGAAGAGAAGAGGAGTTTAGGAGCTCCTCCAGGTTTCTGCAGATACCAGGCTAGACTGCTGGTAAAACCAGAGCTACTGGATCTGCAGTTCAGAGTGACACTCCCTCCTATAGACAGACTCCACTGTGGGACTCTGAGTCAGGACAATCTGACCACTGGATTCTGAAAATAAAACACAGAACATCAACCCACCGAGTCAACAGCCTCGTCCATTAACTGCATTCCACTGTGTGCTGAGGAAGCGCTGATATTAATAATAATTCATAATAATGAGGATTTCATACCATGAGCACAGAGTGCCAGTGTGCAGGAGGAGCCCCAGGAAGCTGTTCTCTGTGTGTCTCAGTGACTGTGAAAGGGCTGGACTGTCAGCTTTAGAAACCCTGAGCAATGGAGCAGTGCAGTTATTCTAGCTGTTGTGTAGAGCAGTGAGGCAGGCACAGGTATGCAAAAGACCTTCCTTTATACAAATCCTGTCACAGGCAGTTAGATGAGATCTGAGCCGTGAGCACCAGTGGGGCTTCATAGGGTTGGGCCACTTTTACTGTTTTCTTCTATTTTACCCCAGTCGAGCTCTCAGTATATCACTGCTGTCTAATCTGCGTGTTCGTCTAAAACTGACAATAATGTTTGTGTTTGTGTCATTATTTCAATCCTATTGAGAATTAAAGGGTATGTAGTTACCCCTAACCCTAGTGTTATACTTTCCCATGTTTTCTGCTGCTGTACAAGTAATGGACCTGTCATTTTCTTTCATTGTTCTCATTTTGACAGCTTCTTGCTCTTCTAAATGGAACATCTACTTCACTGTCTTTCACAGGCCTTTCCAAGATGTACCTTTGAACTGCTACGAAAAGCGTTTTCATAGATTTCAATCATGCTAATATTTAACAAGCCAGTTGAAAAGGTAGAAAACTCATGTATTGATTTCTTGATTGATTGATGTGTGTGAAAGGGCGCACACAGTGACTGATTACACTCCATTGCCATGGCAATCCCAACTCACTGAGAAACACATGGCTCTTGTATTGACATGATGTTTTGAGAAAGATTGGAACAAACCAGCTTTCTTTCATTTGGAATGAGACTGAATTAGTCTGTGATGTAGGGAATTCAAGTGAATATTATGAATGTGTTATAAATATTGCAAAATATACATGACATGTGACAATATGAATGAAGAATTGTACATTTCAGTAATACATTTTTATTTGTATTCACATTTCGCCTATTATATATATACACACACATAATCAGTGATCAGAATATTCTCTAAATCTAAAACGGCATCAATGTCAATATCTTAACTGTCAAGAGGATGGATGCGTCGCAAGATATGCTGACTCTGAAAAACTCTTTTAAAATCAGCATGAAAGAGAAGAAGCAACAGCTGCCGAGCCGCCTGAAATGTGATTCTCATTTAATAGATTCCACCCACTCAAAGGTATGGATACATTTTAAACAACAACTTCTCCTTGTGTTAGAACTATCGACCTGCTGCAACTAGTGTCAATGTAGTCATGTGTCGACCAAGTTAGTAAGACTTACGCTATAACTAAGCTAAGTAAGAACTTACACACAGCTGGTGCAACCCAGCCCAGGATTCATGGACATCTTCATATGAGAATCAGATATGAAAAACATGACTTACATTTTTACAATCCTTGGAGTAACTGAATGATGTTTCAGAATTTAGAATAGCTGGTATCATCACTACATTACTAGATGACCCTGTAGTCACAACAAAATCAGTTTGTTTAAATAGACTAATATTGAATCCATACCTACATGTAACTGTGTGTTGTTATTGAGCACAGTGTGCTTGTGTGCAGTTGAGCTCCTCCACAGGCTGTGTCCCGTTTCATTGCCTTCACCCTCAGCACCTGCAGTAGGTCCCAGCTGCAGCAGTGCAGTCGCTATGCAGGAGGATTTTGTACGGGTGTGTAACACTGTGTGAACACATTACTACTGTCAGAGTGCACACAGTGGCAATCTCCTGCATCTTCAGCCTGGACCCCACTGATGGTCAGAGTGAAGTCAGTCCCAGATCCACTGCCACTGAAATGAGTTGGGGATCCCAGTCTGAAGGGTACTTGCGAAATAGATCAGGAGTTTGGGAGCTTCTCCAGTTTTCTGTTGGTACCAGGCTAGGAAGTTGCCATCGCTATTGCTGTACACTGCGCTGCTGGTTTTACAGCTCAGAGTGACTGTGTCTCCTGGGAGAACAGATTTCACTGCTGGAGTCTGAGTCACAGTATACTGTCCACTGGATTCTGAAAATAATAAATAATAATATAGAAAAATTATAATAATGATTGAAATAATTATGAAAACACATTAAATGGCAATACTTTTGTTTTTTTTGCCTGTTTTAGTTTTGACACTTTTGTAAATTATCCAACAAACAGATATTTTTGTAAATGCATTTTCTAAATGATTCTTACCTGGTGAGATGACAAATGCCCAGATGAAGATGCTGATAAAAAGTCATTGTTGTGGATTCTGTTGTTATGAAGGGCAGCTCTCAATCATGAAGTGTTAAACTCACAGGGCTATAAACACCCCCAGAGCACTGAGCATGTGCTGCCAATGCAAAGTGTCTTCCTTGGTACAGCAGCCACTTGTAGCCCAGCAGTGGTGTAAACACAGGCTTGGTGCTGTGTGTTCTGACAGAGCAAGATTAGCAGTTTAGCACGGTTGGGATAGGAAGGGTCAGACTGGCAGTTGAAACATGATGTGATTGGGATTGCTGTCAGTCTGGGGGCTGTGTTGTAACAGCCTGTTTATTACTGTCGTTACTTCATACAATGAGTGCTGTTCTGGCTTTCTTTTGGCAGTGTTCATAAGTGCACCCTGTGCAGGATTGGGTCTGATGGTTTGAATGGAAATTGCTTAAGAATACAATGAAATACAATCTTATTCACTTGAGTTTGCTGAAGGATATTTAAGAATGTTTAATAGAAATCATTTTAAAATATGATGTTCAGGGAACTGTTTTTACATTATGGAAATCAGTGGTGCTGTGTGTTTTAAAAGACCAAAAATAACACCCCTTCAGATTGGGTTTGAACAAGTGCCTGTTTCCCTCTTGTGGTGAGTGTTAGTAACTGCAGTCTTTGCTGTTCAGGATCAGTTTAATGAAGATGCAATCCCTTGGTTTAAAATGTGCTCCACTTTCATCAGCCTCTCACAGTAAAAAAAGTCATTGCAGGAGAAAGTGGGTAACATATGGGAACGGGGCATGAAGGACAGACTGTGTGAGCTGATAAAACTCAATTAGCTATCTGTATGATGATTTGTCTTTTTATTTAGTTTTTTAACAAATCGTGATGATAGGATTTATTTAAAGTGAAGTCAAAGACAAAAACAGTTTTGTGTTAATTTGATGGTGTGTTTATTCACTGGTAGTGAGAATAAAATGTAAAGATGCAATTCTCATAGTGGGGCAAAGTGGGCACCTTTTGAAAACATTCATCCTTTCTGCTCCAGTCTACTCTGAATACTCACGCTGTCACTGTGTGGCCCTTGTCCCAGTTTGCTCACTTTGCAATGAGGATAATGAGGCTGCATTAGAAAACATTCCTCCACATTGCTCGATGTCTTCTCATACAGACTGTTTGACTTCTCAAGCTGTCACTGTGTATCTCTGTTCCAAGCTGTCACTGTGGATCTCTGTTCCAAGCTGTCACTGTGGATCTCTGTTACAAGCTGTCACTGTGCATCTCAGCCACTTCTAGTCAAGCAGTGCTCTTAAGTTGAAACTCATTTTCAGCTGATGCAGTTTCTTTGCCTTTCAGAAAAGCACATAGTAAAACAAATAGCTTGTAGTTTTCTTTGTGTTGAGTTTGTACAAACACAGCTATTTCTCTCTGTTCTCCCTTCTCTCAAACAATTCATCTTAGCCACAGCTGTGATTATGTAGCGTTGTTACACAGTATAAATAATTATTAATTGTAAAATATTAAAATCAGAGCTGCAGGTTAACAGATCCGTCATAAACTTTGTGAAATCAAATCCATTCAAGAAGCAAACATTTTGATTTTGCACATTGCTAATGTTGAGTGAAAAGTTTCCAGTTTTTTCCTGTTTACCCCCTGGACTGTCTCTCAGGACCCCAGGTTAAGAACCACTGCTCTGGATTAAAGAGCATCATTTTATTACTCTCTCTTTATTACTTGTGGTCACAGAGTGTAGTACAGTCCTTGCTGATGAACTGTGGAATTGCAGTAAAATCCCTTCCCATGCTGTTGTGTTTTGATGACTGGGTGTGAGGAGCCTTGTGTTAACAATGGGAGAACTGGGGAGGTAACTGCTGCCTATTTCAATTGTCTTTTTACTGTGTTATTACATCATTCATCCCCATGTTCTCTCTGGCTTTCAATGCTCTTCAAGCCTGATATCTGTTATTAATTGTTGTCTAAATTGCTATTTCAGGTTTTTCACTCCATCTTATTCGTATAATTCTGCATGACACACACATCCACAATGTTTAGAAATCACATCCTAGCCTTGTATTTAATGTAATATGCTTGTATTTAGCATTGTTTTTTACTGTTTGTATTTAATGTACTATGCCGTGTATTTCACTGTATTTAATGTATTATGTATTGTTCCTCGCTGTCTTGAAAAGCGCTTTGTGATGGTGGTCCACTATGAAAGGCGCTATATAAAATAAAGATTGATTGATTATGGAGAGCAGTGGTCCTCTGGCTCCCTCTTGTGGACAGTGTTAATATCTGCAGTCTGTGCTGCTTGTCAGGGCTCTGTTTGATGTTTCTGACATGTCTCCAGGCTCCTGCTTCATCTGATTGCCACTCTAACACTCCAGTGTCCTGTGCAGTGTCCAATCCCACATGTCATTTAGAAACAGTGAGGCACTGATCCAGTGTTGGGAGGGGCAGTGCTCTGATAAAGGCTTGTGTGCCACTGGGCTCTGTTCAACAGGGCTGGTGTGGATTCTACAGGAGAGAGGGGGCAAAGAGAAGCAGACAGCAGGAATACACACAGGCTCCTTCTTACTGCACTGGGGAGGGGCTGGAGGAGAGAGGGGTTGGGGGCAGTCGGGGGTGTTAGTGGTGCCCTGGCTCCCTCTTGTGGTCAGTATTAATATCTGCAGAATGTTTCTCGAGGTCAAATTAATGAGTGCACTTTATTCACTTGAACAGAGCAGCTCCTGTGTTATCTGTCACTGAATCTCTTTATTCCATGATTTGCTGTATTGAGCTGGAGGCTCAGAGAGTGTTTCCTCTTTCCTATCAGTGTGTTTTTGTGTTTAAACCTCAGAGCACTCTGGATATTTACTGACTTTCCCTCCTCCCTTCCCAACTTGCTTTTTGCTCTTTTCTTTTGCATTAGGACTCTATAGAGTCATTTTATGTAACTGTAACACCCGCTAGGCAGGGCTTCGAGAATTGAAATACATAATCACATTTGGAGTCGGGTCACGCCAGATTAGTGAGTAAGACACTGGACAAATAAAACAGTTACAGGTTATTTTATTCTAAAAGCAAATCAAGGATGGGATCAGAAACATGGCCTCTTCAATTAAAAATAATCTTTATTTTATTGCAGATAAAAAGAAATGGAATGTTGGCAGAGATTAATACACAGCAGGAAACGTTCAGCACCAGAAGCACACTAAAGTGCGGCGGTGCAATAAATACCTGTGAAAAATGATTGATTTAACATTGCAATCATTACAAATAAATACAAATATAAACAACGACCGCTCTGAAAACAACACACAACACAAAAAACACAGCAGTCGCTGCAGGCAGGGATGTCGGAGAGCTGCATGCATCATTTTCTGCCGCAGATCAATCAACCCCATTCAACATCATCTCCTGCTTTACCAGACAAGGAGCAGACAAAGCCTCACAAGACTTGACTAGCTCCTTGCTTACAGATATATCACTCTGTTACCCCAGTCTGCTCGTTGACTGACAATGTCCTGTATGGTTGACAATGAAGTCAGAATGGTTTCTTCCTCTTTCAATGTGATGCATTGGTTGTATCAGCCTGTGAAAGCATGCATTCCACACAGAGCTTCACACTGATAGAGCCAAGTCCTTGCACATACTGCAGCTTCCACAGCTAAACATCTGGGTGTGTTCATGTCAATGCTACACTTTATAGCAGGAAAACAAAACTGGTTAATTCACCATTGTGATATTTCAAACATTATACATTTATTTAAAAACAGAGAACAAAACTCCAAACAACAGATGTGTTTCGACTCAAAAGAGCCGTCCTCAGTGTTTAAAAGAAACAAAGCAAACCCAGCCCTTAATATAGTTATTACCAATTAGTGAACATGATTAAACACAGGTTTGTTAAGCAGACAATTCATTATCACAGACATACACTTCATCAAGTAAAGTTTTCAATCAGAAATCCCAACATCAATGATTGGAAAATAAGTTACAATTTGTAAATCAAACAAACCTTCATAGTTATTAATCAATTGATCAAGATGATTAGATACAGGTATTGTTAAACAGCCAGCTCATTACCACAAACATACACTTAATGAAGTGAAATTTACAATGAATTATCTAACCATCAACGATCTGCAAATTGAAACAAGAAACAAACCCCACCCTTAATATAGTTCTTTAAATTGCACAATGGTGAATTAACAATGTGTTTGTGTGTGTACTCCATGTTTTCACACTATCAACACTTTTCTGAGCATCAACACAAAATACAAATGAATGAAATGCTTGAACTTTCAGCGTGAGGTTTAAATTTTGTAGCATTACTGATACACTTTTATAGAAATAGCTTTTATTCATATTTATTTCACTATATTTTATTTATTTTATAGTTTCAATTAGAAAAATATTAAATTGCTTTGAAGACATGTAAAAAAAAAAAAAAATCTTGTATATTAATATTGAAATATATTAATATGTTTTAAATCATAGATTGCTTTAAATGCAATAGAAATATGTTGGCTTGTTAATATAATGTATGTATGTATGTATGCATGTATATATTTATTTATTTCCTTTAAGAGGAGTAAAGTGTCTGATTTAGTTTATTTTCAGTTTGTATTTAAGTATCAAAAATTAACAATGTTCACCTTTATCTTTTCCTTACTAGATATAAAACAAGAATTATATTTTCATTTTCATTTGAAACTAAATTAGTAAATATAAATCCAATGACAGCCTTTCAGCCTCTGCAATGTATTAGAATACATGAATAATCAAGATATTTACAGATTGATCTTGTCTTTTATTTTGAGCCCTTGTTATTGAGCTCAGTGTGTTTGTGTGCAGTTGAGCTCCTCCACAGGCCGGGTCCCGTTTCATTGCCTTCACCCTCAGCACCTGCAGTAGGTCCCAGCTGCAGCAGTGCAGTCACTGTGCATTTCTGCTGAGGGAGGTTTTTGTACGGGTGTGTAGCACTGTGTGAACACAGCTCTACTGCTGGGGTAGTGGAAACTCTGACAGTAGTAATCTCCTGCATCTTCAGCCTGGACTCCACTGATGGTCAGAGTGAAGTCAGTCCCAGATCCACTGCCACTGAAACGAGTTGGGATCCCAGACTCAAGGGTACTTGCATAATAGATCAGGAGTTTGGGAGCTTCTCCAGGTTTCTGTTGGTACCAGGCTAGGTAGTCATCATCGCCATCATTGTACACTGCAGTGCTGGTTTTACAGCTCAGAGCAACTGTGTCTCCTGGGAGAACAGATTTCACTGCTGGAGTCTGAGTCACCGTATACTGTCCGCTGGATTCTGAAAATAACAATAAAGAAAATTATAATAAACAAGTGAATTGAATTATGAAAACACATATTAAATGTCAAGCCTTTATCAGTTTTTCCTGTTTAATTTCAACACTTATACTGTATATTAAGAAAACTCCCACAAATAGATTTTTTTAAAAGTGTTTTTCTAAATGATTCTTACCCTGAGTGCAGATGACAAGTGCCCAGATGAAGATGCTGATAAAAGTCATTGTTGTTGTGGATTCTGTTGCCATGAAGGGCAGCTCTCAATCATGAAGTGTTAAACTCACAGGACTATAAACACTCCCAGAGCACTGAAGCATGTGCCCAATGCAAAGTGTATTTTCTATGCAAATTGTCTTCCTTGGTACAGCAGCCACTTCTAAACAAGCAGTGCTCTTAAGTTTAAACTCTTCTCACTGATGCAGTTTCTTTGCCACTCAGGGAAAAAAAATAGCTTATATAGTTTTGTTTGTGTTGAGTTTGTACAAACACAGCTATTTCTCTCTGTTCTCCCTTCTCTCAAACAATTCATCTTAGCCACAGCCAGTGATTATAGCTTTGTTACACAGTATAAATAATTATTAATTGTCAAATATTAAAATCAGAGCTGCAGGTTAACAGATCCATCATAAACTTTGTGAAATCAAATCCATTCAAGAAGCAAACATTTTGATTTTGCACATTGCTAATGCTGAGTGAAAAGTTTCAGTTTTTTTTTCCTGTGGACCCCTGGACTGTCTCTGAGGACCCCAGGTTAAGAACCACTGCTCTGAATTAAAGAGCATCATTTATTATTCTCTCTCTCTCCCTCTTGTGGTCACAGAGTGTAGTGCAGTTTGTGTTGTTGGTGTTTTCTCATTTTAAGGTTGTGGAGATATATTCTCATGCCATAAGAGACAGGCTCGGCTGACTCAACTTACTGTGAATATTTTCAAAGAAAGATCAGGAAAAAATCCCTAAAGATGTATTGGCATCTTCATGAATTCAGCGTTTTAATTGGCTGAGAGACTCGTTGATTTATATTGTCCTTGAGCTACTTTATTATTATTATTATTTATTTATTAGCAGACGCTTATCCAGGGCGACTTACAATTGTTACAAGATATCACATTATTTTTACATACAATTACCCATTTATACAGTTGGTTTTACTGAGCAATCTAGGTAAAGTACCTTGCTCAAGGGTACAGCAGCAGTGTCCCCACCTGGGATTGAACCCACGACCTCCGGTCAAGAGTCCAGAGGCTAACCACTACTCCACACTGCTGCCACTTTGTGTGACCCAATGACCTAATAAAAGTTTAGTCACCCCAGCAAGTTAAAACAGTTGCTTCCAGATTGTTTTAATACATGCACTCCTTTTCCAGTCGGCTCCATAGCGTGGAACACTCCCTGTTTTCTGGGAACAGGACAGGTTTAGAATCATCTAACCTGTTCTTAAGAGCGTGATTATGCACATGTTACATTGAAACCGCACCAGCGACCCTGTGGTCTGGCGGACGCCATATGGCTTCCTGTGAGCTGCTTGAGCTGCGTTGTCCTCCGACGCTGTAGCTCTTGAGTGGCTGCATGGTGGGGCTGCAGTGTGAAAGGAAGTGGGGTAAAACCACAGTGTCAGCCACAGCTCTTGCATCATAGCTCCGCTTTACCTGGTCAGCAGCCAATTTGAAGTTCTCCCTGACAAATTGGTGTACCCACTCAAGAGACTGCTGCAGGCTGTCAGCGTAGTCCAGGGGATCCTCAAAGATAAGGATGTATCAGGGGTTCCATAAAGCAGCCTCAGTGGTGAATGGAGCTCCTCTCCAAACATCAGGAGTGCAGGTGTACTCTGGGTTATTTCATGTTTAGCTGTTCGACATGCAAACAGCAGCAAAGGGAGGTGAGTATCCCAATCCCGCTGGTTCTGCTCTACAAACAGGGTAACTGGTTTTTGAGAGTGTGTATGTACCTCTCCGCCATACCATCAGACTGAGGCCTCAATGGCGTGGTGTGTGTCTTCTACACACCCAGAAGTTGACACACCCTGGAGAAAACCTCTGATTCGAAATTACGGCCCTAGTACTGTGAGCCATGGTTAGCACTTCCTTTCTCAGGGACCCTGGAACCACCAGCTGATACCTGCAGCATCCCCCCGATAGAGTAAACCATCTTTTAACTCTATACTGTCCCAAATAGCCCAGTATGCTGTGACGTCTGAGCTGAGGTGTGACACATTTTCCCTGTGGACGCCCCCCCTGTTCTTTCCAGTTAAGTAGAGGAATGAAATCAGGCTCATGTTGCTGTGCAGCCCTCAGCTCATCAGCACTGTGATCATCAACAAGCTGCTCGCTCGCAGTGGCTTTGTGTGTTAACCAGCACAGTGGTTCTTGAGCTGTAGTAATTCTATCCTGGCCCTCCTGGGAGCCCTCTGTTACAGCACCCTGTTCTTCTCCCACACTGCTACGGTTCCACTGCTCTACCCTGGTACAGAAACCACACTCAGTACCCAGACAGGGTGGTCTAGATAGAGCATCAGCATTGCCATGCTTTACCCCCTGCCACTGTAACACTTATTGCTGTAGGCTTTGTAGCCACCTTGCAATCTGGCCCTCCAGGTGCTTGACCTGAAAAGCCATTGGAAAGCAGAGTGGTCAGTATGTACAACAAAAGACCAGCCATACAAATAATGATGAAAGTGCATGACACGTTTTACCACAGCTAGCAGTTCCTTGCGAGTGGTGCAGTAGTTCCTCTCCGGAGCAGTCAGTGTCTGGCTATAGTATCCTATAACCCTTTCCACTCCATCCTGGACCTCTGAACGGACAGCTCCAACTCCCACGGTATCCAGGGTGAACGGAAGGTCAAATCGAAGGTAGCCTAGTAAAGGGGCAGAGCCTACAGCCTGTTAGAGGTGAATAAAAGCCTCTCATGCTTCACTCCAAAGGAACGGGTTGTCCCTTCTTTGTCAAAGCATGCAATGGCTTAGCAATGTCTGCAAGGACTCAATATACTTCCTGTAGTAGGAACATTAACCCAAAAGCGACGTACCTCAGTTACATTGGTCGGCCTTGGCCAGTTGCTGACTGCTGTTATTTTTGCTTGGGCCCAGCAACCCCATGCTCACTCATTATGTGACCTCAGGTAACCCACCCCTTTTAAAGAGCTCTCGCATTTGGCAGGGTTTAGTTTTAAACTAGCTTTCTGGAGTTTGACAAGGACCTGCTCTAGATTAGCTGGCGCCTGTGGGAATGTGTGGGAATCGTCAAGGTAAAGCATTCCATGCACCAGCACACCCTCTCCATAAGCCACTTCAAACGTAGCAGGTGCATTGCAGAACCACAGGGCATCACATTGAACTGGTGCAAGCCCGTCCAACTGTGAATGCTGTTGGGTCTATCAGCTTCATCTACCTCCACCTGCCAATAGCCACTCTTAAACTAGTGTTGTTAAACCAGACAGAAGCCTCAATGCCTGAAGGGTGTCATCTGTTCTCGGCAGCGGGTAAGAATCTTTCTCAGTAACCTCATTCAATTTCCTCAGTGACTCCAGACCCTAGTGCCTTCCGCTCTTCTTCTTTACTAACACTGTAGGTGAGGCCCATGGACTGCTGAGTTCTTCAATAACCCCTGCCTTCTGAGGGCCTCGAACCATGCTTTCCACCTCCTCTTGTAGCTGCGTTATTAGTGTTTTATTTTTCTGGAGTTGCAGTCTTACCAAAGTCATCCTCATCTTTACAGAATACATCTTGGTACTCAGCCAGCACAGTTTGAAGTTTCCTTTGTTGTTTCCTCATTGCTCAACACTGCTCCTTTTCCCACAAAACTTTTAAATGTTTAGGCATTCTGAGAACTAACCCACTTTTTAGTCTATGGCAGTTCTCAAAGCACCACTGATGGCGCCTGACTGCGTAAGCACACTGCACTCTCAGCTTGTGCTGCGTGCAGCTTCCCAATCGGCTAACACGTGACCCTTTTTTTACTTTACAGTGTAAGAGCTATTCAAAGCCTTATATGCACCATTTTCGATTTTAGATCTACTACTGATCTTGCGACTAAAATGTTAGGGTGCATGTTACTTCAGGACAATATCAATTAAACCACATTGCAAAGTGTCAGCTCTTTCTGCCTTCTAACTCTGCTGCTACCCCAGAGCCTGCCGGAACAGTAAGTCTCCATGCCCGCCACAATGGGGTTCTGATTCCGCTCAAGGTGACGTGATTCGTTGTGTGCCATCCAAGGACAGTACATTCCTTGTTAAATCTAAAAACCACATGGTGTATCTGCAAGAGATCCAAACCCAGTAATAAATCGCCTGCTATGTCAGCGACCCAGACATCTGGACGTAGTGTATTGGCCAATTTGAAATGTTATCTCACCCGCTCTAGTATTGACATCACATCTCCAGTTACAGTCTTAATGCTGCAAGTCTCCTCGGCTACAATCTGCATTTTAAAACAATTTGTGCAGATAGTTTGTAACTCATGACAGTCAAATTGCTCCAGTATCTATTACTGCATCGACTGGCAAACCCTCTGCATCACAGCGGATAACCAGCCACACGCAGTCCCTAGTTTACCAACATTGAAGACAGTTTCAGAGGCCTCCTTCACATTATTTCCCAGGTTCAGCTCGCAACCTGGGGAACATTGTTTCCCTGATCATTTGCAGATATCACTTTGTCTCCGGCTTTTCCTTCTTTATTGTGATCCTTTTCATTTTTGACAAAAATCGTTTTATGTCCTGTCTTGTGACAATAGTGACACTCCCATCAAATTTACCGTTTTAGAAGTACCCAATTCAATTATAGCCTTCCCATAGCATCCATTTTTTCAACCAAATTTCCCAATACCAACCCGATGTCAGGATTAGAGTTACCTTCCGTCCCCCTTGCAGACTCGCCAGTTGTCGCCTCATCCTGGGTTTGAGGCGGTGAACGCTGTGCTGCTGAGCCGGTTTTTTCTCCAGTGGTCTCATAGATGCACCCAGCTGAATTGCTCGACTGAGTGCGTGGTGAGTGTAGGAAAGATCTTCTTCAGTCGGATTCTCAGCTCACGGTCCCGAAGCAAACTGATTCATTTGTCAGTGAGCAAGGCATCTGCATTTCTCCGGCACCTCAGGGAATGAAAAGAGCGAAAAATGCGTTGTAGATCCTGGGCAGTCAGCAAGGACTCGTCTGGCTTTTCCTCCTGGTGTCATATTGAGCTTTGGCAAGTTCCTTCTGTGATCACCGCGCACACAGAGCAAAGATATCCACCAGCCCACTGTAGTGGGATACCACCTCCATTTGCAGCAAGGTAAGCACAGTCATAGCATCACCGTCTAGGCTAATACAGTGTTGGGCCCGCTTCTCATCGCCAGTACACCCGTTTAGGAGTACTCATGGTCTCAAAGTGCTGGTAGTATGGGGCCCGTCAATTTTCCATTGAATTACTCGGATTAAGTTTCTGTTGTGCAGCAGGGCTGGACAGCGCTGTAATCGACCACTTTTCCAACTGCCAACCCTCAGCTGATCTTGTTCACCCATAGCCAGATTACACCTTCTTTAGCTTGCTTTCAAAACCTTCCAGTTTCTCTGTGATGTCTCTGTGCTCTTCTTCCATTTTAGTTGGCTGGCAGTTTCTGCAATTTCAAGTTACATCTGTTGTGCTGCCTTTGGCAATTCTGTATTTCAAATTTTAGCTCGTTCTGGCTGTTGAGTAACTACACCAGTAATGCCTTCAGTCCGTTTTGCCCCTCTCGGTGGGATCTCCACTTGACAACAGTTGTTACCGCCGCCCCTCCATCTCGCCTACTTACCCCTGACTTACCAAAGGGCAGGTTGCCGCATGAGTCTGGTAGATCGTCAGAGGTTGGTTGAGACCAGCAGCTTGCTTTCCCCAGCAATGAACACAAAAAGGTACGGACTCAGCCAGTTTACGTCACGGTGTTTTTTTTTAATTTATTTAAAAATATGACAACAGCGCGATCACTCAGCAACACTCCCCTATGCGCGGTGGGGACCAGCCGGTCCAGCTCAGTTTTTATATCCCGCTCCTTCCGCCAATTTGCATTTAACCAATAGCAAAACATAACAATATATAGCGGAAAGAAGACTAGCAATACCTTGAAAACGCGGGAGGGGAAAGTACTTCTGCAAGCTGCCATATCCACTTACATTTTTCCTTAATTCATAGAGGCGTAGGATGCTTTCTCCCTTCTTGGGATTCCCCTTCTTGGGATCACCTGGTTTACACCTCGCCTCCCTCTTCTTTGG
>CM072693.1:1736584-1877425 GCA_036884735.1 Huso huso | reverse complement strand
TCATTTACAATCAACAAACATGGTTATTATCGTGACACAATTACTCCCCAGAAAACTCCTGTAACCTTGACAAGCTTTATTGTGCATTCAACTGCTCTCTGGTTTCTCCTGCAACCCAATCTAACAAATGACTCGCTTTCCCATTTGCATGTTCAATTACTCTCAACATAGGCAAGGTTTTTTTTTTTATAAATTTAGTTGCCAATAATTTATTATTTTCTCCCAATTTGGAATGGCCAATTTTTTTAATACGCTTAGGCTCGCCGCTACCACCCCTGCGCTGACCTCGAGGGCGAAGATAAACACACGCTGTCCTCCAGGCGTGCGATCAAGCCGACCACTTTTTTTCACACTGCAGACTCACGGTGCAGCCACCCAAGAGCTACAGCGTGGGGAGGACAATGCAGCTCTTGGGCAGCTTACAGGCAAGCCCATGAGGCACCTGGCCAGACTACAGGGGTCGCTGGTGCACGGTGAGCCGAGACACCCTGACCCACCCTAACCCTCCCTCCCCTGGGCGACGCCGCCAATTGTGCGCTGCCCTTTGAAGCTCCCGCCCTCGGGACGGGCAAAGGAATAGCCTGGATTCGTTCGCGACTTTCAGGCTATAGAGCGCATCCTGCACCTCACGGCGCGCCCTTTACTGGATGCGCCACTCGGGAGCCCCCCAACATAGGCAAGCTTAACTGTATGTACAGTCCCTCTCAAGAAATCAGCAATAAACAACTTGACTCCCTGGTCTTGCCGAACCGAATGGGAGCAGGACCATTATACTCTGTATAGTACAGGGTTGCCAGATTTCTACAGTGTTTATAGCCCAAAGTCACTTCAAAACTAGCCCAAACTAGCCCAATTTGTTTTGTTTTTTACTGAAACCAAACTTATTACTATTAACATGTAGCCCTATCCTTTATCGCTGCTACTGTTTCCCAAAGAAGAAAACAGTTCAATCTTTTAAAGTTATGCCACCAATCTAATTAGATGATCACATCAATTAAATCAATTAAACAGCCACATCAATTAAATGCACCTAACAAATTGCAAAAAAGAGCCAACAGCTTGCCTTTTTTTAAACACAAAAAAAGTTAAGTTAATTGAAAGTATGCACCATGCATTGAAATAACACATAAAAAACATTTTTAACTTCTTACCTTCAAACTCCTCGTGTAAGGGCCAGCTGTTATCATCACGCAGGTGTATCTCAAGTCAATTTTAAATGTACAAAGAAAAAAGTTCAAAAGAAAAAAGTATGTACAAAATAAAACATTTTTACTTTTATATATATATATATATATATATATATATATATATTAGTTTCAAAAAAGCTCCTCTGAGTCGGCACCATCTTCTGCATTATTTGCTTCATAGATGTCGCCTGTAAACAGTGACAGCATTGCTTTGGATGGCTGAAATTGGTTGCAGCAACACTTATTACGCTGCATATATGCTCTGACCCTAAGAATGTTTTCCAACAATTTCTCTTGCATGCGGGTCCTTAGTTTGGTTTTGATTAGGGCCATTTGTGAAAAAGCACGTTCCACTGATGCATTGCTAAATGGTAGGGCTAAAAGAGGCAAAAAGACCAAGTTCAGTGAAATCTTTATCACAAGCTGCATCTGTGTGTTTAGCCACTTCAACCCAGAACTTTTTAATTTGGCTGTCTTCAGTGTGCTCCCAGTGTACATTGTTCAAAGCTCGCCATTACTGTTTGAGTTTGCCAAGATCTCCATTGTAAAGTGGCAAAAATGATAAATTTGCCAGCTGTGGCTTTTTGGAACTGAGTACAACAGTTGGGCTGAGAACGGTAAGTGACTCAAGTTGCTGGATATTGGGAGGCAATCTTTGTTTGATCTCTTTCAGAAACTCGAACATGTAATCTCTGCATCTGCGTTTGATATCCTGCTGCTTGAGGTTCGATCTTTGATTGACAGTTCTAACTGGAACTTGATCCCGAAGTCCACTGCTGAAAGTGGCAAGCTGTTTCTGTCGGACGTTATGTCAGAATCCATTACAGATGACCATGTTGGAAAATCTTGAGGTTTCATGTTTCATTGGATCAAACTGCGGTAAAATGTCATTAAATCAGCAAGAGGTTTCGCTGGATTGGCACTGTCAGGCTGAAACAGCTTGTTTATTCTGTTGACCTCAGTGACAAGGGGCTAAAGAAAAACCAGATACATTCTGTTTACGCGGTCTGAATGCATCTGGTACAGCAGTTCAGCATTGTAATTCCTTTCAGTGTCCTTTTGTAAGCTGAAAGTGCAACTTTAGCTCTTACACTGAGAAAGCACTCGATCAACACACTGGCTAATTGCAAGCCATCTTGTGTCAGAAAGCTGCAAAATCTTCAGCGGGGCTTCTCCAACATTAATGGTGGCATAGAGATCACGGTACTTCTTTTGACGCTGAGTGCTGTGGGAAAACCACAAGTACGTCTGTGATACCATATACTCGATGTTTCGAGGAAGTACATCCATTGCTTTTGATGCACAGAGCTGCAGTGAATGACAAACACACTTGATGTACACAATTTTTTGGATTCACCTCCCTTAACTTTGTTAGTACTGAATTATTTTTCCCACACATTGTAATGCAACCGTCTGTTGCCAGACCAATGCATCTTTCCACTTCCAATTTGTTTTCCTTTAAGAATTTGAACAAGGCTGTTGCAATGCTGTGAGAATCACCGGCTGGCAAGCTAACAATCCCGGCAAACGATGTCACGATATGATCAAGTTTTCTGCTGAAGTACCTGAACACCACACAGAGTTGCTTGTTTGCACTGATGTCTGTGCTTTCGTCCACAATTAGAGAGTGTGGCTCTTTGGCGATGTCTTCAAGCATCTCCTGATGAACAATGGGTCCGATGACACATTTTATAAGTGCTGAGCATTTTGTTCTATGAAGACTAATATCCTTCTGTGCAACTTCCCTGACTATGCATCCCACATGATCTACGGTGAGGATGCTGGAAAGGCAAGCAATATGGGCTGCCAGCTTCAACTCACATATTTTAACGGAATTGTCAACTTGTTTCTTAAATCCCGTGTCAAATAAGCTTCTTGTATTTGAATAGGGAGTCATGCTTTCTAATATGTTTCTCTGTCTTACTGTGAGCTAACAGATCGCTGTGATGTGCTCGCACTTCACATTTACAGTACCTACACGCTGCTTTTGAGTCATCGCCAGGTACACGGCTAATCCATTCTTGTAACCCTTTTTCTTTCTCAGTCTTTGCAGTATTTTTTCAGTATTTAGATTACTTCTTTATTTTTCCTGCTTTTTAGCGGTTTCGATGTTTCTACCCTGTTTCTTAAAATGGCTGCTTTTCACTGTCAACACAATCGTTCGTCTCTCACGCCTGTTCACTCGCATGGTCATGCGCAGTGGTGGTTGTTGTCATGCGTAATATGTTATTTTATTGGGAAACACAGTTTTACATAGTTTGTGTGCACTCTATGGTAGGCTGCAAAAGTTTATTCATTTTTAATAAAGCTATTCTTTTTTATATGTATAAAGTAAACTAGCCCAAAAAACCACGAGACCTCTTGAAAGTAGCCCAAAAAGTAGCAACCAGCGACTCCTAAATATTTCCCGCGGCTGTCTTTTTAAAGTAGCCCAATTCCATGGAAAACCGACCTGGCAACTCTGGTATAGTATTTCAAACACCCAATCTCTGTCTACTTTACACTGCCCCTCAAATCTGTTTTTTGAAAAAAAGACTAAAAGTTCTAGGCTGACTCTCCTGATCAAACCTTCCGAGATCGGCACAGGGCCCCAGAATCAGAGTGCACAGATTCCTCTTAGAAATGTACAGCTCTGTTACCCCTACAATCTCCCTATCCTAATCTAGCTGATCGGGCTAGTATTAATAACAGATAGGTACCTATTACAACCTTTTTGACAAATAATAAACAATAATCAACAACACCAGAAAAAACAGTATAGTAGGTTACTATTCCTGTGATGAATAAATTAAACGATACTCACTCATCCTTAGTTGTCCTCTAAAAGTTCAGTTAAAGAGAAGTTAGAAGATTCCTTCATGCGTTCAGATGGATGAAATCAAATCAGTTTGCAGCCTCCTGGTGCGGACTACACTACAGTTACCTACACTACCTAACCCAGAAAAGGTCATGAAACGACATAATGAGGAAGGAACATTTGCTGCATTTTTACTTAAAACAGTCTCTGATTTTTCTCTCTGTTTGTTTTTTCCAGGTTCCAGTCCAGTAGTTCAAGCAAGGACCCAGTTAAGGAATTTAAAAATACTGAGAGGAGAGAAATTAAATACCAGAGGAGAGAAACCGTATCGCTGCTCTGACTGTGGAAAGAGTTTTAGTCTCTCAGGAAACCTTGTGATACACCAGCGAATTCACACAGGAGAGAAACCCTATCGCTGCTCTGACTGTGGAAAGAGGTTCAAGTCATCAGGACACCGTACAGCACACCAGCGAATTCACACAGGAGAGAAACCGCATTACTGCTCTGACTGTGGAAAGAGTTTCAGGAAATCAGGAGACCTTGTGATACACCAGCGAATTCACACGGGAGAAACCCTATCGCTGCTCTGACTGTGGGAAAAGTTTCAGTCACTCAGCATCCTTTGCTGTTCACCGGCGCATTCACACAGGAGAGAAACCGTATTGCTGCTCTCACTGTGGGAAGAGTTTCAGTCACTCAGCAACCTTTGCTGCACACCAGCGTATTCACACAGGAGAGAAACCGTACCGCTGCTCTGACTGTGGGAAGACTTTCAGACGGTTGGGACACCTTGTTTCACACCGGCGCGTTCACACAGGAGAGAAACCGTACTGCTGCTCTGATTGTGGGAAGAGTTTCAGTCAGTCAAGATCCCTTGTTACACACCAGCAAATTCACACAGGAGAGAAAAAAAAAAAAAATGTAAATAATGTTCCTGCATAAAAATAACTTTTATCCATTTTGCTTCCTGGCATTTCAGCACAGCAGTGTGCTGCTGAATAGTGTGGCTGCCCAAACCGAGGAGACAGTCAGAAAAACTCCTTAAATGGAATTTACTAGTGTAACGACCTCGCCCTTAGCACAAAGCCAACCACTATGGAGCGATTACCTCCCTATATTAAATATATCCCATGACAAAAACAAGTTAGACAAACAGCTGTTTGAAGGGGTGATCTCAAGTGCAAAAATCCAAGTTAGGAGAAGCAGTTAGGCCAATCTTGTCAAGCAAATAGGCGCACTTGGAAAGGTGCTGGGGCCCAAGATTCACATAATTCTTGCTTCTAACTTGGCACCTTTTTTTGATCGCTTCGCTCCACTTGAAGTGCTCTTTGTATGACTTGAAGTGACTGAGACACACACTCACATTGTAATACGAAAGAGATCATTTCTGATTGGATCAGAATCTGAGTGCTCATGTTCAACACTGTTTTTTTCCATAAATAGAGCTATTAAAAAATGATATGTCCAAACTACAAAGTAAAATGTGCAATGCAAATTTAGGACACAGTGTAAATGCTCTTATTGGAAGTCCAGGAATGCTGAATTCAGCTCCATCGATTGCTATGAGCTACAGCTGTATCACAGAGCAGCTCTCCTGGTAAACCCTTTGAAGGAGGAAACAAACTGCTATTGTTAATTATTTTGCATAGAATGACACAAGGCAGCTGTAATAGAGTAAATGTAGTTGCGCTTTTAGACTGTGTGTTGCTGCTAGCCCCACCCTGTGCAAATTCAAAGTGTAAAACCAGATAACACAACAAGCAGGGGACAAGCTAAGCGATGAGCTGTATTTGATTAGGGAAATAAAAGCTGTTTACTTTGACTATCTGCGTCAGTCTGGGTTCTTATAGAAATCAAATGTAAGACAACAAATATACTAGAAGTGTCAGGGGTGGAAGTTGCAGATGTTGAGATATTAGAGTCAGTGTTTCCCTGCATGCATCACTGTGAGCAACTCATTCCTCCAGACACAGACCCACACTGGAATGTTTAGATGACTGGGTGTGAGGAGCCTTGTGTTAACAATGGGATAACTGGGCTGACTGGGGAGGTAACTGCTGCCTATTTCAATTGTCTTATTACTGTGTTATTACATTATGGACAGCAGTGGTGCTCTGGCTCCCTTTTGTGGTCACTATTAATATCTGCGGTGTGTCTCTCAGAGGTCAAATTAATTGCTCTTTGTCATTAAAATGCTGCTTTTATCATCAAACTCTTTGGACTACTTTTCTGAGTATGAACACATCTCTTCTGTATGCAGGTTTTTAAATGATGAAAACAAGAAAAAGAATGAAGTAAAGCAAATAGATTCTTGTTTACTTCCTCACATTGTAAAGTAATAGCAGCACTAATATCCCCCATGGTGGGCTCTAAGACTAGATCATTGACCTGGTCTTTCTTTAAATGACCTTTCACGTTGGACACATTCAAATGTCATCACTGTCATTAAACAACATTTTACATTCATACTGAAATTATTTTATTAATATTGTTTACTTAATAAAATAAAAATCTTCTAAAATCATAAAATTCAGGGGCTCGGTGGAGCATTCAGCAAAGGCACTGTGCGGAGTGCAGTATGTGCCCTATAGCCTGGAGAGCTGGTTTGAATCCAGGCTATACCACTGACACAGCCTAATCAACCCCAGCTCTGTGCAGTCCGACCAGCAGCTCTGCAGCTGTTCTCAGCCTCAGCCCCTGTGGTTACTGTCTATGAGCCAGAGCAGCTTGCAGTGCTGAGGGAGGTTTTTTGTGGACGTGTATCACTGTGTGAATGGGTAGCTATTGCCCTGCTGACAGTAATAATCTCCTGCATCTTCAGCCTGCACTCCACTGATGCTCAGTGTAAACTGTGTCCCTGATCCACTGCCACTGAATGGAGCTGGAGTCCCAGAGTGACGGTTAGAAGTAGAATAAATCAGGGTTGGGAGCTTCTCCAGGTTTCTGCAGGTACCAGTGGATGGAGCTGGTACTAACAAAGCTGCTGGCTGTACAGCGGATAGAGACCGTGTGTCCTGGAGAACAGACTGAGCTGCTGGAGACGGAGTCAGAACAACGTCTGCACTGGACTCTGGAGAAAAATACAACAAAAAAATTATTATAAAATAATAATGCAAGAGTCAAATTAAATAGTGTTGTGTTAGAATACAAACAAAATGTATAGAAGCGGGCTAGACAGATTTACTTCAATGAAAGTTCTATTTAAATGAACTCAAGTCAAGCTTTCAGATTTATAAATAACTATTTAATTATCACCTTGAGCAAAGAGCCCCCGTGTCCCCAGCAGTAGAAGCAATGGCATCATTGTACTGTGTGTTTCAGTGACTCTGAAAGGCTGAGCAGTGACTCATCAATACTGTGTGTCTCAACGTGTTTGGAGCAGTGAGGCAGGCACCGGTATACAAAGCAGCTTCCTTTATACAAATCCTGCTGCTGCTGCTGTCACAGATAGAGGAGATCTGAGCCGTGAGTGAGCACCAGTGTGATTGATAGGGTCGGGTTCACTTTGACTGTTTTCTTCTATTTTTTCCCCAGTCAAAGCTCTCAGTATATCACTGCTGTCTAATATAACTGATCTGTTTGTCTAAACTGACAGTAATATTTCTGTTTCTGTCATCATTTCAATGCTATTGAGAATTAAAGGGTATGTAGTGCCCTAAACCCTCGTGGGTATACCTTCCCATGTGCTGCTGCTGCTGCTGCTGTAGAAGTAACGGACCTGTCATTTTTCTTTTCATTGGTCACATTTTTTTGACTTCTTACTGTTATAAATTGGACATCTACTTCACTGTCTTTCACAGGCCTTTTCAAGATGTACCTTGAGCGAGCTGCTAGGAGTGCATTTTCATTATTTCAATCAGACTGATATTTAACAAGCCAGGGGAAAAGGTATCAAACTCCTTGTGGCAAAGTGGTTGCTGATTATGAACAGGTGCAGAGGTGATGCAGTGCAGGAATAAATGGACAGAGATTGGTAATCCGGTATGGAAAAATATACGGTTTATTTTTAGTTATAATCCAGGTCTGGTGACCAAATAATAAGCTATGCGTAAAACACGGAGAACAGTAACAGGGATTGCAGCCCTAAACAATAAACACAGTATCTCTCCCACAATATACAACCACGGTCACCAGTCCTGGGTGCGTGCTGTAGTGCTTGTGGTGGGTGATACAGTTTAAAGAGTGACAAATAGTGCAGTGCTGTTCCGGGTTCAGTGCTGGCTCTTAGTGACAGCTCCAGAACGTGTTAGCCGTCTATAAACACACAAGTATCAATTATAGACAAGACAAACAAAACAAACACTCACGATATTCTTAATACACAGTGCACGGGTCCTTCCAGGTCTATTTCAAAACCAAAAATGAAGGAAATGATTTACAATTCTCCAGCCCCTTTTATGCGATTATGCATGACCCCTTGGTATACGATTGCAGCTGATTCTATTGCCTGCAGCTGCTACCTCGTTTACCTTCCAGGTCAATACATTCCCGCACTGGAGTCTCGTCTTTTTCCAGGCTGATTGACTTCCCGACCCAGGGAATGAACTGTCAGGACAACCTGTCCAAAGTCTTTCCCTTTCACTACTTTGTACCCTCACAGGTCGAGAGGGAGATTTACAACCAGAACTCATATTTCCGTCACACTCCTGTATTGATTTCTTTATTGATTGATTTTGTTTGATGTTTGTGAAAGGGCGCACACAGTGACTGATCACACTCCATTGCCATGGCGATCCCAGCTCACTGAGAAACACGTGGCTCTTGTAGTGACATGTTGTTTTGAGAAAGATTGGAACAAACCAGCTTTCTTTCATTTGGAATGAGACTGAATTAGTGGGGTGTCTGTGAAAATATAGTACATCAGTGAATTAAATAATGAAAACCCATTTAAATGAAAGCCTTTTCTATTGAAGTTTAATTTATTTTCCGTTAGTTTGCCCCTGTTTTACACTTATATATTAAGAATAGCCCCACAAATTGATGAAAGTGTTTTTCTCAATGATTCTTACCCTGAGTGCAGATGACAAGTGCCCAGATGAAGATGCTGATAAAAGTCATTGTTGTTGTGGATTCTGTTGCCATGAAGGGCAGCTCTCAATCATTAAATTATTATTATTTAATGTCAACAAATGGACATGGTCACAAAGCTGGTCCTGTTTCAACCAGTTTTTCAGTTCTGTTAAAAAAAACTCTTGAAGTCTGATATACTTTTCATAAAGTCTTGTAGCGTATTCCAGAACATGGCACCCTTAATTGAGCAAGCTGTTTGTGCAAATGTAGTGCGACGTCAAGACACTACAGTCTCCTCTTGTGGTTGATCTTCTAGACAATCCAAAGGTAGATCATTAATGTAGAGACTAAAAAATAAAGGCTCTAATATAGATCCCTGTGGGCCCCCCATAGTACAGATCCTAAACGCTGATTCACTATTGCTTATTTTAACACTTTGTTTTCTATCCAACAAGTCAGACTCCATCCATTTCAGAGCCTGACCAGACAGGTTCAATTCAGACAACTTGTTAAACTCACAGGGCTAGAAACACTCCCAGAGCACTGAAGCATGTGCTGCCAATGCAAAGTGTCTTTTCTATGCAAATTGTCTTAATTGGCACAACAGCCACTTGTAGCCAAGCAGTGGTGTAAACACAGGCTTGGTGCTGTGTGTTCTGACAGAGCAAGATTAGCAGTTTAGCACGAACACTCCCAGGACAGCAGGACTAGACAAAGAACAGCTTTAATAGGAGCATATGAGGAGAGCCAATCAGCCGAGACCTTATTCCACTCAACACAGCTGGAATGGAGTCAAGTGTGGAGTGTGTGTTTAAAGCAGTACTTGCACTGTGTGTTCAGACAGAGCAAGATTAGTAACTGCCCTGGCATTAACACTCCCAGGACAGTGGGACTATACAATAGAGCACAGCTATTAAGAGTAGCATTGGAACCTGATTAGCACAGTCCTTAATGCACTCATTAAAGTGTAATGCAGCAGTACTGCTTATTAAACAGCAGTACCGTCATGATTGAAGTGCAGTGAAGTTCTCACTGGCTTCAGTAACACTAGAAGACACTCAGCGCCTCATTCACTAAACGCTGGTAAATGACCAGAATGATATAAATGTTCTTAAGCTTTAACCTTAGGGTGATCTCTAAAATAAGATTGGATGGATTGGCAGTTAGCTCATTTGTGAATGGTCCCTGCTCTGCTCACAGCATCACCAGTGCGCTGCCCTATTTCTTGAATGTTGTGACAGTACATACCGCCTGCTTTACAAACACGGTATTTGAACACACGCCGAGGACCCAAACATTTTAGCACCCTTCAGTGAATAATGTCTTGAATATCAAATCCCTCCCTCGCGGTATTTCTGATGTAATGTACATACATTTACCATCCATTAACATCATGAATTATATTGAAATGACCCGCATGCGGTACTTTTCCTTCGCATTGTTCACCACGGGTTAGGTTGCTCTTCACTGCTTGGTGAATGCAGCAGGTGTACACAGTAGCACACGGTACAGAGCCTCACTGCGTGTTAACACAGTACCGCTGTGTGATAAATGAGGTCCTTACACTTTGATGCTGGTAGCTCCTCACTGTTGTGGGCAATGTTAGGAACTGCAGTCTGTGATGTTTAAGGCATTTTCAGCTGCGTTCAAAAACTAAAGGCATAATATGCCACCTAATATATCCTTCAAGCCCCTCAGGTGAAATACACATCAATGGAAAAGTTATTTTATTTGTATTTAATGTGTTTATTTGATATTATAAGATGCAGCAATATTTATATCAGTATGTCAGTAAAGCTTTTAATAACTGCTGGCGATGAAATCAAAGAGGGAGTAATTCACTGCTACTACATTATGGACAACAGGCTCCCTCTTGTGGTCAATGTTGATAACTACTGCATGTTTTGTTTGTTTGAGTTGAGTTTTAATATAACTTCTTAAGGAATTAATGAAATAATAAGTCCTATTTGTTTATGACTCCCCTTGAAGCCCCTAGACTGCTGTGTGGTGTTTAACACTTGTGTAATTCTTCAGCAAAGTCACTGTCTCAGCTGATACACAGCACTGTGTCCAGCCCCTCGTCCCTCTGGCTCTGTAATGAGTTCAGAGTGAGGGGGAGATCAGTGACGTGCCCAGCCTAGACTCTGGGAGAAGCTCGGAGCTTCAGCCCCTTTTCTGTTGGTGTGCTGGAGGTTCAGCACCGGACAGCTACCTCTGACTCACTCCATGGGAGAGGCTCAGGGAGGAGAGGAAGGATGAAAGAGAAGATTGAAGCCCTTCAGCATGTATATCTCACACTAATCGACACATAAATAAGATCAACAACAGATTATTTAAAAGAAAAACAGCCAGCTGCATCATCTGTAAACAAAGGAAATCTACGGATAATAATCAGGGAATCCAATCCCGGATTCCCGGATCTTTTTTCTGATACAGAAATCCCTGGATTGGAAACATAAAAACCGGGAATTCGGGAGTCAGGATATTCTGGACATGAATATTTTTTTTTCTATTTTTGAAACAGCGCGACTTCGACGTGATTTGAACACGCAACCTTCTGATATGGAGTCAGACGCGCTACCGTTGCGCCACGAAGTCCAGATGTCCTGCCAGCTTGTTATGCAATGCTAGAGTGTACAGCAAGCATGCCAAACACATGGTAATGCCGACGCTGATACTAGGAAAACACTCGGCATCACCAGGGTCATGGGAAACAGCCGACTCAATACGTGTTCGTAGCCAGCAGGGCTATGAAGTTGTCGGAAGTGTGTTTGATTCTCAGCTTTAAAAGTAAAGAAAACATAAACCAATGCGATTTGCTTTTATAATGTTCATTATTTGAAACGTGGGCATAAACACAGTTGTACTGGCTGAGAATCGTCTCTGGTCAATTACTTGGAAAGCAGCTATGCTGACCAATATATCACCAACGGGGGGAAAGCTGGCAGTACCGAGTGACACAGAAGACGGATTCTCTCAGCGCGTCTCCTCTGAATGCGCACTGGCACAAAGGGGCTTTGATCGTCTAATGACGTGGCAGAATGCAATAATGTATTGGGGTAATTTACCAACAAAAGAAACATAAATAAAACTGTAGGTATTTATTTGTGAATAAACTATCTTGCTTCTACGATGGGACCAGAGACCTTACATCCGCAATATAATGATCGGCCAACCCCAGAGAGACTTTGTCTTGACCAGGGATTAATATAATCTAAAACACGATCACGAAAAGGCGTTGTCTTTTTAAGAATTAAACCTGCCAGACCGAACTCAGGCTAACATTCAATCAGTCAATTAATCATATATATTTTCTATAGCGCCCCATATGCGCTTCACAAAATCTATTTAAAAACAAGAACATATCTAATTGTAAGCCTGGTCGAACAATGGAAGTCTTCAGTGTTATTTTAAACAAAGAGCGCTTTTTACGATTTAACATGCATTTAGACAGAATATTAACCATGTTTATTTATTTCTAATACTGGACCCTGTCTTAATACTGTATTACATTCTGAATATGAATATAGCTGAATTATTAATTGTAGATAATACTTAGAATACCAGATACATATTTAGCATTAAAAAGCAATACATGTGATTTATTTAAACAGTCGTTCATTATTTTGTGTATCAGCCCCCACACAAAGCCGAGCGCAGTGCGGTATACTGTAATGATGCTCCAGTCAGTCTGCCCGGACTGCACCTGAACCATCTTAAAAACACGAAGCCCCTAATAAGCTAATTTATAAGAGTTAGTAAAGAATGGCGCTATATAATCTAAGGAAGCTGAATGTGAACTCCTAGCTGGAGCAACGAGAGAGGGCGAGAGGGCGGGGCAGAGAAGGAGGGGGAGACGCTGCTAGGCAACCGGCTCGTGAACATTCCACTCAGCTGAGCAGAGACCGTTAGGATTTAAAAATGCGAACGTTCCGAGCGGCGTTAGGCGCTTCGTTAAATTAACACACCGTTGCTGACATTTGAATATAACCATATTTTAAATACTCAAATAGGACTGTATTAAAAAATATATGTTTTTCAAAGTAATATGTTATTTGGAATATTAAAACAATCAAATTAAATAACACATGTTTGGACACCAAAATATTTTTCTTCCTCATAACGTGTTAGAAAATGTAAACAGCAGTTGGAGAATGCCGAAGTCGATCATCCTAGCATGTTAAACGAGGGCATTTCTCATGTAAGCTGCGTCTAGTAATAGATCGTTTATACTGTTCTCAATGGTCCGCATCCCAGCCTGAGACCACGATCCAGTGGCCGACGGAGATGTTTTTCAAAGTAATATGTTATTTGGAATATTAAAACAATCAAGTTAAATAACATGTTTGGACACAAAATATTTTTCAGTGACGTTAACAAGTAGTCTGTTTACAACAAAAATGCAATCTGTGTTAGGAACACTATTTTAGTCCGATTTACAATGGAAATTAAAATGGTATTGAGTGCGGCAATTTATTATTTTTAAAAATAAGTAAAATTGAACTGTCAGAAGTGGGATTTGAACCCACACCTCCATTCAGAGACCAGAACACACAATTCTTTAGAAAGACAGAGTCCTTGAGTCTGGCGCCTTAAACCACTCAGCCATTCTGACAAGCTGCGCTTGTTAATGTAGAAAACCGCATTATTTATTTCAGCACACACTAGGGTGTCATCAAGGCCCGATTGGATTTATTACGCACATACCAACTCATGCTCCATGAATGATGTTAAGACAATTGTAAAAAAAAGAAACGGATTGAAGTCAACCCACAAAAGTAAGATTATTTATTTCAATATCGTTATAGTTATAAACGATGCATGCATTTTACAATAGCAATTGCTATTTGACAATGACCAATAAGTAATTTTGTTGCAGTACTGTATACAATGTGAACAGAATCAGACTTTGCTCCGTTGTCTCGAAGAAACATCTTCAATTTGTATTTAAAAAGGACGCCTAACGTGGGGCTCGAATCCACGACCCTGATATTAAGAGTCTCATGCTCTACCGACTGAGCTAGCCGGGCTGACTGGTGCACGTTTCTTTTACTGTAACCAACTGAGCTATTAATTTGTCATCTTATTTGGGAAAATAGTGAGTGACAGAACCAAAGATTCCAAATATAATCCACTGAACTGTAGCTTTATTATCATAATGAAAACAGATTACACATGACCACAGTTCTGTATCAAAATTAAGTCGTAAGTATATGGTTTCCATTGTAGCTATTTACACACACTGCTCTGTTGTCTCCCAGGGTGTTATCTAACAAAACGACATATGCTGTGCTGCCATAATTGATTACATAGACTTTCCTGCCCCGTGTTGCTTTCTTCTTAGATGTGATCTCAGGTTCTGATGAGTTCTGCTCCCTCGATCACGTTCTGCAGCATCTCGCCTTGCTCATCATTCCCGTATGCTTTGGCTGTTTAACAGGTTGGTCTCTGTGGCGCAATCGGTTAGTGCGTTCGGCTGTTAACCGAAAGGTTGGTGGTTCAAGCCCACCCAGGGATGATGTTTTTTGCATTTCTTAATCACATTAGAAAATGGCACTCTGATACGCTGTTATTTCATCCAATTACCCTGAAGAATAAATGTGCTCTATTTTTTTTAGTTCAAAATAATAGAAAACAAATACCGTTTTGTTGTTTGCCGAAACCCGGGATTGAACCAGGGACCTTGAGATCTTCAGTCTAACGCTCTCCCAACTGAGCTATTTCTTGCTTGACAAGACTAATTTTTCGAGATAGCATTCTTTTTGGCAATTCAGTAAACCTGTAATGAGAAACGTTCAACAGCTCGACAACACCATAATAGAATCCGATGCCTTTACAAATGTGTTTCGAAACTGTTAAGTTTTCTCCCAAATGCGGTTCTCAACAAATGTTTTTTTTTTTTTTTTTTTTGTATTCCTTCCAGGGTAAGTCCAAAAGGAACTCTCCACCTGAAAGTACAGCGCTTGAACTGCCTCAACAAACGCTGAGCTCTAAAACGTGTACACTGAAAGTCTATTAACATCTTTAACACAATCATTTGTATTCCAATAGCGGTTAGTCCACAGGGTGATCAATAAAGTGACTGCTGGCTTTGTTTAAATATTAACAAGATGTTTTCAGGATTCACGCGTATTCTGAACAAGCACAATAGAATATGATAGTGAAAGGACAAGCAAATAACAGGTTTATTGGCTCTGGTCTTGTATCATCACCCTGACTACTGTCCGTAAGAAAGTGGCATTAATAAAAACGTCATTATGCAAAGTTCCCAATGCGCAAATACGCAACATATTTAAACTTCTTCACAATCTTAAACCTTCTCAAATTAATTTAAAATACTTACTGACAGGTACGGCCCTTTCCCAATGTAACACTCTGCTTTGTTTGAACACCAACGATGGGTGGGATATTATGTAGTAAACCACAATACTATTGTTCCCACTTTCTTTAGTACTACCAAAAATGCAAACCCTGGCACCCCTAGTGGCCTAATGGATTAGGCACTGGCCTCCTAAATCAAGGATCGCGGCTTCGAATTCCATCTGAAGTAAAATAGTGTTATTAAAACGAACAATATTATCATATTTTTTTCTTGGCATGTGATATTTTGTAGATCTTGTTATCTGCTATGTCCGCTCACGCTAGGCACTACGTGCTCGAGTGCTGTAGCAGCAGCCATGAAGCAAGTTCGTTTTTCATTTGAAATACATACACCCTGTACACACTGTAGTGTTTAGATGACTGGATGTGAGGAGCTTTGTGTTAACAATGGGAGAACTGGGCTGACTGGGGAGGTAACTGCTGACTATGTCCATTGTCTTATTACTGTAGAGGTGGGTTGTCGAAGATTTGTGGCACACTCTACAACCCGGTTTCTCAGAGACGTCGAATTCAGTGGCGAAGAGTTGCGTCGCACAGTGAAGAACTTATCTGAAGCAGCAGAGAGGGGCAGCAACTGGCTGTGGTTGAGACGGAAAGATTCTGGCTGGGGATCTCAAACACAATAGAAAGAAACGCTGATGTACAGGTAAGTAAGCTGGGCTGAGTTGAGTGGGGGACAGAGGGGGGTGATGCTGGGACGCCAGAATCACCGTCGAGCCCTCTTGAGGTGTTGTGGGCTAGTCGACGAAACACTGAGGATGGAAGGTTCCCACTTGAAGACCCCAGAGATGTACCCTACTTAGCTCAATCCAGACGGTTGTCATGCTGATGCGCTGGGGAGGCCGCACTGTGGTTGATCCCCGGAGCCAGCATCGCAGCCATTGTGTGTGCTGATGCGCTAGGGAGGCAAAATAAGCTGATCCCTGTAGCCAGCATTACACTTCAGCCATTAACACCACACAGAAGGATATCTACATCATCATATGGAAGGGAAGGCAATGGATGGAGACACAGATGGACCACATTAGTTTACTGTAAAGCTATGTCTTAGTTGGTGCTTATCTTGATGAGAGCCGAGTTCAAATCAGCATGAAGTTTTAACATCTACTCTCATGTAATGGAAAGCTAGACAGCAGTGGTGGACTGGTTCCCTCTTGTGGTCAGTGTGAATGATGGCAGTGTGTGCAGCATGGCAGGGCACTGATGCCTGTTTCCAGGCTATACAAACACAGAGAGTGATTCAATCAAACACTAAGATCACAGTTTAATAGAAGAGTGGATTAGTTCTATTTGTATATGTGTTCTAAGCACTGCACTTGTGTTTCAATAAGTGTCATATTATGATATTTATAATGTACATTTTTATTGCCTGTGTGCAGTGTCTTACATTTTTCTCTATTAAATGTCATTTGCCATGTGTCTGCCCAGTTCTGAATGCTGTCTAGATCATTTTGAATGACCTTTGCTGCTGCAACACTGTTTGCCACTTCTCCTATTTTTGTGTTGTTTGTAAATAACAAGTTTGCTTACTATACCAGAATCTAAGTCATTAATGTAGATTAGGAATAGCAGAGGACCTAATACTGATCCCTGTGGTACACCACTGGTTACCTCGCTCCATTTTGAGTTTTCTCCTCTAATCCGTTTTCTACATGTTAACCACTCTCTAATCCATGTGCATGCATTTCCTTGAATCCCTGCTGCGTTCAGTTTGAGAATTAATCTTTTATGCTGGACTTTGTCAAAATCTTTCTGGAAATCTAAATAAACCATGTCGTATGCTTTACAATTATCCATTGTTGATGTTGCATCCTCAAAAAAATCTAGCAGGTTAGTTAGACATGATCTCCCTTTTCTAAAACCATGCTGACTGTCTCCCAGCATACTGTTACCATATAGGTAATTTTCCATTTTGGATCTTATTATAGTTTCCATAAGTTTACATATAATAGAAGTCAGGCTTATTGGTCTGTAGTTACCTGGTTCAGTTTTCTCTCCCTTTTTGTGGATTGGTATTACGTTTGTAATTTTCCAGTCTGCCAGTACAACCCCTGTGTCAAGAGACTGTTGCATGATCTTGGTTAGCGGTTTGTAAATAACTTCTTTCATTTCTTTGAGTACTATTGGGAGGATCTCATCCGGCCCAGGGGATTTGTTTATTTTAAGAGCTCCTAGTCCCTTTAACACTTCTGCCTCTGTTATGCTAAAGTTATTTAAGACTGGAAAGGAACAGGTCGACATGTGGGGTATGTTGTCCGTGTCCTCCTTTGTAAAAACTTGTTAAAAGTAATCATTTCATATATTTGCTATTTTTTTTTTCTTCATCTATGATTTTGCCATTTGTGTCTCTTAGACATTTAACCTCCTCTTTGAATGTTCTCTTGCTGTTATAATATTGGAAAAAACATTTTGGAATTGGTTTGAGCCCCCTTAGCAATGTTCATTTATATCTATCTCTCTTGGCCTTTCTAACTTCCTTTTTGACTTGTGTTTGCAGTTCCAAATAGGAGGAGTGGCAAACACTGTTGCGGCAGCAAAGGTCATTCAAAATGATCTAGACAGCATTCAGAACTGGACCGACACATGGCAAATGACATTTAATAGAGAAAAGTGTAAGGTACTGCACACAGGCAATACATTTCTCCCCCTTCCTTTCTATATTGGTTAATTGTGGGCTCTATTTTTTTTTTTTTAACATCACTGAGTCCCTTGCCCTTGTGCAACCACAATGTAGAAACATATAGAGAATGTATGGGAATGGTCAATAAACATCACTGCTGTTTCTCTTAAAGCGTGTTTATTTATTTCTAATACTGGACCCTGTCTTAATACTGTATTATATTCTGAATATGAATATAGCTGGATTATTAATTGTAGATAATACTTAGAATACCAAATACATATTTAGCATTAAAAAGTCGTTCATTATTTTGTGTATCAGCCGCCACACAAAGCTGAGCGCAGTGCGGTATACTGTAATGATGCTCCAGTCAGTCTGCCCGGACTGCACCTGAACCATCTTAAAAACACGAAGCTTCTAATAAGCTAATTTGTAAAAGTTAGTAAAGAATTGCGCTAATATAACAAAGCTAAATTTGAACTCCTAGCTGGAGCAACGAGAGAGGGCGAGAGGGCGGGGCAGAGAAGGAGGGGGAGACGCTGCTAGGCAACCGGCTCGTGAACATTCCACTCACTGAGCAGAGACCGTTAGGATTTAAAAATGCGAACGTTCCGAGCGGCGTTAGGCGCTTCGTTAAATTAACACACCGTTGCTGGCATTTTAGTTTTGAAGAAAAATTTATTTTAAATACTCAAATAGCACTGTATTAAAAAAATACTTTACTTCAGTTCCAGACCGTTTTCCAACAAATAAAAGGATTTACGTATTTATAATAAGTATATTTGTTATGATATTAAGACTAAACAAATGTGCTACAGTTTGGTGTATAATTTATTTATTTATTAAATGTTGTAGTATTTCTTTTTTAATATTGTATTGTTTTCACAAAATAACATCCATACATTATCAATTCATCTGCTAGAGTAATCAAATCACAAATATTACTCGTCAGTAATTCATACACGCTGTGGTAACTTCAAGAAGTTAAAATGTAAGGCTGGATTAAAGTTTAACCAAATAAATAAATAAATACATTAATAACGACATGAAATAAAAATACGTTTTGGTAGCTCATACGTAGGCCTATTTAAATTACAAAATGCGACCTGTTTTAGAAATTGATTTATATACTACCTGCCATTTAAATCTAAATTATATTTAAAACTGTTTGAGGGGCAGACTAAGATAGATGATTTCTAAAATCCATTAATATATTAAACTATAACACCACATTAGCACTCCGAGAAACATAGAAATTGATCATTTGTAAATAATTAGCTGCAAGATTATAATCAGAAATATGGATGCATGGATTTTTTATTAAAATACACCCACATGTATTTTTGTTTCATGTCGTAATTTATTTATTAATTTCATTTTAACCCCTTGCTGGTGCCACGGCTTGTCTCTGTATCAATTCACTGATATTTGAGGTTTTGTTTAGTACACACTAGCAGGTGATCTGATAATCTTATTGATGTTATTTTGTGAAAACAATAACACGTTAATACTGTGCTACAAAAAATGACTCGACGTGTTGTAACTTGTGCGGGTGATGTCATGGGTTGTCATGGCAGCGCCGATCATCACGGGAGGGGTTATCAGTGGTTGTCGTAGAAACGCTGGAGTTCTGCTGGCTTCCGAGGTATCCAACCCGAATATCTAAATCAATACAGTGACAACAAAGGAATGTGACATATAAACCTAATGACTACATTAATGAAGCAGTAATACACGACAGGGTGTGTGTGTTATCATGAGGTAATATCACCACGCCTTGGGTGCGTTGGGAGGCACTAGACGAAGTAGAGTTCTTCAACCGCCCAGGAAGTGGTGATATATCTTATGATAACACACAGACCCTGGAGTGTATTATTGCTATTATTAAACGGGTCTAGGAGTGTGTTGTTGGTAGATAAAGAAGACTTTAAACCTTATTTTAATGTTTTGTATTTGTGTCACCTTCCACTGAGAGAAGTAGTTCCACAGTAGCTAATGGTTAGATTAAGAAATAAACATTTGATTTTAAGATGTTTTGTATAATATTTTCTTTTTCAGGACTCACTAATAGTTTCTTGTTTAGGTTTTATGCATGTCTGGGTTTTGTCCAGTAGATGGAGCTGCTGCTGCTGTTGTGATGTTTTGTTTAGCAGAATGCAGTTCACTTAAAATCTTCAATTAAAATCTCCGGTAGTACTACTACAGACGGGCCGCCGATAGTCATCACTGATTAACCCAACATGTATATAAATACAAACCCAGTGTGTTTCAAAGAGCACTCAGAGTGACAGTGCCGGAGAGTCGGCGAGCAGGTTTAATAATATGAATGTGCCTGCACGAGAGTCTTGCATCAAACTCAGCGTCCTCTATATAATATAAACACATTACACAAGGGGTTGCCAGCGGCTGTAGTGAATTCAGTTCCAATAACACCATGCTCTCTTTCTCTTTCTATAGATATATATCTAGTCCTTCTGTTTTACCAAACAGCTCAAAGAATGGAACTTCTGGTTCGGTCTGGTGTGCAGATCTAAAGATTCCCCGCATCGGGTGTACCGGTTTGTTACGGAACGTGTTTTGTAAAACGAGTTTATCCAGTAACAGACTATATAAACCAGTCAAAAGAAAAGAGACCATGTTGCCAAGCAGTGGTTTGTTTAACTAGTTCCTCAGTAAAGTAAGACTCTTGTGTACACACAGTATTAAAAACTGAAAAGCTAAACTAATACTTTACTTGGAGCTCTCACGAGGGACCACTTCCAGTAAAAGACGTATAAACCGCAGTGAACAAAATAAAAACTTGCATTCATAACAGAAAAAAAGACAGCCCATATAAATCTACACACTTTGTGATGCTATAACATGGTATTATATATTATAGAGTGTTGATAATTTCACCCTAAACTTTGCATACTGAAAGTAGCATGTCAAAGCAAGAAGGAATATAAAAATAGGGTTACAGCTCAATGGAGGAGGAAAGTCTTTGCCCCGGGTTCACAATGAATTAATGAAGGGTCCTTGAATAACACACCATATTGAGAATGGCCTGATCAGGAAACAAGCAAAGCAGTAAGAGGAGAGAATCCCATTAACATGGCCATTCTGACACACACCAATATATAATCTGTGTAGAATTAGTCAAGCACCCAAACAAACAAAAAAAAAAAAAAAAAAAAAAAACCACACACACCCCACACAATCCAAACAGCCTTTACAAGCAAGATTTTTATTTATCAACACACACTTTTGGGCATTTTCCAAATATATACAACTCCAGCTACAATGACAACCACTGAACACACACCCATTGCAGCTCCCAGAACGGACCACACATTGAATTGGGCTGCAAGAGAAGAAAGAAATAGTTAGTGGAATGGAATATAAAGAGATAGTTATATATTTTACTTGAACTGTAATTGTGTTCACATCATGCATATTACCGCTTCTAGGCATAAAGTGAAGGGATCCATCTCTCTTCAGCTCAATTGGGCCAGAAGACACAAACGCCTTTACTGCACCACCATCCATCCCTTCAGCACTGCGACCTACAGGAGGAATAAGGAGGAGTCCATCAAAACAAAGGGACAAAAATGCATGCAAAATGTCCCCCCTCCCCCCAACAGACAGAGCTCTTACCAAGCCTCTGTTTTCCTGGAATGCACCGTCTGCTACAGAGGCTGTCTGATGGCCGGTTTGAATCACATATCACAACACTGCAGTGGAAGTAAATCTGAAAGACAGTACACCTTGTCAAGAAAAACAAGCATCAATAGATCAGGCAGGACCATCATCCAATAAGGATTACTGAATTGAAAAAATATATTGCATCATAGTAAGTGTTTCTTGCAAATGTGCAGTTATGTTTTCATTCCAACTCACTACAGATTTGAGCACAGTGACCATTTGCTGCTTGCAAAGCAATCCAAACACACATTGTGGTACAAGATGCCCCAAACCAACACTCCACTTTACCTGTCCTTTCATTGCATCCTGGCCGCTTGTGAAGGAAAACATTTTCACTTCAAACCTTTTCAGATGGGAAGGGAACAGCACTCTTGCATTGCTGGAGACTGGGTGAAAGATGGTCAAGTACTCATCTGCAGAGTTCTCACAGCTAGAAAGAGAAAGTAGGTCAGGAGCACATCAGCCACAACTCCAATCCCTAGGTTTTGTAGCAGCAATATCATATTCCAGCATCTTACCTGTCCACAACAACATCCCACTTTGGAGAGCTATTCCTGTCAGCAGAATAGGTTGCCCAGCAGTTCTCCAAAAACAATTCAGCCTGTGGATCCCTGCTGTACAGGAGTTCTACCTCAAAATACAAGGGTCTTCGCAAGTACTTCACAACAGGGTAATCCTGAACTCCATAGAAGTCATTGTAGGTTGAATCTGCAGAGATTCAAGGGAGAATTTTATAGGTGGAAACATGCTACTAGAGCATCTATATTATTTCAATTGCCAAGTCCTACCAAATGCAAGCCGCATGATGACCACAAGGTCCCCCAAGCCAGGCTGGACTACAGGTGCAGGATTATTCTGGTACAAGAACTGCACTACCTTGGTGTCATTGACCAGATAGTGACAGGCAACTCTCAACCTGGAAAGAGGAGATGGGGTTAGCAGAGTTTCAGCCTCAACCACAAGGATACTCAATTTGATTGCAATCCTTACCTGTAAGATGTGAACAGCACTTCATTCTCATAAGTCAGGAGGTTGTTGTCAAACTGGAAGAGAAATCAAAGACCCAGGTTGCAATGAACTTGTAGATTTAGTTTGGAGCTGCATACCAAGTTGCAGACTAGCTAATATGGTACTCTGGATCATCCCCAGCTGTGTACTAACGTAGTACCAAATTTCACAATTTAAATAAAAAAAAAAAAAAAAAATTGGTAATGAATATTGCAATTTCATAATTGAACACTTTTTTGGGACCTCATGATTGTTACAGTTAATATGATACCACAAGCCTGTCTACAGAAACTGCTAGACTAATATGGTATTGTTTTAGTAACCTCTAGGAGGGCAACAGCAGTTATTTTGGATTTGTTGCAAATACGTTTGAATACACAGCTGGTGACTCTTGAGCTGCAATTGGTATCAACTCATTTATTAGTTTAGTCCCGGCCTCACCGGGGATCATCCCCAGCAAATGCACGCTCCTTCCAGTTCACTGCAATTGACCCAAAAGGTCTCTTGGCAGCACATGCAATGCCATAACCAAGAGTCATGTGTCACAACACCTTTGTCAACGGGACAAACAGTTCAATACAAAAGTGGCATCCTTCAGATGTCCACAAGTCATACAAGTAATTCAGCGGATAGAAACACAGGTCACCATAGTCCGTGGAGATTGATCCAGGGGTGTTGGGGCCACCTTGTCAATATGTTGAAACTCCTCAAAATATGGTTTTAAAATGTGGTCAATACTAACCCTTCTAGTTGTGCCACAGGAGTTGACATTGAAGTAGAAAACTGCATTGATAGCATCAGACTGAAGAGGCCGGCAACTTGGATCCCTTAGAGTTAGTTGACTTGGAGACAAGCTGGGGACAGATTCCACTTTCACAGCAAGAGCTGCCATAGTTCCATTGGTGAAGCAATCTGAAACACAGCATTTGGATCCAGGTTAAGGAAACAGATTATAGCTTCAATACCACTTCATGCAACCTTTGGCCAATCTCAAAAGCAGCTATTCTAAAGAATGCTTTGTTTGCAGGAGAGTTACCAATCATCTTTGTAGGGAAACTGCAGGACAGGGAGAAGTCAGCCACCACAACCATGGTCCCAATATCCTTCAATGTCAAGTCAAGTCTGCTTCTGATGCCTGAAGAACTGATCACCTACAGAGACAATACATCAGGTCAGTAATGTGTTGAACCCTAAACAGCTAAAACGCATTTTAAAGTTCCATCACTTACTTCATATGTGGCATCAACTGAATTGTATGGCACAGTCATCCAGAAATTGGTAGAGTTGGCATTATACTTGTACAGGGCAAGCAGACTTCCACCAAGTTCTCTTGAGCCCACAAAAGGAATCCAGTTGGACCCATGTTGCCATATGTTACCATGGTATAGAATGCAGCACCATCACAGTAGCCAGTTACTGTAGGTGGAACTGCAAGAGGAAGAGCAGTTGTCAGGGCAATGGACTGGATTGGTTAGAAAAAGGTAGTTGTAGACCAAAAAATAGTCAGGCACTTACTGATGTCTTTGACAACAGCTTGACTACAGCAGGATGAGTAAAGGGTGTATTCTCTGGCACTATATTCAGCAAGTAGGTCAGGGGCAGAATGTAGGTTCTGGTGTCTGGAGGAGTTACCTGAAAGAAGAGCAAGGGTTTGTAGGATTAAACCCAAAGTCAGACAGCAAGCAACACGTCCACAGGAAGCAAGCGTTTTCAAAGGGCAATTGGATGGTTGAACAGGTGGGATGTTACCTTTTGCTTCACATTGGGGGTCCTCAAATGGCACCTGGAGAGTGTAGGTCTTGGATCCATTGGGAAAGACATGCTCCTGGACATTATAACCTTTTAGGTTGGCTTCTGGCACAGTTAACGTCTCTGGTCCAACTATAATTTTGACCAGCTCCACATCAGGCAGGAATGTCCCCAGGGTCACATTGAACACTCTGGCTTTAGGAACAGTGTCTGAAATTAAAGCATACAGTTAAAATGAAGGACATGAAGTGGAGCACTGCAACAAATCCTTTGATTTACTGCATGTGGACAAGTTCTACATACTGTTTGACAACTGGTGGCGAGGAGGCATGAAAGGAGTGGTTATTGGATGAAGTACTGTGTACTTGGTCTTCTCAGGCCCATCTTGCCAGGTATGCTCCAGCATTGGTTCAATAGAGTAAGAGATCACATGGGGTGTTGTCCAATACATGGCTCTGAAAGCACAGAAGCATCTTAGGAGGAAAGCTTTAAAATGAGAAGGATTTAGAAGAAGCTGAACTTCTACATACCTTGTAATATCCACCATCAGCTCCACAGGAATTTTACAGTGATTAGCTGGGGACCGACATCCAGTTTATAATCTCTATTATGAATCGTTGCAGGGTCAAGCTTAGCGCCATCAACTCCCATTTGAACATCAGGGTAGTAATTTGTGGTGTCGGAACAAGAGGAGGTAGAACGGGGAACATTCCATGTAATCATCTGTTCTGTGAAGGCGGTTCCATCTGACAGAAAGGAACACCAGACTTGATATAGAAAATTCATACATAAACCTAGAACAGTTCTTGAGCACTGTTGCCCTCCATAAGCTTACTCACCAGTAGGACATGTAACTGCAGTGTCCACCATCATGACCATCCATCTTTGCTTATAAAAAGGTGGTTGATCTTAGCACAGCCATTGGTACAGTTTGGATCTGTTGGAGGGGAGGGGGAACTTTTACTAAAATAAAAGCAAGACTAAATCTACCTTCATAGTCTGGATATACTGTACTAGATAACAATGAAGCCTAGACTACTTACCACCTGAGGCTGGCTTTCTGTGGAGTTGTATGCAGCTCTAACCAGAATTCGAGATGGTGTAGTGTTTATGCCATAGCCATTTGTCATGCCCTGAGCAACAGTCATGGTTGTCTTTCTATTTGCTGGGAGATGGAACACAATTTTCCAGATGCTGTTGTCAGCAGCAGTTGCCTAGCAGAAGAAAATCTCATTAGATTAGGGAGTTTGAACACAAAGCATCTCCAGTCTAAAATAATTTGTCATAACAGATGTCATGTTTAATAAACAGGAACTAAAACTGAAAGTTGAAAGTTAAATGACACATCACTGAAACCGTTCTAGGTTCAGCAGGCATCTAAGGGAACAGAAAATCCTCAAATACAACTTCGTACGAAAGCCTATGTGAAAGCATGTTGTCTGGATCCGATACAGGCAGAATTTACAGCCATTCATTTGTACTGGACCTTAATACATCAGTGTACCAAACTTTAGGACAGCTAAATTGCTCCTATGCAGCAGTCCTCAAAAAAGTAAATCAGGATACATTTATCATGAAGGATTTATAGCCCTGCACATATGAAGCCACTACCTCAGTGGTTGAAATAAGGCTTACACCAACAAGAAAGGGTTAATTTCTCCACAATCAATTTCTATCAAAGCAATCACAGATTACATGCATGCAAAGCCAATGCCTTAAATGTCACACAATTCATATATGGCCACCCAATTGGGAGACAGGTTAAAGTTAAGGGGGCCGTTAGATTTTGCTTCCTCTAGACGAGACAGTAGAGTAGACTTCAATAAGCAAGACCAAGGGGACATGAATGAAGCAAATGCAAAGTCGCATGATTCTACCTCAGGGTATGCAAGGGACCAATCAGGATCATCTTGAACAAAGTTGGGCTCAATAAGTGGCACACCTCTTCTCACAGAAACCTAAAGAGAATTCACATTAGTCATGAGTGAAGCACTTCTGCAGTGACAATTAAATACCCACACAACCCAACAAGTTATACTGAACAGCATTATCACATCCTGACAGCCCTTACCTCCATGTAGTTTCTTTCACACAGAATCTCCCTCTCAGCCCATGGAGAATAGCGGCATGTCATGCTCTGAACATAGGAGGAAGCTGAAGTCATAGCACTGTTTGAGAAGACACTGATTTGTACTGTCAGCTTGTAAGTCTCATCATTCTGGAAAAAAAGGCTAAAGTTAGTCCCAGCATGTCACCATTAGAAACAAGCTTACAAGAAATAAAATGATGACTCACTGTGTTCTGAGCAAAGCAGCTCAGCACAGAAGCAAGGAACTTGGCATTTCCCAAGAAGTCAACAGTTAAGCTATATCCACACTGTGCAGCCAGTCTTGGAGAGAGGGACACAAGCGCCCCCTTATTGTCTATGGAAAAGAAATTCAGATGGCCTTTCAAAGAAACCGTACACGTGATCAAGCAAGGTAGAGATATAACAAAGTGAACACCCCCACCTACCCTGTCCCATCTACTTAATGACATTTTTAAAACTATATTAGTAGAATTATACACCCATTCAGAACAGTGGGTTTAGAGTAAATGATTTCTATTTCTGCGCACTTGCAGTCAACAAATCTGACTAAGGTTGTAGCAGCACAGGTCTATTATTTAGTGTGATCAGCAACATGCTTTTGAAGCCAACGCAAGAGTTTCATACCCTGCATTTGAAAAAAGAAAAACAAAGCCTAGTTGATGCCATACAGCGCAGGAGTGCTCTGTACTTAATTCAAATTATTACATTACGAGTCAACAGGCTTTGCACATCAAAAGCTTTCCATTCAAGAAAAATGATCACTCACCAATCACATTGATGCGAAAATACTTTCCAACAAAAGACTTCTCCAACATCATCATCATAACACTCCCTTGACATTCTGTCCTCACCGAGCCTGCAGAAGACACCGATACTTGAAAACACACAACCGGCAAATAAACAGGAAGCAAAAAGGACAGCTCTGCTGAAGCGACCGTTATCGTACCTAGAGGGGGGTTCTGCGTCCAAACTTCAGTGACTAACACTGCTAACAGCAATGTTATTCTGCATTGAAAAAAAAAACACACGTGAGAAACACACAATAAAATGAACGTTTCTAAAGAAGAGAAAAGATCAACAATTACCCAAATCTAAGCCAACACGGCATCATTAAATCCAAGGCAGCCCCGACCGTGAACTTCTTTCTCCGTTATAAAGAAACAATAATAAAAACAAACCCGCCAGTAGTTGAGTTTGGTGTTCCTTAGAGCGCAATGGGGTTATAAAGAGGTTCAGGTGCTAATGGGAGCTGATTAGCTGCAATTGATGCACTCACCTCTTTCATATTAGTCCTCTAATTGTCAGTCAGTACTTTAATTAAAAAATAATAATAATAATAATAATAATAATAATAATAATAATAATAATAATAATAATAATAATAATAACCCATTTAGAAGATTGTACTTTAAGTTTGGCAGAAGTACGTGCGGATCAAACTGGACTGTCACCTACAAGGACTGTCTGATTAAAGGCTCAGCTATGGAGGCATGTAGTAAACAAACCCCAATGAATAATAAAAAGCAGGCCGCGCAAATGAAGAAACACATTTATATCATGCAGGAATCCAGGCAGATGTGTTGCCTGCGCCAGTTTGAGGGGACGAGAATGACAGCTCGAGTTCTGATGTGAACATCCACAAGTCAACTGTCCATTTTTACAATTTCACCAGACTGATAGGTAGGCTAAGCAGACATTAATGTAGACAATTTATTTGAGGCCACTTGATTTAAGAAACAGTGCAAAGCATCTCTTTCGCATGTCAGATTTGCCATGACAGGGGCAGTCCCGGGGAATAGAATGACCAAGTGGCAAATGGAAAGCACAGCGCTTAACCTGAAATACAACGCGCAGTATTGATTTAGAACAGACTAAACACAAATCGGATGGCGTGCTGGAAATTTGAATTGTAATCAATTTATTTAAGATTTGAAGTTCCCATTTCAATTATTGAGCGTAATTACATTCATTATTTTATGTATAATTAATTCAATTAGAGTGTTGAGCATTTTCAATTTGGCATATTATCTTCTTCGAGTGTTGAGCTTTGTCTATTTGACAGCTGTTATTTCAATTCAAATGTTGAACTTTGTCGTTGATGTTTGAAGCTACGGCTTCTGCAGTTAACATTTTTGTTACATTCCACCTCTCATAGGTTTGAACACAAACGGTTTTATTTGTGAAATTGTCAAATTGTTTATTGTGTATCCAGCGATCATCTGAACTAACTGGTTCAGTAGTCTGTTCCCGTGAATAGACAGCACATGCCTGAGGGGGTGTGTTCTGTACAGCTGTGCATTTCAGTAAAGTTTGTCGCGGAGTTTTAAACGTTCCTATGGCAACTGAGTCAACAAACAAACGTCATCACGCATTGAGACGCAAGCTAAGGGCGAGAAGTAAATGGTAAGAAGTGAAAGCAGTGCGAGTCAGTGGAATTTTTTGATTTTTTGATTTTATCAAATGTTCACGATAATCATGTATTTTCTGTAAATGCGGAATGGAATTAGCTGATGGAAAAGCATGAATAAATGAATGGTGTCTATTCCTAACTCATCGGTGAAGTTTAGCATAGTGCCGCTTTTGTAGCAGCAAGCAGGCTTGTTCCGTCGCCTTGATATTCTTTCTTGTGCTGAACAACCTCAATTCTACTGCGAGATCCCTTTAGGCAGAGCTGTGGACTCGACTTGAGACTTGAACGAATTGACTTGAGACTTGAACGAATTGACTTGAGACTTGAGATGTGAATGAATTAACTTGAGACTTGAACGAATTGACTTGAGACTTGAGATGTGAATGAATTAACTTGAGACTTGACTTGGGACTTGATTAAAATGACTTGACAACAATAAAAATTCAAACGCTACACCGGTATGACGGCTCGTGTTGCACCCTCGCTCTGCTCGTCTTCTCGTGCTGCCAACGCGTGCGTGAGTGTGTGTGTCTCTGTGTGTGTGTGTGTGTGTGTGTGTGTGTGTGTGTGTCAGTGTGTGTTTCAGTGTGTGTGTGTCGGTGTATGTATAATAATAATAATAATAATAATAATAATAATAATAATAATAATAATAATAATAATAATAATAATAATAATAATAATAATAATAATAATAATAATAATAATAATAGGAGGCTGTGTGGTCCAGTGGTTAAAGAACAGGGCTTGTAACCAGAAGGTTCCCAGTTCAAATCCCACCTCAGCCACTGACTCATTGTGTGACCCTGAGCAAGACACTTCACCTCCTTGTGCTCCATCTTTCGGGTGAGACGTAGTTGTAAGTGACTCTGCAGCTGATGCACAGTTCACACACCCTAGTCTCTGTAAGTCGCCTTGGATAAAGGCGTCTGCTAAATAAACAAATAATAATAATAATAGATTTAGAAGAACTGTTTGTTCTATTAAACTATTTTTTTTTTTTATCTGAGCACAGCTCCGTGACGAGCGGTTGCTGGTGCCCTCTGCTGTTTACAATGGGTAGTACAGGTAGTGAAATTCAGCAGTGATATTATTACTATTATTATTATTTACTTCTTCAGACATCCAGGGCGACTTGCAATTGTTACAAGTTATCACAGTACAAAGTATCACATTATAAAATATCACATTACAGAATATCATAATACAGATAAGAGCGGTTATGAAAATACAATAAAATCAATTCAAGTAAGAGCAAATAAAGCACACAGTACATTATAAGAGCGAATTCGACTAAGAGCAGCTAAACCTGATAGTAACTATTTACTTATATGAGTCCAGTAAGAACACGTAGTAAGCATGATAAATACATGAGAATGATTTCAAATAAGAGCAATTACAGAAAACTTTATTATTTATACACAGTACTCTCCTGGTTATCCTGTAAATATTCTGATCACTGCACTTTAAGAATTTATGTGAAATGTCTATTTTTTGCACAGGGGTTAAGGTTAACACGAGTCATTTCAAAGGCGAACTGAGCTGCTTGCTTATATATATATATATATATATATATATATATATATATATATATATATAACTACAAACAGTTCTATTAAATGGCCACACGATGGCAGCATTGGATAAGGAATAGCGGGAGCTGCGTTCTGCCCGTCTCCATGAAGTCCAGGTTTACAGCACAGGAAGCCCCGCGACCCGATACCTCCCATGTGAGTTTAATTATTTATTCTTAAAACCAATACTATTTGAATCCACAACAGTGACTGATAAAACAGCCTTTGTACAATAATTGTCTTGTTGTCTCCAGGTAAGGGAGCTGTGTGGGTGATGGAGTGCGCTGCAGAGCGGATTTCCACTCGATCACACAAGGGAATGATTTCCATTACATGAGAGTAGATGTTAAAACTTCATGCTGATTTGAACTCGGCTCTCGCCAACATAAGCACCAACTAAGACGTAGTTTTACAGTAAACTAATGTGATCCATCTGTGTCTCCATCCATTGCCTTTCCTTCCATATGATGATGTAGATATCCTTCTGTCTGGTGTTGATGGCTGAAGTGTAATGCTGGCTCCAGGGATCAGCTTATTTGCCTCCCTAGCACATCAGCACACACAACAGCTGCGATGCTGGCTCTGGGGATCAATCACAGTGCGGTCTCCCCAGCGCATCAGCATGACAACCATCTGGATTGAGCTAAGTAGGGTACATCTCTGTGATCTTCAAGTGGGCACCTTCAATCCTCTGTGTTTCATCGACTAGCCCACGACACCTCAAGAGGGCTTGATGGTGATTCTGGCGTCCCAGCATCACCCCCCTCCGTCCCCCACTCAACTCAGCCCAGCTTACTTACCCGTACATCAGCGTTTCTTTCTTTCTATTGTGCTTGAGCTCCCCAGCCAGAATCTTTCCGTCTCAACCACAGCCAGTTGCTGCTCCTCTCTGCTGCTTCAGATAAGATCTTCACTGTGAGACGCAACTCTTGCCCACTGAATATAAAGAATGCCGTGTTCAGAGCTAACTCTATGATTTAGCGTGTGGATATATTGAAACCACTGAAAAAAAAAGTTAAGGAAATGTAGGTGATCTCTAACTCGCTGTTTTTTACAAACAAAATTTCAAAAATGAAAGCATGTGTGACGCTTATTTCCCTACAAGCCCTTGTCTTTAACCACGGGAGCACACACACTCTTATGGGGGTTTTTAACTGCACATCACTTTGCGTGTATCCTTACTCATGTCTGTCCCACAGGAGTTCCCTGGCTGTAGTTTATGTGGCTGTTCTTTGATCTCATGCAGTGTTACAGGAGTGTGCAAAGCTGACTGCTAGTCTGTGATGGTTGATTCTAGTGTGTGCAGAGCTGCTAGTCTGTGATGGTTGATTCTAGTGTGTGCAGAGCTGCTAGTCTGTGATGGTTGATTCTAGTGTGTGCAGAGCTGCTAGTCTGTGATGGTTAATTCTAGTGTGTGCAGAGCTGCTAGTCTGTGATAGTGATTCTAGTGTGTGCAAAGCTGCTAGACTGTGATAGTGATTCTAGTGACTCTAGTTAGTTCAACTCTCTATAAAACCAGATCAAGACAATCCTATCAAAACAATATGATAATACAGATCACATTGTGATGCACATCAGGCTGTTTATGTGTGTTTGACTGACACAGCCTCATCAACCCCAGCTCTGTGCAGACCAACTGCAGCGGCTCTGCAGCTGTTCTCAGCCTCAGCCCCTGTGGTTACTGTCTATGAGCCAGAGCAGTTCCTGCAGAGCTGAGGGAGGTTTTTGTACGGACGTGTGAGAGTGGAGCTATAGGACTGCTGACAGTAGTAATCTCCTGCATCTTCAGCCTGGACTCCACTGATGGTCAGTGTAAACTGTGTCCCAGATCCACTGCCACTGAATGGAGCTGGAGTCCCAGAGTGAAGAGTGCTGGCATATCTAACCAGGAGCTGTGGAGCCTGGCCAGGCCTGCAGGTACCAGTGGAGGATTCACAACAATGTCTGCACTGGACTCTGTAGAAAAAAATACAAGAAAACATGAATAAAATAATAATACAAGATTGTACTGTGTGTTTCAGTGACTCTGAAAGGGCTGAGCAGTGACTGATCAATACTGTGTGTCTTAAAGTGTTTGGAGCAGTGAGGCAGGCACAGGTATGCAAAGCACCTTCCATTATACAAATCCTGTCCCAGGCAGTTAGATGAGATCTGAGCCGTGAGCACCAGTGGGGCTTCATAGGGTTGGGCCACTTTTACTGTTTTCTTCTATTTTTACCACAGTCAAAGCTCTCAGTATATCACTGCTGTCTAATCTGTGTGTCTGTCTAAACTGACAATAATGTTTGTGTTTGTGTCATTATTTCAATCCTATTGAGAATTAAAGGGTATGTAGTGCCCTACCCCTAACCCTAGTGTTATACCTTCCCATGTGTTGCTGTTGCTGTACAAGTAATGGACCTGTCATTTTTCTTTTCATTGTTCTCATTTTGACAGCTTCTTACTCTTCTAAATGGAACATCTACTTCACTGTCTTTCACAGGCCTTTCCAAGATGCACCTTGAACTGCTACAAGTGCGTTTTCATGATTTCAATCACGCTAATATTTAACAAGCCAGGGGAAAAGGGAGAAAACTCATGTATTGATTTCTTTATTGATTGATTGATTGATGTGTGTGAAAGGGCGCACACAGTGACTGATCACACTCCATTGCCATGGCAATCCCAGCTCACTGAGAAACACATGGCTCTTGTATTGACATGTTGTTTTGAGGAAGATTGGAACAAACCAGCTTTCTTTCATTTGGAATGAGACTGAATTAGTGGGGAGTCTGTGATGTTGGGAATTCAAGTGAATATTATTAATGTGTTCAAAATATACATGACATGTGACAGTGATATGAATGAAGAATTGTACATTTCAGTAAATACATTTTTATTTGTATTCACATTTCACCTATTATATACACACACATAATCAGTGATCAGAATATTCTCTCTTCTAAAACGGCATCAATGTCAATATCTTAACTGTCAAGAGGATGTATGCGGCCTCGCAAGATATGCTGACGCCGAAAAACTCTGTTAAAATCAGCATGAAAGAGAAGCAGCAACAGCTGCCGAGCCGTCTGGAAATGTGATTCTACGAATAGATTACACCCACTCAAAGGTATGGATACATTTTAAACAACAACTAAGCCTTGTGTTAGAACTATCTGACCTGCTGCAACTAGTGTCAATGTAGTAATGTGTCAAATTAAAGTTAGTAAGACTTACGCTATAACTAAGCTAAGTAAGAACACACACAGCTGGTGCAACCCAGCCCAGGATTCATGGACATCTTCATATGAGAATCAGATATGAAAAACATGAGTTACATTTTTACAATTCTTGGAATAACTGAATGATGTTTCTGAATTTAGAATAGATGGTATCATCACTACATTACTAGATGACCCTGTAGTCACAACAAAATCAGTTTGTTTAAATAGACTAATATTGAATCCATACCTACATGTAACTGTGTGTTGTTATTCAGCTCAGTGTGTTTGTGTGCAGTTGAGCTCCTCCACAGGCCATGTCCCGTTTCATTGCCTTCACCCTCAGCACCTGCAGTAGTTCCCAGCTGCAGCAGTGCAGTCGCTGTGCAGTCCTGCTGAGGGAGGTTTTTGTACGAGTGTGTAGCACTGTGTGAACACCCAGCTACTGCTGGGGTTGTGTAAACTCTGACAGTAGTAATCTCCTGCATCTTCAGCCTGGACTCCACTGATGGTCAGAGTGAAGTCAGTCCCAGATCCACTGCCACTGAAACGAGTTGGGATCCCAGACTCAAGGGTACTTGCATAATAGATCAGGAGTTTGGGAGCTTCTCCAGGTTTCTGTTGGTACCAGGCTAGGCGGTTATTACCGTACACTGTGCTGCTGACTTTACAGCTCAGAGCGACTGTGTCTCCTGGGAGAACAGATTTCACTGCTGGAGTCTGAGTCACAGTATACTGTCCACTGGATTCTGAAAATAATAAATAATAACATAGACAATTATAGAACATTATTGATTTAAAAAACAAAAACACATCACATTTCAAGCCATTGTTATTTTTTTCATTCCCCCATTTTACTTTTAAAAGTTATGTATTAAGAATTGTCCCAGAAACAGATATTGTTTAAAACATGTATTTTCTAAATGATTCTTACCCTGAGTGCAGATGACAAGTGCCCAGATGAAGAAGCTGATAAAAGTCATTGTTGTTGTGGATTCTGTTGCCATGAAGGGCAGAACTCAATCATGAAGTGTTAAACGCACAGGGCTATAAACACTCCCAGAGCACTGAAGCATGTGCTGCCAATGCAAAGTGTATTTTCTATGCAAATTGTCTTCCTTGGCACAGCAGCCACTTGTAGCCAAGCAGTGGTGTAAACACAGGCTTGGTGCTGTGTGTTCTGACAGAGCAAGATTAGCAGTTTAGCATGATCACTCCCAGGACAGTCTGGGGTTCTGCTGTAATAACATGTCTTATTACTGTGTTATTACATTATATAAAAAGTAAGGCTGTTCTGGCTGTCTCTTTTGGTCATTGTATATATTTGCAGTGTGTGTTGTGTGTCAGGTAGGATTGTGTCTGATGGTTTGATTGATTGAAGTGAAAGCCTAAAGGAGTTTCATGTTAAGATGAGGATCTGTTTCTATCCCTCACTACCAGGGGTGGAATCAAGGGGAAATGAATCCCAAGTGTGGAGATATTAGAGTCAGTGTGTTTGCCAGCATGCATCACTGTGAGCAGCTCCTTCCTCCAGACACAGACCACACTGTAGTGTTTAGATGCCTGGGTGTGAGGAGCCTTGTGTTAATAATGGGAGAACTGGGCTGACTGGGGTGGCAACTGCTGTCTGTTTCAATTGTCTTATTACTGTGCTATAATTACATTATGGACAGCAGTGGTGCTTTGGCTCCCTCTTGTGGTCAGTGTGAATGATGTCAGTGTGTGCATCTTGGCAGGGCACTGATGCCTGTTTCCAGGCTATACAAACACAGAGAGGGATTCAATCAAACACTAAGTTGACAGTTTCATAGAAGGGTGGATTAGTCTGGATGGAGCAGAAAAGACTAACGTTGGAGCTCCTGCAGAAAAATACAAAAGCCGAATGATGAAATGAATCACCTGAGCAGCTAGGAAAATAGTTGATACTGTCTACCAGCGCTGAGCAGAGAAATGGCCTCCAGTGAAAGGAGCGAACAACAAAACAAACACAGACCAAAAACAAACACAGACGAAGGGCGGAAGCAGTGCTGGGTGTATAAATAGAAAAGAAGGAGAGATTGACATGAAAGCTACCTAACGGGATTGCCCATACCGCTCTGGTCACGCCCTTTTTACCTGACCAAACACAGCAGCGCACGCTAATGGCAGAGAGACTGGAACTTGATTGAAACTGAACTGCCCCACCCCAGGAAGTAATTTGTTTGTCGCTATATAATCAATATGTTGTGTGGGCTAAATTGTATAAATAAATGTCCGGATTTCAAATTCAAACACGTTAAAAAATGAAATAGAGTGGAATAGAAATAAAGACGGCTTTGACCTCGACGTGATTTGAACACGCAACCTTCTGATCTGGAGTCAGACGCGCTACCGTTGCGCCACGAAGTCCTGGCGTAGTGCATGCTTGTTATGCAATGCTAGAGTGCACAGCGTGACGTGACAGAATGCAATAATGTATTGTGTTAATTTACCAACAAAAGAAACAAAAATAAATGTGTATGTATTTATTTGTGAATAAACTATCTTGCTTATACGATGGGACCGGAGACCTTACATCCGCAATCTAATGATCGGCCAAACCCAGAGAGACTTTGTCTTGACCAGGGACTAATATAATCTAAAAACAAACTGCTATGGTTCCACGCGATGGGAATGTGAATAGAGTCAGTTACATTTGCATCATTCTGTATATATATATATATATATATATATATATATATATATATATATATATATATATATATATATATATATATATATATATATATATTCAAGTAACTGTAACTTTATTATCATAATGAAAACACATTACACATGATCACAGTTCTGTAACAAAATGACAATAACAAAAACGTTGACATACCGGGAGTCGAACCGCGGCTGTCTGGGTGAAAACCAGGAAGCCTAACCGCTAGACCATATGGGACGCTGTTTTAACAAAATCATGGACATGCAACAGTAGCTAGTATACAGTACAATGATTGGTAAAAACCACAAAAACATATTTCATTAAAAATGAAAGCAAACTTCAAGCCATTTATTTTTATTCTCAATTAACACAAACTTCAATTGCTAAAAAAAAAAAAAAATCTGCCTTTGTGCTTCTCGGAAGACATACGACAGAGGACGCACTGCAGTATTCGTCCTCATACAGGCGCGGACTGGCCATCGGGAAGTACGGGAGAATCCCCGGCAGGCCGGTCTGTTTGGACCTGCGTGGGCCGCTGGTCTACGTTTGATTCATAATTTTATTATTTTTTTCTTCCCATTACATGCTGGGAATGACGCTGTTATTAACTTGGCAGTCTCGCGCTCTCTCGCCCGCGCACTCATCACCACACCAGTCATCTCTTGGGTAGATCCAATATCGCAATATCTAAGGGGGGGCGAGGAGTGGCCACTCCCTGATTGGACTTGCCAGGATTTTCTTAGAACGTGATTGGTCAGCCAGATTTCGTCTTTTGTTTGAACCTCTTGTATTGATAGTGGTGAATCAATTCATTTCTTTCATTTGATTCACTGATTTAATGACACAAAACCAATCAATGTAGACCACATTAAGATTGTTTACGTAGGTTTATTTGAACCGGAAAGAACGAGTCGTTCACAAACTGCACATCACAAAAGCTAGGGAGAATCTATATTTGGTTGACTGGGTTCATAAACATTAAATTAAATATAGTTTGACAAAAAAAATATATATATATTTAGAATCCTGGAGATAACATAACAGTTTGAACCATTAGAATTGTTTAGCCATCAGTATCAATCTAATTTAATTTAATCTTTAAAACATAATAATAATAATAATAAGAAGAAGAAGAAGAAGAAGAAGAAGAAGAATAGTCAATTGCATTTCGTACGTGTTATTTATTCAGCTCATAGCAAAACGTTGTTTGCCCAATTTGATTGACAGATCCATCCCTCCTTACCATACACCGTCTGGATCATAGATATATGGTCTGGAGGATGTAACTGACGCCATTTTGGCTCACACAGAGTTCTTATCATGCACTAAGTAAGCAGGAATTTGGATCCAACATGGCACATACGGTCTTTAGTTTCATAACACTCAACGAGTTGAGAGACAACCCGGTTTCCTTGTTACAACGAACAAATCAGCCAGACTCGAGAGGTAAGGAATCATTTCATGAGTTTTGATAGGCTGGTAACTCGACTCCTGTGCGCCACGCAGCTTGTTCATAGGGTGAATCAAAAGAACCGATTCAATGGGGACTCTGATCCGATTCCCATCGTTCACCTTAGTGAGTCGTTCAAAAAGAACGATTTGTTCGTGAACTGCACATCACTAGTGGATGAGTGTCAGTGTAAAAAATGGAGAGAAAAAGAAAAGGTGGGGCAGAAAAGAATAGAGACAAACGGCAACGGACATGTTCTGCAGGCCGGCTGGTAGTAGGGAGAGCGAGGGAGGTCAGGATGCCAGTGTTAATCATCGACTCAGCCTAGGGAGCCCACTGAAGAAGATGACGCTGTGGCAGGGTCGAGCACAGCAGGTACAAGCAGTAGAGTTTATGGTTGCATTAAAATAGATTAAAGACTGGGCTGCGCCTCGTACCTAATAACGCCATGGCTGTGACTTATTGCTTTTATAAAACGGCTGCACCAATATTTGTAACGTTAGTCACTTTTTGAGATCTAGTCAGCTATGTATAGCTATGCTAAGCTCCACTAGCAAATCGACTAGCCGTCCTGTGCTAGCTAGCTAGCTGGGATACTAAAAAAAACATTACGTAGACTTTCCTGCCCAGTGTTGCTTTCTTCTTAGATGTCTCAGTTTTGGATGAGCAGGGTGGTCTCTGTGGCGCGATCGGTTAGCGTGTTCGGCTGTTAACCGAAAAGTTGGTGGTTCAAGCCCACCCAGGGACGATGCTTTTTGCATTTCTTAATCACATTAGAAAATGGCACTCTGATACGTTATTATTTCCTCCAATTACACTGAAGAAGAAAATGTGTTCTGTTCTTTAGTTCAAAATAATACAAAACAAAAATATTCTTGCGGTTTGCCGAAACCCAGGATATACCCAGGGACCTTTAGATCTTCAATCTAACGCTCTCCCAACTGAGCTATTTCGGCTTGACAAGCCTCCTTTTTAGAGATAACATTCTTTTTTAGAACAGTTGTAATATAATTTAAGTACATTTCTAAACAATCCGCTATAACATATATAATTGAAAGCGCTATAATTTATTTCAGCTCTTATGAAAGACAAGTATCCTTGCGCATTATATCATCCTTGATTGCAAAATGTAATATTAATTAATTGCCTTCAGTTAATATTTTAGAAAAACTACTTTGCTAACAGAAGAAAAACAAGCTAGCAGAGGAAGGTTTCGATCCATCGACCTCTGGGTTATGGGCCCAGCACGCTTCCGCTGCGCCACTCTGCTACAGTTGCCTCATGACTGAATTACCAAGCAGCAGAAAAAAAACTGAACTCATCGTTTTAACCAGTCACACGGCAGTGGCCGGGCCGAACCATGGAAACGTTGCAAATGATCTGTTTTCTTTTCTCCCAAATACGGTATGCAAAGTATGCAACTTTTCTGCCCACTTTGATCACTGTTAAGTTTTCTCCCAAATGCAGTTCTCAACAAATGTTTTTTTTTTTGTTACAGTAGAAAACCGCATTATTTATTTCAGCACAGACTAGCTCTTTCGTGCATAGAGGTCACTACAGTGGACAGCTATTTTTAAGTGATTATCTCCTATAGAAACTCTGTCGACATCACTGATGCATGGTATCCTCTTCAGTGGACGTCTACCGAAATTAAAACGCCTGCCATCTAGTGGCATTTGATAGGTACTACAAAAAACATAACGGTGACAGTACAATGGCAGAGTAAAGTTCAGCAGCACCGAGCACCTCAGGGATTTCTGTAAAATCCTTTTACACAAAAAGAGCAGAGCAGGTACAAAATATATTCAAAGAAAGTCATGTTTAGGGAATAAATATGGTATATGTTTTGTTCTAATAGTCACTATTTTTTCAGTTTATGTTAAACCATATGTCCACTTAAGTGGGACGTCATGCACTATTAAGATTCATAATGCACATTAGGGCCTATGTTGTTCTATAGGCCTCATGCTAAATATTTTTTGTCCTATAAGAGCTATATATTGCAGTGTGGTCCATAAATAGGATCATTTGAATCATTTTATCTTCTCTCAACTGTTTTTTTTAATTGAAAATGAATTTTCTGAATAATTATTATTCGCAGCAGCTGTGTGGTAGTAGTCACAGTTTTATTAGTAGTATTGTTATTTTCTTAGCCAGGCATGAAGAGCATCGAGCTCCAGGGTAGTAGAGGAGATTCCATCACAATCAAGTGATAGTGATGATGGGGAATGGCAGCCAGACACGCAGGGAGAGGAAGCAGGGAGCCCACGTAGCAGCAGTGAAACAGATGAGGATAGTGATGATGATGCTGAAGTAGTTGAGGGAGTGGGGAATCACTGGCCAAAGCTAACTGATGCAAAAAATGCTAACAGGTGCCATGATCAGGCTTGTACACGGAAAACTAAGTACATCTGCATACAGTGTCTTGAGTCATTGTGTCCTGGGTGCTTTGCCAACTTCCACACCCAGCGCTAAAATCAGCCAAATTCAGTTCACTACAGAGGGAAGAATGGTAACTTGGAGTATATGACACACTGAAGTAAAAAAAGATTATTGTTTCAACAATGAAGACATTTTTGTTACAAACATTGAGGACATTTTTGTTTCTGGGTGAATACGTCCATATCTGGGCATAAAAAAAATATATGTCTGTTTTTTCAGATTTGAGAACATTTTTGTTTCTGGCAAAAAAAAAAAGAAAATATGAGAAAACATTCGAATTCATATCAGGAATGGAATCAGACATTTAGTTTTGCATTTTGTATTAGCCTACTTCTTCCCAAATAAAAGAAAGACTTTCAGTCCTAATATGCTGTTCCAGTATAATAGGGCAGTGTGTTATGTTACACATGCAGGGTGTCCAGTCAAGTGCACACATGTATAACTTCTTAAATTTTGTACTAAAAAAAACAAAACTTTTTTTTATGTTTTTATAGCCCCTGAAGACTAATAAAAACCATTTGAAAAAAATCCTGTTTAATTTTACCATAATTCATGCATGAGAGGGCTAGGGTTGTCTATTGTATCAAGGACCGATTGGGTTTATTCCGCACATACCAACTGTTACTCCAGGAAAGATGTAATGACAAGTGTAAAAAAAGAAATGGTTTGAAGCCAACCCAAACAAGTAAGATTATTTATTTCAATATCGTTATAGCTATAAACGATGCACGCATTTTACAATAGCAATTGCTATATGACAGTGACCAATAAGTAATTTTGTTGCAATACTGTATACAATGTGAACAGAATCAGACTTCATCTTCAATTTGTATTTAAAAAGGACGCCCAACGTGGGGCTCGAACCCATGCCCCTGAGATTAAGAATCTCATGCTCACCGACTGAGCTAGCCGGGCTAATTAGTGGAAGTTTTTTCACTCTAACCAAACTGGAGCTAAATAGGCCTTGACTAATTAAAAATATAGTAATGTGATTTGCACTCAGAGACTAGATGAGCTTAAATAAAGACATTACATCTGAAAATAACTTAGCTACCCCACTTACAAGGAAAGGGTCAAACTTTGTATTCGTCCTTATAACGTGTTAGAAAATGTAAACAGCAGTTGGAGAAAGCCGAAGTCGATCATCCTAGCATGTTAAACGAGAGCATTTCTCACGTAAGCTACTTCCACTAATAGATGGTTTATACTGTTCTCAATGGTCCGCATCCCAGCCTAAGACCACGATCCAGTGGCCGACGGAGGTGTTTTTCAAAGTAATATGTTATTTGGAATATTAAAATAATCAAGTTAAATAACACATGTTTGGACACAAAATATTTCAGTGACTTCAACAAGTAGTCCAGAACACACAATTTTTTTGGAACGACAGAGTCTTTGAGACTGGCGCCTTAGACGACGCGACCATCCTGACAAGCTGCATTTGTTACAATAGAAAACCACATTATTTATTTCAGCACAGACTAGGGTTGTCTATTGTATCAAGGCCCGATTGGGTTTATTACGCACATACCAACTGTTGATCCATGAATGATGTAATGACAAGTGTAAAAAAAGAAACGGTTTGAAGCCAACCCAAAAAAGTAAGATTATTTATTTCAATATCGTTATAGCTATAAACGATGCACGCATTTTACAATAGCAATTGCTCTTTGACAATGACCAGTTAGTAATTTTGTTGCAATACTGTATACAATGTTAACATAATCAGGCATTGATCCGTTGCCTCAAAGAAACAGCTACATTTTATATTTAAAAAGGACGCCCAACGTGGGGCTCGAACCCACGACCCTGAGATTAAGCGTCTCATGCTCTACCGACTGAGCTAGCCGGGCTGATTAGTGGAAGTTTCTTTCGCTCTAACCAAACTGAGCTATTAATTTGTCATTTGAGAAAATACAATGTTTAACGGCATGGTTATTATTATTTTTTTTTTTACTGCAAGGTGTAGTAATCTAGTAAAATTACTACAGCTGGCCAAAGTCCAGTATCTGGTGCACGAATGGTTCACAAGACCTCATGGTTGAAATGGCTTAACACTCCAAGTCTATTCATTGTATTCCTTTGATGTCCTGGTAACTGTTCTTTTTTTTTTTCCCACTGGTAAATCACTGATGCTGTCATGATAAGTTCACAGGGTGCACTCTGTTCCTTCAGGAGTCCTGCAGAGGAAGTGCATCACAAGAGCAGTTAGACATAGTACTTCCATGGTCAGGTCATTGAATAGACAGAGCAGCTTTTACTGAGGGTAGAGATTAAAGAGTGAAGGATGTCTATTGATATAGGGAGCCAGGAGGGGGAGCAGCAGGGGGCTTGAGGATCTCTGAGTGTCAGCAAACTGATGGGATGGATAGGAGTGTTGGAGAAGGGACGGAGATGAGGCGGCAGAAATACTGAATTCCAGAGATGTAGGCTTTCCAGTGGGGGCTAATGAAGAGAATTGCGTGGGCGATGGAGGCTACAATCCGCTGTTCATTAAATCGGAATGGGACGTATTTTGATTTGAGTGCAGAAAGTTGTAAATGTTTCCCATCCAGTGGTAAATGAAGATTTGGTCGCTGGGGCTAAGGGTGTGGCCATGTAGTGATGAGCAGATTGCAGAAGGCTGGAGAGTGTTGTATGTAGTTGAACAGCAGAGGGTGTGGCTATGCCGACCATCCTGTGTTAGTTAATACGGGATTGATCGGTTTGCTACCATCATGTCTGCTAAGCAACAACAATGTCTGTTTGGAATGGAAAAGGTGAACTTGTAATCAGAGGTTTGGGTTTCACAACCCAGTCAGTCATTCTCCTAATAGTGGAACTCTTTAAATCATAAATCAAAGCAGATTTCCAGTCTCGCACCGTGTATTATTAAAGCTTGTAGTATCTGAGAGGATGAGCGGACATATGACTAAATTGCTGAGGAAATCAAGCTCTCCGTGTATATATATATATATATATATATATATATATATATATATTTAGATCCAGGTATTGGGGGGACGGTGGAGCGTTGGAAGCTCTGGAGGAGAGCAGTTGCAGATTTGAACAGTAAACTAAAGCAACTTTGCATGCTGCAATAGGAACAGATCTGAAGAGGGAGCTGAGATTTGCTGTAATGAAGTGATATTAACAGTAGAGGCAAGATCTGCTGAACGGGCAGAGATCTGAGGGAGTAAACGATGGAATGCTGTCAGTAGTGTGCAGTGGCTTGCTGTAGAGAGCAGAGCTGCTGAATGCAGTGGAAATTGGTATTTGAGAGTTAAGGCGTTTAAGATGATGTCGTGATGGGGCTGCCTTTTGGGCAGAGATGAAGAATGCATAGATCTGAGGCCGCTGCAGAACCTGAGAGGATGGAATGCGTTGCTCGGAGGCTGCTGCAAAACCTATTGATTTGATCAGGAGCAGTCTAAGAGTGTATTGTCTACTGCAGTGTAGGAGGACGCTTTGAAATGTTGATAATCGTAGCACATAGTTTCCGTATGTGACTGGAAGCTCAAATTGAATGAAATGGACTTTGAAAGTTGTATTAAGTGCCTTGATGAAGTTGGGGGCAAATGAGGAAGTGCAAATCTGGGAACAAAAAGGTTGCAGGAATGGCCTGATGCAGGGAAGCTGGAAAATTAATGTGACGGTGGATTCTTAAGATCTCAGAAAGCTGATAAGCTTGGCTTCATGACGAGGTCCTCAAGGGAGGGGTTTGGATTTAAAAATTCAAGTTAATATAATGTAGCAAAAGAGGTTGAGGCAGGAGGGGACCGAGAATCCCTCGGAAAGACAACGAACTGCAGGAATTGATAGAAAGTTTGGAATTGAAACTATTGGCTTCAGTGAAGCAGGGTAGCATATATTTGGTTAATGCGATTAAAATTTTGTCTGTGTAAAACATTTGCTTCAGAACAGTTAGTGATGATATAAGTAAGTTAACGTAGGTCTAGAAGAGGAGCCTGCGTATTTAGATGTCACAATTCAGCGAGTTGAAGCTCTCATGTTGCAAAAGCGCAGTAGCAGGAGCCAGAAGATTGCAGTAGTGAGGCACAGGCTCGCATTGCCTGTTAAAGCTGCCTGGTCGCCATGGCATCTTACCACTCCCAGTAGTCACTCGATGTGGCGTTGCCGTGGTAACCATGGTCTGTGAGGCGCCGGTGTGAAAGAGTTGCAGTGCAGCGGTGACGTTGGAACAGTCTTTCTGATGAAAACGCAGAGCAAGCTGAGAATGACGCTGCGCTTTGAACGGCGCCAGCTGCGCTGGAGACTGGATGGAGCAGAAAAAGACTAACGATGGAGCTCCTGCAGAAAAATAGAAAAGCTGAATGATGAAAAGAATCACCTGAGCAGGTAGGAAAATAGCTGATACTGTCTACCAGCGCTGAGCAGAGAAATGACCTGCAGTGAAAGGAACGAACAAAAAAAACAAACACAGACGAAGGGCGGAAGCAGTGCTGGGTGTATAAATAGAAAAGAAGGAGAGATTGACATGCAAGCTACCTAACGGGATTGCCCATACCGCTCTGGTCACGCCCTTTTTACCTGACCAAACACAGCAGCGCAAGATAATGCAGAGAGACTGGAACTTGATTGAAACTGAACTGCCCCCCCAGGAAGTAATTTGTTTGTCGCTATATAATCAATATGTTGTGTAGGCTAAATTGTATAAATAAATGTCTGGAGACATTCAAATCCAAACACGTTAAAAAATGATATATAGTGGAATAGAAATAAAGACGGCTTTGACCTCGACGTGATTTGAACACGCAACCTTCTGATCTGGAGTCAGACGCGCTACCGTTGCGCCACGAAGTCCTGGCGCAGTGCAGGCTTGTTATGCAATCCTAGAGTGCACAGCGTGACGTGACAGAATGCAATAATGTGTTAATTTACCAACAAAAGAAAAATAAATAAAAGTGTAGGTATTTATTTGTGAATAAACTATCTTGCTTCTATGATGGGACCGGAGACCTTACATCCGCAATCTAATGATCGTCCCACCCCAGAGAGACTTTGTCTTGACCAGGGATTAATATAATTTAAAAACAAACTGCGATGGTTCCACGCGATGGGAATGTGAATAGAGTCAAATACATTTGCATCATTCTGTATATATATAATATATATATTTCGAGTAACTGTAGCTTTATTATCATATTGAAGACACATTACACATGACCACAGTTCTGTAACAAAATGACAATAACAAGAACGTTCCCATACCGGGAGTCGAACCCGGGCCGCCTGGGTGAAAACCAGGAATCCTAACCGCTAGACCATATGGGAAGCTGAAGATCAAAATCATGGACATGCAACAGTAGCTAGTATACAGTACAATGATTGGTAAAAACACAAGAACCGATATTTCATTATAAACACGTTACAAATGAAAGCAAACTTCAAGCCATTTATTTTTATTCTCAATTAACACAAACTCTTTAATTGCTAATAAATAAATAAATAAATAAATAAATAAATAATCTCCCTTTGTGCTTCTCGGAAGACATACGATGGACGGCGCACTGCAGTTTTTCAGTCTGGGGAATATTACAAATTAGGAGACTGTTCTTTAAAATACACATGTAGGGCGGGCGTCTCTGTTACAAAGAATTGTCACACTTTGTATTTATCTCCATAATGCGTTGGGACTAAATACGCAGATACGTTAAAACTATTTGGAGAATGCGGGCATCGATCCCGCTCCTTCTCGTATGCTAAGTGAGCGCTCTACCATTTGAACTAATTCCCAGTGAACTGTGCTCCTAATTCTCATAGGCAATTCAGATTGTCCTATAGATTTTTTTATTGGCAATGTCTGCCATTTGCAAATTCAAAAAATAAATAAATTAACTAAATAGCAGATATTTCGACTAGAGGTATGTTTTCAATTTCTTCAAAAAGTAGTCTCAGCTCGTTGATTCAGTCTCTTTAAAATCCACCTCTGTGTCCCGATGCAGCAGCGCTGTGTGCTGTGGCTCGAGCTTGTTTGACGAGGCAGACAATGCAAAAATGCCAAAACTTGCTTTTGTATCACATGACAAACTTAAGGTATGCTTTAATGGCTTGGCTGTCTCGAGTTAGTTTGTACTGTTAATGTAACACCTCGTTGTTGCCCAGTCATTGTTTCATATGAAGTAGAGCTTGCCAGTTGGGGGTGACGGTCTGCCAATAAAAGTTAAGACTATATTTTCAAGGATCATTTCTAGAGTGAAACATGTTTTGAAGGGATTGGTCTCGGTATCCACCAGGAGGAGTGGGAGTGTTTTCTTCTCAGCACCGAGCTGACAATGAGTGGTGTTTTCGGGCACCTGCTCGCTGCTAGTGATGACACTTCAATCTTCAGTCGGGGGTTGTTGAAGGAAGGGGACACATTTTGAGTGCGTATCTCATACTGGTAGAAACGCAGAAAAAAGAAACCATCAAGCCTACAATTGTTCAGTTGTTTAAATCAATAAGCAAATTTCAAATTGATCAATGCTAATGTTAAAACAATTTAAGAACACTTTAAATAGGCCTTGACTGATATAAAAATATAGTAATGTGAATAGCACTACGCAGGACTAGATGCGCTTAAATAAAGACATTACATCTGAAAATAACTTGTGCTTACCCCCACTTACAAGGAAAGTGTCAAACTTTGTATTTGTTCTCATAACGTGTTAGAAAATGTAAACAGCAGTTTGAGAATGCCATAGTCGATCATCCTAGCATGTTAAACGAGGGCATTTCTCCTGTAAGCTGCGTCTAGTAATAGATTGTTTATACTGTTCTCAATGGTCCGCATCCCAGCCTGAGACCACGATCCAGTGGCCGACGGAGATGTTTTTCAAAGTAATATGTTATTTGGAATATTAAAACAATCAAGTTGAATAACACATGTTTGGGGACACAATATTTTTCAGTGACTTCAACAAGTAGTCTGTTTACAACAAAAATACAATCTGTGTTAGGAACACTATTTTAGTCGGATTTAAAATGGAAATTAAATTGGTATTGACTATTAATTTTATTTAATAGTCGTTCATTATTTTGTGTATCAGCCGCCACACAAAGCTGAGCGCAGTGCGGTATACTGTAATGATGCTGCAGTCAGTCTGCCCGGACTGCACCTGAACCATCTTAAAAACACGAAGCCTCTAATAAGCTAATTTGTAAAAGTTAGTAAAGAGTTGTGCTACTATAACAAAGCTAAATTTGAACTCCTAGCTGGAGCAACGAGAGAGGGCGAGGGCGGGCAGAGAAGGAGGGGGAGACGCTGCTAGGCAACCGGCTCGTGAACATTCCACTCAGCTGAGCAGAGACCGTTAGGATTTAAAAATGCGAACGTTCCGAGCGGCGTTAGGTGCTTCGTTAAATTAACACACCGTTGCTGGTATTTGAATATAACCATATTTTAAATACTCAAATAGGACTGTGTTAAAAAATATATTATGTTTTTCAAAGTAATATGTTATGTGGAATATTAAAACAATCAAACTAAATAACACATGTTTGGACACAAAATATTTTTCTTCCTCATAACGTGTTAGAAAATGTAAACAGCAGTTGGAGAATGCCGAAGTCGATCATCCTAGCATGTTAAACGAGGGCATTTCTCCTGTAAGCTGTGTCTAGTAATAGATCGTTTATACTGTTCTCAATGGTCTGCATTCCAGCCTGAGACCAATTCACTGATATTTGAGGTTTTGTTTAGTACACACTAGCAGGTGATCTGATAATATTGATGTTATTTTGTGAAAACAATAACACGTTAATACTGTGATACAAAAAAATGACTCGACGTGTTGTAACTTGTGCGGGTGATGTCATGGGTTGTCATGGCAGCGCCGATCATCACGGGAGGGGTTATCAGTGGTTGTCGGAGAAACGCTGGAGTTCCGCTGGCTTCCGAGGTATCCAACCCGAATATCTAAATCAATACAGTGACAAAGGAATGTGACATATAAACCTAATGACTACATTAATGAAGCAGTAATACACGACAGGGGTGTGTGTTATCATGAGGTAATATCACCACGCCTTGGGTGCGTTGGGAGGCACTAGACGAAGTCGAGTTCTTCAACCGCCCAGGAAGTGGTGATATATCTCATGATAACACACACAGACCCTGGAGTGTATTATTATTATTATTAAATGGGTCTATGAGTGTGTTGTTGTTGACAAATAAAGACTTTAAACCTTATTTTAATAATTTTTATTTGTGTCACCATCCACTGAGAGAAGTAGTTCTACAGTAACTAAAAATGGTTAGATTAACAATTAAATATTTGATTTTAAACAGTTTTGTATAATATTTTCTTTTTCGGGGCTTCGCTAATAGTTTCTTGTTTAGGCTTTGTAGATATTGAACTGGATCATTGTTTCAACGTGTATGTCTGGGTTTTGTCCAGTAGATGGCGCTGCTGCTGCTGCTATTGTGATGTTTTGTTTAGCAGAATGCAGTTCACGTACCGTGTTAGAAACGGGACGGCGCTGCACAGAGCGGTACAAACTGTGCAATTAAAATCTCCGGTAGTACTACAGACGGGCCGCCGATAGTCATCTCTGATTAACCCAACATGAATATAAATACAAACTCAGTCCGTTTCAAAGAGCACTCAGAGTGACGGCGCCGGAGAGTCTGAGAGCAGGTTTAATAATATGAATGTGTCTGATCGAGTCTCGCATCAAACTCAGCGTCCTCTATATAATATAAACACATTACACAAGGGGTTGCCAGCGGGTGTACTGAATTCAGTTCCAATAATACCGCGCTCTCTTTCTCTCTATATAGATATATATCTAGTCCTCCTGTTTTACCAAACAGCTCAAAGAATGGAACTGCTGGTTCAGACTGGTGCGCGGATCTAAAGATTCCCTGCATCGGGTGTACTGGTTTGTTATGGAACGTGTTTCGTAAAATGAGTTTATCCAGTAACAGACTATATAAACCACAGTCAAAACAAAACATGAAGAGAACATGTTGCCAAGTAGTGGTTTGTTTAACTAGTTCCTCAGTAAAATAAGACTCATGTGTACACACAGTATTAAAAACTGAAAAGCTAAACTAATACCTTACTTGGAGCTCTCACCAGGGACCACTTCCAGTAAAAGACGTATAAACCGCAGTGAACAAAATAAAAACTTGCATTCATAACAGAAAAAAAAACAACCAACCCATATAAGTCTACACACTTTGATGCTAGAACATAATAAATTATATATAAAAAATTTATGTTGATAACTTCACCCTAAACTTTGCATACTGAAAGTAGCATGTCAAAGCAAGAAGGAATATAAAAATAGGGTTACAGCTCCATGGAGGAGGAAAGTCTTTGCCCCGGGTTCACAATGAATTAATGAAGGGTCCTTGAGCAAAGCATTCAATGCAGTAAGAGGAGAGAATCCCATTAACATGGCCATTCTGACACACCAATATATAATCTATGTAGAATTAGTCAAGCACCCAGCAAATAAAAAAAAAAAAAACCCACACAATCCAAACAGTCTTTACAAGCAAGATTTTTATTTATCAATACACACTTTTGGGCATTTTCCAAAAATATACAACTCCAGCTACAAAGAAAACCACTGAACACACCCATTGCAGCTCCCAGAAGGGACCACACATTGACTTGGCCTGCAAGAGAAGAAAGAAATAGTGGAATATAAAAAGAGATAGTTATATATTTTACTTGAACTGCAATTGTGTTCACATCATGCATATTACCGCTTCTAGGCATAAAGTGAAGGGATCCATCTCTCTTCAGCTCAATTGGGCCAGAAGACACAAACGCCTTTACTGCACCACCATCCATCCCTTCAGCACTGCGACCTACAGGAGGAATTAGGAGGAGTCCATCAAAACAAATGGACAAAATGCATGCAAATGTCCTCCCTCCCCAACAGACAGAGCTCTTACCAAGCCTCTGTTTCCCTGGAATGCACCGTCTGCTACAGAGTCTGTCTGATGGCCGGTTTGAATCACATATCACAACACTGCAGTGGAAGTAAATCTGAAAGACAGCACACCTTGTCAAGCAAAACTAGCATCAATAGATCAGGCAGTACCATCATCCAATGAGGATTACTGAATTGAAAAACAAATATATTGCATCATAGTAAGTGTTTCTTGCAAAAGTGCAGTTATATGTTTTCATTCCAACTCAAAGATTTGAGAACAGTGACTACTTGCTGCTTGCAAAGCAATCCAAACCACACATTGTGGTAAAAGATCACCCATCCCAACACTCCACTTTACCTGTCCTTTCAGTGCATCCTGGCCGCTTGTGAAGGAAAACATTTTCACTTCAAACCTCTTCAGATGGGAAGGGAACAGCACTCTTGCATTGCTGGAGACTGGGTGAAAGATGGTCAAGTACTCATCTGCAGAGTTCTCACAGCTAGAAAGAGAAAGTAGGTCAGGAGCACATCAGCCACAACTCCAATTCCTAGGTTTTGTACCAGCAATATCATATTCCAGCATCTTACCTGTCCACAACAACATCCCACTTTGGAGAGCTATTCCTGTCAGCAGAATAGGTTGCCCAGCAGTTCTCCAAAACAATTCAGCCTGTGGATCCCTGCTGTACAGGAGTTCTACCACCAAAATACAAGGGTCTTCGCAAGTACTTCACAACAGGGTAATCCTGAGCTCCATAGAAGTCATTGTAGGTTGAATCTGCAAACACACAAAAGGGAGAATTTATAGACAGAACATGCACTACTAGAGCATCTATTATTTCTATTTCCAAGTCATACCCAATGCAAGCCACATGATGACCGCAAGGTCCCCAAGGCCAGGCTGGACTACAGGTGCAGGATTATTCTGGTACAAGAACTGTACTACCTTGGTGTCATTGACCAGATAGTGACAGGCAACTCTCAACCTGGAAAGAGGAGATGGGGGTTAGTAGAGTTTCAGCCTCAACCACAAGGATACTCAATTTGATTGCAATCCTTACCGGTAAGATTTGAACAGCACTTCATTCTCGTAAGTTAGGAGGCTGTTGTCAAACTGGAAGAGAAATCACAAAGGCTCAGGTTGCAATGAACTTGTAGATTTAGTATGGAGCTGCATACCAAGTTGCAGACTAGCTAATGTGGTACTCGGGATCATCCCCAGCTGTGTACTAACTAACCAATTTCACAATTTTAAAAATAAAAAAAGCTTGGTTATAAATAGTTCAGTTTCATAATTGAACATTTGAGACTTATATTTGTTCAATGTTAGAACAATACCACAAGGCTGTCTATAGAAACTGCTAGACTAAATATTGTTTTAGTAACCTCTAGGAGAGCAACAGCAGTTATTTTGGGTTTGTTGCAAATACACAGCTGGCGACTCTTGAGCTGCAATTGGTATTAACTCATGTACTAGTTTAGTCCCATCCTCTGTACTAACCACGGGATCATCCCCAGTTAGTATGCTCCTTTCAGTTCATTGCAACTGACCCAAAAGGTCTAGAGGCAGCACATGCAATACCATATCCAAGAGTCATGTCCTGTGTCACAGCACCTTGGTCAATACAATGGTGGCATCCTTCAGAGGACAAGTGTCTGATTCATGCAAGCAATTCAGTGGATACAAACACAGGTCACAATGTGTCCCCAAATTGATTCAGGTGTGTTGTGGCCACCCCTTGTCAACATGTTGAACTTCCTCAAATAGGATTTTTGATGTGTCAATACTAACCCTTCTAGTTGTTCCACAGGAGTTGACATTGAAGTAGAAAACCGCATTGATAGCATCAGACTGAAGAGGCCGGCAACTCGGATCCCTTAGTGTTAGTTGACTTGGAGACAAGCTGGGGACAGATTCCACTTTCACAGCAAGAGCTGCCATAGTTCCATTGGTGAAGCAATCTGAAACACATCATTTGGATCCAGGTTAAGGAAACAGATTATAGCTCAATACCAATTCATGCAGCTATTATACAGAATGCTTGGTCTGCAGGAGAGTTACCAATCATCTTTGTAGGGAAACTGCAGGACAGAGAGAAGTCAGCCACCACAACCATGGTCCCAATATCCTTCAAGGTCAAGTCAAGCCTGCTTCTGATGCCTGGAAGAACTGATCACCTACAGAGACAATACATCAAGTCAGTAATGTTGAACCCAAAAACAGCTAAAAACACATTTTAAAGTTCCATCACTTACTTCATATGTGGCATCAGCTGAATTATATGGCAGTCATCCAGAAATTGGTAGAGTTGGCATTATACTTGTACAGGGCAAGCAGACTCCCACCAAGTTCTCTTGAGCCCACAAAAGGAATCCAGTTATGACCCATGTTGCCATATGTTACCATGGTATAGAATGCAGCACCGTCACAGTAGCCAGTTACTGTAGGTGGAACTGCAAAAGGAAGAGCAGTTGTCAGGGCAATGGACTGGATTGGTTAGAAAAGGGTAGTTGTAGACCAAAAAAATAATCAGGCACTTACTGATGTCTTTGAGAATGGCTTCGACTACAGCAGGATGAGTAAAGGGTGTATTTCTGGCACTATATTCAGCAAGTAGGTCAGGGGCAGAATGTAGGTTCTGGTGTCTGGAGGAGTTACCTGAAGAAAAGCAAGGGTTTGTAGGATTAAACCCTAAATCAGACAGCAAGCAACACATCCACATGGAGCAAGTGTTTTTTCAAAGGGCAATTGGATGGTTGAACAGGGGATGTTACCTTTGCTTCACATTGGGGTCCTCAAATGGCACCTGGAGGGTGTAGGTCTTGGATCCATTGGGAAAGACATGCTCCTGGACATTATAACCTTTTAGGTTGGCTTCTTGCACAGTTCACGTCTCTGGTCCAACTATAATTTTGACCAGCTCCACATCAGGCAGGAATGTCCCCAGGGTCACATTGAACACTCTGGCTTTAGGAACAGTGTCTGAAATTAAAGCATGCAGTTAAAATGATGGATATGAAGTGGAGCACTGCAACAAATACCTTTGATTTACTGCATGTGAACAAGTTCTACATACTGTTTGTGACAACTGGCGGCCGAGGCATGAAAGGAGTGGTTATTGGATGAAGTACTGTGTACTTGGTCTTCTCAGGCCCATCTTGCCAGGTATGCTCCAGCATTGGTTCAATAGAGTAAGAGATCACATAGGTGTTGTCCAATACATGGCTCTGAAAGCACAGAAGCATCTTAGGAAGCAAGTTTTTAAAATGAGAAGGATTTAGATGTTGAACTTCTACATACCTTGTAATATCCACCATCAGCTCCCACAGGAATTTTTACCGTGATTAGCTGGGGACCGACATCCAGTTTATAATCTCTATTATGAATCGTTGCAGGGTCAAGCTTGCGGCCATCAACCCCATTTGAACATCAAAGGGTAGTAATTTGTGGTGTCGGAACAAGAGGAGGTAGAACACGGGAACATTCCATGTAATCATCTGTTCTGTGAAGGCTGTTCCATCTGACAGAAAGGAACACCATAGACTTGGTAAAGAATTCATACCTTAATCTAGAACAGTTCTTGAGCACCGTTGCCCTCCATAAGCTTACTCACCAGTAGGACATGTAACTGCAGTGTCCACCATCATGACCATCCATCTTTGCTTATAAAGGTGGTTGATCTTAGCACAGCCATTGGTACAGTTTGGATCTGTTGGAGGGGGGGGGGACTTTTACTAAAACAAAAGCAAGACTAAATCTACCTTCATAGTCTGGATATACTGTACTAGAGAACAATGAAGCCTAGACTACTTACCACCTGAGGCTGGCTTTCTGTGGAGTTGTATGCAGCTCTAACCAGAATTCGAGTTGGTGTAGTGTTTATGCCATAGCCATTTGTCATGGCCTGAGCAACAGTCATAGTTGTCTTTCTGTTTGCTGGGAGATGGAACACAATTTTCCAGATGCTGTTGTCAGCAGCAGTTGCCTAGCAGAAGAAAATCTCATTAGAATAGGGAGTTTGAACACAAAGCATCCCCAGTCTAAAGGATTTGTCATAGCAGATGTCATGTTTAATAAACATGACCTAAAACTGAAGGGTGAAATTACCAAATGTATCACTGAAACCATTATATGTTCACCAAGCATCTCTAATGGAACAGAGTAAATTCTCAAATACAACAACCGCACGAAAAGAGCCTACGTGAAAGCATGTGGTCTATCGGATACAGGCAGAGTTTAGCCATTCATTCGTACTGGACCTGAATACAACAGTGTAACACACTTTAGGACAATACCTGAAATTGCACCTGCGCACAGCCATTGGTCTTCAAAAGGTAAATCAGGACACATTTAGCATGAAGGGTTTATAACCCTGCACATATGAACTACACCTCAGTGGTTGAAATACAAGGCTTGCACACTGACAAGAAACAGTTAACTTCACCACAATCATGTTTTTACCAAAGCAATCACAGAATATACAAAGCCAGTGCCTAAATGTCACACAATTCCAATATGGCCACCCTCTTGGGAGACAGGTTAAAGTTAAGGGGCCGTTAGATTTTGCTTCCTCTAGATGAGACAGTAGAGTAGACCTCAATAGGCAAGACCAAGGGGATGTGAATGAAGCAAAATGCAAAGTCACATGATTCTACCTCAGGGTATGCAAGGGACCAATCAGGATCATCTTGAACAAAGTTTGGCTCAATAAGTGGCACACCTCTTCTCACAGAAACCTAAAAGAGAATTTACATTAGTCATGAGTGAAGCACTTGTAGTGACAATTAAATACCCACACAACCCAACAAGTTATACTGAACAGCATTATCACATCCTGAAAGCCCTTACCTCCATGTAGTTCTTTCACACAGAATCTCCCTCTCTGCCCATGGAGAATAGCGGCATGTCATGCTCTGAACATAGGAGGAAGCTGAAGTCATAGCACTGAAGACACTGATTTGTACTGTCAGCTTGTAGGTCTCATCATTCTGGAAACAAAGGCTAGTTAGTCCCAGCATGTCACCATTAGAAACAAGTTCACAAGAAATAAAATGATGACTCACTGTGTTCTGAGCAAAGCAGCTCAGCACAGAAGCAAGGAACTTGGCATTTCCCAAGAAGTCAACAGTTAAGCTATATCCACACTGTGCAGCCAGTCTTGGAGAGAGGGACACAAGCGCCCCCTTATTGTCTATGGAAAAGAAATTCAGATGGCCTTTCAAAGAAACCGTACACGTGATCAAGCAAGGTAGAGATATAACAAAGTGAACACCCCCACCGCCCGTTCCATCTACTTACTGAAATTGTCATAACTATTTATATTAGTAGAATTATACGCTCGTTCGGAACAGTAGGTTTAGAGTAATTGATGTTTATTTCTGCGCACTTGCAGTCAACAAATCTGACTAAGGTTGTAGCAGCATAGGTCTATTTACTGTGAACAGCAACATGCTTTTAAAACTAACGCAAGAGCCTTTCATACCCTGCATCTTACAAAAACAAAGCCTGGTTGCTGCCATACAGCGCGGGAGTACTCTGTACTTAATTCACGTCATTACATTACGAGTCAACAGGCTTTAGGCATCAAAAGCTTTCTATTCAAGAAAAATGATCACTCACCAATCACATTGATGCGAAAATACTTTCCAACAAAAGACTTAACCAACATCCTCATCATAACACTCCCTTGACATTCTGTCCTCACCGAGCCTGCAGAAGACAACGATACTTGAAAACACACAACCGGCAAATAAACAGGAAGCTGAAAGGACAGCTCTGCTGAAGGACCGTTATCGTACCTAGAGGGGGGTTCTGTCCAAACTTCAGTGACTAACACTGCTAACAGCAATGTTATTCTGCATTGGAAAAAAAAAAAAAACACGCAAGTGAGAAACACACAATAAAATGAACGTTTTAAAGAAGAGAAAAAGATCAACAATTACCCAAATCTAAGACAACACGGCATCATTAAATCCTAAGGTAGCCCCGACCGTGAACTTCTTTCACCGTTATAAAGAAACAATAATAAAAAAACAAAACCGCCAGTAGCTGAGTTTGGTGTTCTTTAGAGCGCAATTGGGTTATAAAGAGGTTCAGGTGCTAATGGGAGCTAATTAGCTGCAATTGATGCGCGCACCTCTTTCATATTAGTCCTCTGATTTTCAATCAGCACGTTAATTTAAATAAAAATAATAATAATAATAATAATAATAATAATAATAATAATAATAATAATAATAACCCATTTATAAGATTGTACTTTGAATTTAAGTTTGGCAGAAGTACGTGCGGAACAAACTGGACTGTCACCTACAAGGACTGTCTGATTAAAGGCTCAGCTATGGAGGCATGTAGTAAACAAACCCCAATGAATAATAAAAAGCAGGCCGCGCAAATGAAGAAACACATTTATATCATGCACGAATCCAGGCAGATGTGTTGCCTGCGCCAGTTTGAGGGGACAAGAATGACAGCTCGAGTTCTGATGTTAACATCCACAAGTTAATTACACATTTTTACAATTTCCCCAGACTGATAGGTAGGCTAAGCAGATATTAAAGTAGACAATTTATTTGAGGCCACTTGATTTAAGAAACAGTGCAAAGCATCTCTTTCGCATGTCAGATTTGCCATGACAGGGGCAGTCCCGGGGAATAGAATGACCAAGTGGCAAATGGAAAGCACAGCGCTTAACCTGAAATACAACGCGCAGTATTGATTTAGAACAGACTAAACACAAATCGGATGGCGTGCTGGAAATTTGAATTGTAATCAGTTTATTTAAGATTTGAAGTTCCCATTTCAATTATTGAGCTTAATTACATTCATTATTTTATGTATAATTAATTCAATTAGTGTGTTGATCATTTTCAATTTGGCATATTATCTTCGAGTGTTGAGCTTTGTCTATTTGACAGCTGTTATTTCAATTCAAATGTTGAACTTCGTCGTTGATGTTTGTCGCTCTGGCTTTTGCAGTTCACATTTTTGTTACATTCCACCTCTCATAGGTTTGAACACAAACGGGTTTATTTGTGAAATTGTCAAATTGTTTATTGTGTATCCAGCGCTCATCTGAACTAACTGGTTCAGTAGTCTGTTCCCGTGAATAGACAGCACATGTCTGAGGGGGGTGTTCTGTTCAGCTGTGCATTTCTGTGCGCTCCCAGCCCGGCCAGCTCTCCCTCCCACCCGATCTGCAATCTTGGGAATATCTTGGTAGTTTTGACCATTCATAGCCCGTGTCGCTACCAAGAATTGACCAGGTGCGAGCCAATCAGATTTCGCAGAGCTACCAAGAATGAAGTGACGGAATTATCCAATCAGATCTCGTAGAACTCCCAAGAATCTTGAGCGTTCTCAACGGCGGAGATTATTGAATCTTGAAGTCTTTTGGTTTATTTCGAAATACAATCATCTGAAGGAAGAATTTTATTACAGTATTATTTTAATTGTCACTAGTACTGTACGTATAGTAACTAAAAAATTAAAAAATGCCAATAATATTATATGTTCGTATTACAAATGTCAGCTGTAGAAATCCGACGATTGTAAACTCTATGTTTTGTAATATTATCAATAAAAATACACGATTGACATTTTTACAATAGGTGTCAGTTCTGAGTCTTAAAAATGTAATATTTACGACAGCTAGAAACTTGTTTGAGGGACTGTTTTATCCAAAGCGCAATTATATTTAATATATTTGTCGTTATAATGGTACTGTAATACTTGTATCCGGGACAACAGAAATGTACCATGGTAAAATAAATAGTACCATATAGTACCGTGGTATAGTGTTGCATTATACTGTAGATACCAGGATACTTTTAGAAATAAAAAGTACAATCGTATTATCATGGTGGTACTGCATTATAGTACCAGAATAGTGCATTGTACATTGATAGTATAGGATACATTGTGTTTTTCTATCATTTGTTTTAATTATGTATCCATGAACGTTATAGTACTGTATTTAACTTCAGGTTTTAAGTCTAATTTAGTTTCATTGAAAAATGATCTTGTTTTGAAAGCAATACTTAAAAACGTGAACATGGGTACTCCATGCTTTTTTTAAAAAAATAAATTTTAAATAATCTCTCTTTTCAACAATAAGCCCCTTTTGTCATTGTATAGTAGTGTTTATTTGTTTTCACCCAGTGAACCCTTTTTGATTTCTTGTTGTTTTGTGTAGAAACCTTTTTATTTGGCCATTGTGACTATTTTGTGTTTAGGCTATTTGTTTAATTGAAGTCTTTTGTTTAACTGCAACCTTGCTATTCTGTCACAAATGCTCTTTTTCAGGTTCAGATGGAACCCTTGTTTAGAAGAAAGGCTGATGGCAGCTCAACCTGACTGATACAAAGTAATCCATAAGCTGGTATCGCCCAGAAGGTTCAACCATGTAAGTTCGAATTTGAATCAATGCTTATAAAAATAATGATCTTCACATTATAACTACTTTATAGGTCTCCCTTTCAGTGCTAATTTCATTATCTAGTACAATACATTTTTATAACTGATGGTGTGATTTGAACTTGGGTGCTATATAATGAATGTTTTAGTATACACATATCAAATACTGGCATTATTATATTTGGAGGAAAACAGTCAGTTGATATAAATGATATGTGGTCCAGTTACCATACCAAGTACCTATTGCTGTTGTTTTTCAGCTCTGATGACTGGTGCTGAACTGAGCAACCAAGAACTCCAGAAAAATCGTACCTTCTTACACTGGACCATGCAAATACACAGGTACAGTGAACTTGTTAAAGGATTGTCAGTATTACCATTAAAAATGTAGGAATAAAGCTTCTAAATTATTAGCGCAATTTACTCTGAAATTCCACACAGGAGTTGGTAGCAGTGTTTGATTTTTATAATCTTTCATAAATAATTATAACGTAGAGGGATTTCTTAATTACAAATACACAATTTATTTATTTATTTTTTTGCAGGGGAACTAATTGGTGTGGAGTATTTATACAATCAGTTCTCCATGACTACGGTGCCATGATTGAGAGGTTGGAGGCTGGCTCTGATCTATCTGTTGAATTGGAGGAAGATGAGGGATTTGCTGACACCGAAGGGTTTCAGGATCTAACAGTTCCAACACTGGAGACAGAGAACCTTCCTGCAGCTGTTTCAGTCCAATTGCTTGTATCAAGCTGCGATGTAGCCTATGAGAATTGCTGACACAATTCAGCTACAGTTACTTGAATATGATATATATATATATATATATATATATATATATATATATATATATATATATATATATATATATATTTACAGAATGATGCAAATGTATTTGACTCTATTCACATCCCCTCACATTTAAAATCCTCCACAGGTTGGGTGCCTCTCATCTCAGATTAAGGTTGATACTGTATAAATGCAGAATCAATCGTTCCAGTTGGATGAGACCATTCATTTTTAAATACATGTAATTCGATTTTTGTATTGGTATTATTTGTATGGAGGCAGGGAGGCTGCAGTTGTTTCTAAGCGACAATGAATCTGTTATAAAATTCTTAGGGTTCATGTCATACGACTTTGTGTCATCAAAGCTGTTTCTGGTGACGTCCAGTGGATTATATTTAGAATCTTTGGTTCTGTCGTTCACAGTATTTTCTCAAAAATGACAAATTAATAGCTCAGTTGGTTACAGTGAAAGCAAGTTTCTCCAGTCAGCCCGGCTAGCTCAGTCGGTAGAGCATCAGACTTTTAATCTCAGGGTCGTGGGTTTGAGCCCCACGTTGGGAGTCCTTTTTGTCTGTCTGTGTGTTTATAAGTTAAAGCAGTCAACAAATCAATACCCTTATTATTATTTCAGTATTTCACTTCGTGTGGAAGTGAGAGGGCTTAGAATATATATTTGTCCATCGATGTATCGAGCTTTCCTCGCTCATACTTTTCTTTAATGTTTAAAACAAGTAAAATAAGTTAATGATCTGATTTTGTTCAAGTTGACAAACCACAATTCAAGTTTATTTAGTAGACATGGTTTCAGTTCAGGATATGTTAAGTGTTAATAGTGTAATCAGGTGTCCAGTAAATACAAAATAAACAGGTTAATTATGGCAGATTATGTCTGTTCGGGACTACAGGATTAAATGTAGTAAAATAGGGGTGACGGAGCGTCTTGGAGACACATTGAAATGTGTGGGTGTCCCAGGATACAAACAGAGGAGCTCAGACCGCCTGCAAGGCTGTTTGAAGAAATCAGTCATTGAGGTGCGGAATGTGGTCAGGGAGACAGCAGTAGCAGAGTGGCGCAGGGAAGCATTGGGCCCATAACCCAGAGCAAGGCTGGATCGAAACCGTCCTGGTTAGCTTGCAGGGAGGCGTGGGAGGTAAAGTAGGTTTTCTAAAATATTACTTGAAGTGCAGAATGTCATAATTATTCACAACCAATACAGTTTGCAACAAAAGTAGTATTGGTCATTGTTTTTTAGGTGATGGATTTAAAATACGTTGGTGTTTCCAGCGCATGTTCACATCCTGAAATAAATAATCTTACTTTTTGGGTTTTCAATCCGTTTTTTTCAATTGTTGTTAATTCTTTAAATGGAGCAACAGTTAAAGGTATCAATTATGACCTGCTGAGCTTTAAATTTCTTCATCTAATGGAATAAAAATGTGGTTTTATGCTTTATTACAAAACTAGTTTGTGAAGATGGCCAACATTAATTTGGGACTCAAGGACTCTTTAATTTATTGTGCTGGTATCAAATGAAACATAAAATGAATCCCAATACAGTTAAATTCTGTTTGATTTTTAATACAATCAATATGTTGTTTTACTATAAAAATTGTTTATAAATAAATCAACACTGATAACATTCAAATCAACCATGTTAAAAAATGAATTTAGTGTGGAATAAAATAAAGTGGCTTTAACCTCGAACTGCATTTTGTTGTAAAACCTTCTGATGAAATCAGACGCGTTACCGTTGCGCAAACGTTATTTAACTTGATTGTTTACATATTCCAAATAACATATTACTTGAAAAACATCTCCGTTGACCACTGGATCATGGTCAGGCTGGGATGCGGACCATTGAGAACAGTATAAACGATCTATTACTAGACGCAGCTTACAGGAGAAATGCCCTCGTTTAACATGCTAGGATGATCGACTTCGGCATTCTCCAACTGCTGTTTACATTTTCTAAAACGTTATGAGGACGAATACAAAGTTTGACACTTTCCTTGTAAGTGGGGGTAAGCACAAGTTATTTTCAGATGTAATGTCTTTATTTAAGCTCATCTAGTCCTGCGCAGTGCAAATCACATTACTATATTATTTTATATCAGTCAAGGCCTATTTAAAATGTTCTTAAATTGTTTTAACATTAGCATTGATCAATTTGAAATGTGCTTATTGATTTAAACAACTGAACAATTGTAGGCTTGATGGTTTCTTTTTTCTGCGTTTCTACCAGTATGAGATACGCACTCAAAATGTGTCCCCTTCCTTCAACAACCCCCGACTGAAGATTGGAGTGTCATCACTAGCAGCGAGCAGGTGCCCGAAAACAACACTCATTGTCAGCTCGGTGCTGAGAAGAAAACACTCCCACTCCTCCTGGTGGATACCTTCACCAATCCCTTCAAAACATGTTTCACTCTAGAAATGATCCTTGCAAATATAGTCTTAACTTTTATTGGCAGACCATCGCCCCCAACTGGCAAGCTCTACTTCATATGATACAATGACTGGGCAACAACGAGGTGTTCCATTAACAATACAAACTAACTTGAGACAGCCAAGTCGTTAAAGCAGACCTTAAGTTTGTCATGTGATACAAAAGCAAGTTTTGGCATTTTTGCATTGCCTGCCTCGTCAAACAAGCTCGAGCCACAACACACAGCGCTGCTGCATCGGGACACAGAGGTGGATTTTAAAGCGACTGAATCAACGAGCTGAGACTACTTTTTGAAGAAATTGAAAACATGCCTCTTGTCGAAATATTTGCTATTTAGTTAATTTATTTATTTTTTGAATTTGCAAATGGCAGATTACATTGCCGAGACAATCTGAATTGCTCATATCAAGCTGCGATGTAGCCTATGAGAATCGTTGGCATAATTCAAGGGGAATTACCTCAAATGGTAGAGCGCTCGCTTAGCATGCGAGAAGTAGCGGGATCGATGGCCGCATTCTCCAAATAGTTTTAATGTATCTGCATATTTAGTCCCAACGCATTATGGAGATAAATACAAAGTGTGACAATTTGTATTTTAAAGAACAGTTTCCTAATCTGTAATATTCCCCAGACTGAAAAACTGCAGTGCGCCCTCCATCGTATGCCTTCCGAGAAGAACAAATGGGATATTTTTTTGGAAATATATTTTTTTATAAATGGAAGAGTTTGAATGTTATTTGGGATTACAGATATAAATGGTCTGTTTGAAGTTTGATCACTTGCATTGATTTGAATACATGGCAGTCTAACATTGTGATTAACTGAAAGGTTGGAGTTCAAGCCCGGTGTTTTTTCATTTCTTAATCCCATTAGAAGATGGCACTGTAATATGTTATTATTTCCTCAATTACACTGAAGAAGAAAATGTGTTCTGTTTTTAGTTCAAAATAATACAAAACAAAAATATTCTTACTATTTGCGAAACCGGGATCGAACCAGGGACCTTTAGATCTTCAGTCTAACGCTTCGCTCCAGCTGAGATATTTCAGTTTGACAAACCTTCATTTTCGAGATAACATTCTTTTTAGAACAGTTGTAATATAATTAAGTACATTTCTAAACAATCCGCTAGTAACACACATAATCTCAAAGCGCTATAATTTATTTCACCTCTTATGAAAAACAACTATCCTTGCGCATTATATCATCCTTGATTGCGAAATGTAATATTAATTAATTGCCTTCAGTTAATATTTTAGAAAAACTACTTTGCTAACAGAAGAAAAACAAGCTAGCAGAGGATGGTTTCGATCCATCGACCTCTGGGTTATGGGCCCAGCACGCTTCCGCTGCGCCACTCTGCTGCAGCTGCCTCATGACTGAATTACCAAGCAGCAGAAAAAAAAACTGAACTCATCATTTTAACCAGTCACACGGCAGTGGCCGGGCCGAACCATGGAAACGTTGCAAATCAGAGATGATCCGTTTTCTTTACTCCCAAATACGTTTTGCAAAGTATACAATTTTTCTGCCCACTTTGATCACAGGCAGTTTTATCCCCCAGTTTCGGCTGCCAATTCCAATATTCTGTCTCTCTAAAGCATCTTAAATCACAGAAAGCGGTCTTTGTTTAAAATTACACTGAAGACATCCATTGTTTGACCAGGCTTACAATTAGATATGTTCTTGTTTTTAAGTAGATTTTGTGAAGTGCATATGGGGCGCTATAGAAAATATATATGATTAATTAATTGATTGATTGATTGAATGTTAGCCTTATATATATATATATATATAGCTATATAATATATATATATATAATATTATATATATATATATATATATATATTTCTCAAAAGCCAGGCCCAAGCTTCAATATATGTTGTACATATCTTTCTCAAGGGAGCTTGATATGAGCAATTCAGATTGTCATTTTTTTTTGGCAATGTAGTCTGCCATTTGCAAATTCAAAAAATAAATAAATTAACTAAATAGCAAATATTTCGACTAGAGGTTTGTTTTCAAGTTCTTCAAAAAGTAGTCTCAGCTCGTTGATTCAGTTGGTTTAAAATCCACCTCTGTCCCGATGCAGCAGCGCTGTGTGCTGTGGCTCGAGCTTGTTTGACGAGGCAGGCAATGCAAAAATGCCAAAACTTGCTTTTGTATCACACGACAAACTTAAGGTATGCTTTAAAATAAAATTGAACTGTCAGAAGTGAGATTTGAACCCACGCCTCTACTCAGAGACCAGAACACACAATTTTTTGGAAAGACAGAGTCTTTGAGTCTGGCGCCTTAGACCACTCGGCCATCGTGACAAGCTACACATACTACAGCAGAAAACCGCATTATTTATTTCAGCACAGCCTAGGGTTGTCATATCAAGGCCCGATTGGGTTTATTACGCACATACTATTTGTTTATTTAGCAGACGCCTTTATCCAAGGCGACTTACAGATACTAGGGTGTGTGAACTATGCATCAGCTGCAGAGTCTCTTAAAACTATAATATACGTGGAGCAGCGCTGGCCGTGCCCTAATAATTGACGAGGCGAGCGCTGCATTGTGTGATTGGCTGGAAATACTAAATGAGGCTGAACTGGGATCAGCTTCCATCCAGAAGAGATCGCGGACGCTACCGGGCAGGACGCCACGGAGGGAAGGAAAGACAGGCTAAAGAAAAGGATAAAGGATAAGAAAAAAGCAGCGCAAAGCAGGAGAGAGCCCTCTACGCCATCCCCCGAATTACACCTAAACGCTAACATTAAAAATGATAAAAATCACACAATAAAACTCGATCTTATTACATTCAAAAAAATAAACAATACATACATACATTACACATCCGTTACACAATCACTTTAGAAACGCATTTCGTTAGCAAATCACTATAGAAATGATCCTGAAAGTATTGTTTTATGTGCAAGCGGCCGACCGTCTCCCTCCAACTCTGAGTGGCACCGGTAGCGGTGCCGGAGACAAATAAACAGGAGCACTTTCATATAATGCAATTGCTGTACTCCAGTGAGGTGTTACAATAAATTACAAACTCATTCCAGACTGCTTTACGGGTAAAAGATTAATTGGTTCAAGTTTCTCGTATGATTTAAAAGTACGAGCCTATTGTCTCATTTGCATTGCCTGCCTTCCTCCTTTGCAGTGTAAAGTATATCAAACGTGTTCTTAAAATCTGATGAAGATTCCCATTTGAAGATTCCCATTCACCTTTAAATCTTCAGTCTAACGCTCTCCCAACTGAGCTATTTCGGCTTGACAAGACTAGTGTTTCGAGATAGCATTCTTTTTGGCAATCTTTTTTGCAATCCAGTAAACCTTGGTATCATGAGAAACGTTCAACAGCTCGGCAACACCATAATAGAATCCGATGCCTTTACAAATGTGTTTCGAAACTGTTAAGTTTTCTCCCAAATGCGGTTCTCAACAAATGTTTTTTTTTTTTTTTTTGTATTCCTTCCAGAGTAAGTCCAAAAGGCAAACACTGGAACTGGCTGCCTGAAAGTGCAGCGCTTGAACTGCCTCAACAAACGCTTAGCTCTAAAACGTGTACATTGAAAGTCTATTAACATCTTTAACACAATCATCTGTGTTCCAATAGCGGTTAATCCACAGGGTGATCAATAAAGTGACTGTTGGGTTTGTTTAAATATTAACAAGACGTTTTCAGGATTCACGCGTATTCTGAACAAACACTTCTCGTGATCTTTCCTTGTGATCCCATAACAAACGTAGTGTAACAAACATGTGGTATTTAACTTGATTGTTTTAATATTCCAAATAACATATTACTTTGAAAAACATCTCCGTCGACCACTGGATCGTGGTCTCAGGCTGGGATGCGGACCATTGAGAACAGTATAAACGATCTATTCCTAGACGTAGCTTACAGGAGAAATGCCCTCGTTTAACATGCTAGGATGATCGACTTTGGCATTCTCCAACTGCTGTTTACATTTTCTAACACCTTATGAGGAAGAAAAATATTTTGGTGTCCAAACATGTTATTTAATTTGATTGTTTTAATATTCCAAATAACATATTACTTTGAAAAACATATATTTTTTAATACAGTCCTATTTGAGGATTTAAAATATGGTTATATTCAAATACCAGCAACGGTGTGTTAATTTAACGAAGCGCCTAACGCCGCTCGGAACGTTCGCATTTTTAAATCCTAACGGTCTCTGCTCAGCTGAGTGGAATGTTCACGAGCCGGTTGCCTAGCAGCGTCTCCCCCTCCTTCTCTGCCCCGCCCTCTCGCCCTCTTTCGTTGCTCCAGCTAGGAGTTCAAATTTAGCTTCGTTATATTAGCGCAATTCTTTACTAACTTTTACAAATTAGCTTATTAGAGGCTTCGTGTTTTTAAGATGGTTCAGGTGCAGTCCGGGCAGACTGACTGGAGCAGGTTGATACTGCATAAATGCAGAACCAATCTTTCCAGATGGATGAGACCATTCATTTTTAAATACATGTAATTCGATTTTTGTATTGGTTGTATTTGTATTGAGGCAGGGTTCATTCAGGCTGCAGTTGTTTCTAAGCGACAATAAATCTGTTATAAAATTCTTAGGGTTCGTGTCATTCGACTTTGTGTCATCAAAGCTGTTTCTGGTGACGTCCAGTGGATTATATTTAGAATCTCTGGTTCTGTCGTTCAGTATTTTCTCAGACGACAAATTAATAGCTCAGTTGGTTAGAGTGAAAGAAACTTGCGCCAGTCAGCCCGGCTAGCTCAGTCGGTAGAGCATGAGACTCTTAATCTCAGGGTCGTGGGTTCAAAACGTTGGGCATCATTTTTAAACACAAATTGTAGATGTTTCTTCGAGGCAACAAATCAATGTTATTATTATTATTATTATTATTATTATTTATTTCTTAGCAGACGCCCTTATCCAGGGCGACTTACAATCGTAAGCAAATACATTTCAAGTGTTACAATACAAGTAATACAATAAGAGCAGGAAATACAGTAACTTTTGTTCAAGTGTGACAAACCACAATTCAATAATACAGCAGATAATAGTGATGGTTACATCAGGATATGATTAAATAGTGATAGTTACATCAGGATATGATTAAATACAAAATACTACAGGTTAAACACTTGGCAGATTACAGTATTCTGAAGTACAGGATTAAATGCAGTAAAATAGGGGGCAGATAAGAGCAAAATAAAGCACATTTAAATGAAGGGTGATAGTGTCCCAGGATACAAACAGAGGAGCTCTACAGGTGCTGTTTGAAGAGGTGAGTCTTGAGGAGGCGCCGGAATGTGGTCAGGGACTGGGCAGTCCTGACATCTGTAGGAAGGTCATTCCACCACTGCGGAGCAAGGGTGGAGAAGGAGCGGGCTCTGGCAGGGGAGCGTAGCGGAGGTAGAGCCAGTCTTCTAGTGCAGCCAGTCTTCTAGTGCAGAATGTCTGATTCTGTTCACATTGTATACAGTATTGCAACAAAATTACTTATTGGTCATTGTCATATAGCAATTGCTATTGTAAAATGCGTGCATCGTTTATAGCTATAACGATACTGAAATAAATAATCTTACTTTTTTGGGTTGACTTCAATCCGTTTCTTTTTTTACAATTGTCATTACATCTTTCATGGAGCAACAGTTGGTATGTGCGTAATAAACCCAATCGAGCCTTGATATGACAACCCTAGGCTGTGCTGAAATAAATAATGTGGTTTTCTGCTGTAACAAAAGCAGCTTGTCAGGATGGCCGAGTGGTCTAAGGCGCCAGACTCAAGGACTCTGTCTTTCCAAAGAATTGTGTGTTCTGGTCTCCAAGTGGAGGCGTGGGTTCAAATCCCACTTCTGACAGTTCAATTTTACGTATTTTTAAAATGAATAAATGTGTCCGTTTTACTATAAAAGATTGTTTCAAGGAAATCAACAGCTGATACCAAACTCTTGTCAGCACTCAATACCATTTTACTTTCCATTTTAAATCCGACTAAAATAGTGTTCCTAACACAGATTGCATTTTGTTGTAAACAGACTACTTGTTGAAGTCACTGAAAAATATTTTGTGTCCAAACATGTTATTTAACTTGATTGTTTTAATATTCCAAATAACATATTACTTTGAAAAACATCTCCGTTGGCCACTGGATCGTGGTCTCAGGCTGGGATGCAGACCATTGAGATCAGTATAAACGATCTATTACTGGAAGTAGCTTACATGAGAAATGCCCTCGTTTAACATGCTAGGATGATCGACATCGGCATTCTCCAATTGCTATTTACATTTTCTAACACGTTATGAGGACGAATACAAAGTTTGACCCTTTCCTTGTAAGTGGGGGTAAGCACAAGTTATTTTCAGATGTAATGTCTTTATTTAAGCTCATCTAGTCCTGCGCAGTGCAAATCACATTACTATATTTTTATATTAGTCAAGGCCTATTTAAAGTGTTCTTAAATTGTTTTAACATTAGCAATGATCAATTTGAAATTTGCTTATTGATTTAAACAACTGAACAATTGTAGGCTTGATGGTTTCTTTTTTCTGCGTTTCTACCAGTATGAGATACGCACTCAAAATGTGTCCCCTTCCTTCAACAACCCCCGACTGAAGATTGGAGTGTCATCACTAGCAGCGAGCAGGTGCCCGAAAACAACACTCATTGTCAGCTCGGTGCTGAGAAGAAAACACTCCCACTCCTCCTGGTGGATACCGAGACCAATCCCTTCAAAACATGTTTCACTCTAGAAATGATCCTTGCAAATATAGTCTTAACTTTTATTGGCAGACCGTCGCCCCCAACTGGCAAGCTCTACTTCATATGATACAATGACTGGGCAACAACGAGGTGTTACATTAACAATACAAACTAACTTGAGACAGCCAAGTCGTTAAAGCATACCTTAAGTTTGTCGTGTGATACAAAAGCAAGTTTTGGCATTTTTGCATTGCCTGCCTCGTCAAACAAGCTCGAGCCACAGCACACAGCGCTGCTGCATCGGGACACAGAGGTGGATTTTAAAGAGACTGAATCAACGAGCTGAGACTACTTTTTGAAGAAATTGAAAACATACCTCTCGTCGAAATATTTGCTATTTAGTTAATTAATTATTTTTTTTTTTTTGAATTTGCAATTGGCAGACTACATTGCCGAGACAATCTGAATTGCTCATATCAAGCTGCGATGTAGCCTATGAGAATCACAGGCTCAATTCAAGGGGAATTAGCTCAAATGGTAGAGCGCTCGCTTAGCATGCGAGAAGTAGCGGGATCGATGCGTTCTCCAAATAGTTTTAATGTATCTGCGTATTTAGTCCCAACGGATTATGGAGATAAATACAAAGTGTGACAATTCTTTGTAACAGAGACGCCCGCCCTACATGTGTATTTTAAAGCACAGTCTCCTAATTTGTAATATTCCCCAGCCTGAAAAACTGCAGTGCGCCCTCCATCGTGTCTTCCGAGAAACACAAAGGGAGATTTTTTAAATATTTTTTAGCAATGGAAGAGTTTATGTTATTTGTGAATAAATATAAATGGCTTGAAGTTTGCTTGCATTGGTTTGCACATGTAATTACTTTCCTGCCCAGTGTTGCTTTCTTCTTAGATGTGGTCTCAGTTTCTGTTCCTCAGGTTGGTCTCTGTGTTGCAATCGGTTAGCGCGTTCGGCTGTTAACCGAAAGGTTGGTGGTTCAAGCCCACCCAGGGACGATGCTTTTTGCATTTCTTAATCACATTAGAAAATGGCACTCTGATACGCTGTTATTTCATCCAATTACACTGAAGAAAAAAAATGTGCTCTGTTTTTTAGTTCAAAATAATACAAAACAAAAATATTCTTGCTGTTTGCCGAAACCCGGGACCTTTAGATCTTCAGTGTAACGCTCTCCTAACTGAGCTATTTAGGCTTCACAAGCCTCCATTTTCGAGATAACATTCTTTTTTAGAACAGTTGTAATATAATTAAGTACATTTCTAAACAATCCGCTAGTAACATATATAATCTCAAAGCGCTATAATTTATTTCAGCTCTTATGAAAGACAAGTATCCTTGCACATTATATCATCCTTGATTGCGAAATGTAATATTAATTAATTGCCTTCAGTTAATATTTTAGAAAAACTACTTTGCTAACAGAAGAAAAACAAGCTAGCAGAAGATGGTTTCGATCCATCGACCTCTGGGTTATGGGACTAGCACGCTTCCGCTGCGCCACTCTGCTGCTGTTGCCGCATAACTGAATTACCAAGCAGCAGAAAAAAAAAAAAAAAAAAACTGAAATTGTTTTAACCAGCCACGGCAGTGGCCGGGCCGAACCATGGAAACCTCAAATATCAGTGAATTGATACAGAGACAAGCCGTGGCACCAGCAAGGGGTTAAAATGAAATTAATAAATAAATTACGACCTGAAACAAAAAAATACATGTGGGTATTTTAATCAAAATCCATGCATCCATAATTCTGATTATTTATCTAAATAATCTCACAGATAATTATTTACAATGATCATTTTCTATATTTCTCGGAGTGCTAATGTGGTGTATAGTTTAACATATTAATGGATTTTAGAAATCATCTATGCTAGTCTGCTTCTCAAACAGTTTTAAATATAATTTAGATTTAAATGGCAGGTAGTATATAAATCAATTTCTAAAACAGGTCTCATTTTGTAATTTAAATAGGCCTACGTATGAGCTACCAAAACGTATTTTTGTTTCATGTCGTTATTAATGTATTTACTTATTTATTTGGTTAAACTTTAATCCAGCCTTACATTTTAACTTCTTGAAGTTACCACAGCGTGTCTATGTATGAATTACTGACGAGTAATATTTGTGATTTGATTACTCTAGCAGATGAACTGATAATGTATGGATGTTATTTTGTGAAAAAAAATACAATATAAAAAAAAGAAATACTACAACATTTAATAAATAAATAAATTATACACCAAACTGAAGCACATTTGTTTAGTGTTAATATCATAACAAATATACTTATTATAAATACGTATCTCCTTTTATTTGTTGGAAAACGGTCTGGAACTGAAGTAAAGTATTTTTTTTAATACAGTGCTATTTGAGTATTTAAAATATGGTTATCTTCAAAATTAAAATGCCAGCAACGGTGTGTTAATTTAACGAAGCGCCTGACGCAGCTCGGAACGTTCGCATTTTTAAATCCTAACGGTCTCTGCTCAGCTGAGTGGAATGTTCACGAGCCGGTTGCCTAGCAGCGTCTCCCCCTCCTTCTCTGCCCCGCCCTCTTGCCCTCTCTCGTTGCTCCAGCTAGGAGTTCAAATTTAGCTTCGTTATATTAACGCAATTCTTTACTAACTTTTACAAATTAGCTTATTAGGGGCTTCGTGTTTTTAAGATGGTTCAGGTGCAGTCCGGGCAGACTGACTGGAGCATCATTACAGTATACCGCACTGCGCTCAGCTTTGTGTGGCGGCTGATACACAAAATAATGAACGACTGTTTAAATAAATCACATGTATTGCTTTTTAATGCTAAATATGTATCTGGTATTCTAAGTATTATCTACAATTAATAATTCAGCTATATTCATATTCAGAATGTAATACAGTATTAAGACAGGGTCCAGTATTAGAAATAAATAAACATGCTTAATATTCTGTCTCTCTAAATGCATGTTAAATCGTGGAAAGCTCTCTTTGTTTAAAATAACACTGAAGACTTCCATTGTTTGACCAGGCTTACAATTAGATATGTTCTTGTTTTTAAATAGATTTTGTGAAGCGCATGTGGGGCGCTATAGAAAATATATATGATTAATTGACTGATTGAATGTTAGCCTGAGTTCGGTCTGGCAGGTTTAATTCTTAAAAAGACAACGCCTTTTTGTGATCGTGTTTTAGATTATATTAATCCCTGGTCAAGACAAAGTCTCTCTGGGGTTGGCCTATCCTTAGATTGCCGATGTAAGGTCTCTGGTCCCATCGTAGAAGCAAGATAGTTTATTCACAAATAAATACATCCACTTTTATTTATGTTTCTTTTGGTGGTAAATTAACCCAATACATTATTGCATTCTGCCACGTCATTAGATGAGCAAAGCCCCTTTGTGCCAGTGCGCATTCAGAGGAGACGCGCTGAGAGAATCCGTCTTCTGTGTCACTCAGTACTGCCAGCTAATCCTCGTTGGTGATATATTGGTCAGCATGGCTGCTTTCCAAGTAATTGACCCGAGACGATTCCCAGCCAGTACAATTGTGTTTATGCCCACGTTTCAAATAATGAACATTATAAAAGCAAATCGCATTGGTTTATGTTTTCTTTACTTTTAAAGCTGAGAATCAAACACACTTCCGACAACGTCATAGCCCTGCTGGCTACGAACAAGTATTGAGTCGGCTGTTTCCTATGACCCTGGTGATACCGAGTGTTTTCCTAGTATCAGCGTCGGCATTACCATGTGTTTGGCATGCTTGCTGTACACTCTAGCATTGCATAACAAGCACGTACAATGTCGGGACTTCGTGGCGCAACGGTGGCACGTCTGACTCCAGATCAGAAGGTTGCGTGTTCAAATCACGTCGAGGTCAAAGCCGCGCTGTTCCTTTTTTTTTTTTTTTTTTTAAATCATTTTCAGAATATCCTGACTCCCGAATTCCCGGATTTTATGTTTCCAATCCAGGGATTTCTGTATCAGAAAAAATCCGGGAATCCGGGATTGGATTCCCTAATTATTATCCGTAGATTTCCTTTGTTTACAGATGATGCAGCTGGCTGTTTTTCTTTTAAATATCCTCTCTTAATCCGTTGTTGATCTTATTTATGTGTCGGTTAGTGTGAGATATACATGCTGAAGGGCTTCAATCTTCTCTTTCATCCTTCCTCTCCTCCCTGAGCCTCTCCCAGGGAGTGAGTCAGAGGGAGCTGTCCGGTGCTGAACCTCCAGCAGACCAACAGAAAAGGGGCTGAAGCTCCGAGCTTCTCCCAGAGCCCAGGCTGGGCACGTCACTGATCTCCCCCTCACTCTGATCTCATTAAAGAGCCAGAGGGAGGAGGGGCTGGAGACAGTGCTGTGTATCAGCTGAGAGTGACTTTACTGAAGAATTACACAAGTGTTAAACACCACACAGCAGTCTAGGGGCTTCAAGGGGAGTCAGAAACAAATAGGACTTATTATTTCATTAATTCCTTAAGAAGTTATATTAAAACTCAACTCAAACAATACATGCAGTAATTATCAACACTGACCACAAGAGGGAGCCTGTTGTCCACAATGTAGTAGCAGTGAATTATTCTCTCTTTGATTTCATCCCCAGCAGTTATTAATAGTTTTACTGACATACTGATATAAACATTGCTGCATCTTATAATATCAAATAAACTCATTAAATACAAATAAAATAACTTTCCCATTGATGCATATTTCACTTGAGGAGCTTGAAGGATCTATTAGATGGCATATCATGCCTTTAGTTTTTGAACGCAGCTGAAAATGCCTTAAACATCACAGACTGCAGTTCCTAACAATGCCCACAACAGTGAGGAGCTACCAGCATCAAAGTGTAAGCACCTCATTATCACACAGCGGTACTGTGTTAACACGCAGTGAGGCTCTGTACCGTGTGCTACTGTGTACACCTGCTGCATTCACCAAGCAGTGAAGAGCAACCTAACCCGTGGTGAACAATGCGAAGGAAAAGTACAGCATGCGGGTCATTTCAATATAATTCATGATGTTAATGGATGGTAAATGTATGCACATTACATCAGAAATACCACGAGGGAGGGATTTGATATTCAAGCCATTATTCACTGAAGGGTGCTAAAATGTTTGGGTCCTCGGGGCGTGTTCAAATACCGTGCTTGTAAAGCAGGCGGTATGTACTGTCACAACATTCAGGAAATAGGGCAGCCCACTGGTGATGCTGTGAGCAGAGCAGGGATCATTCACAAATGAGCTAACTGCCAATCCATCCAATCGTATTTTAGAGATCGCCCTAAGGTTAAAGCTTAAGAACATTTATATCATTCTGGTCATTTACCAGCGTTTAGTGAATGAGGCCCTGAGTGTCTTCTAGTGTTACTGAAGCCAGTGAGAACTTCACTGCACTTCAATCATGACGGTGCTGCTGTTTAATAAGCAGTACTGCTGCATTACACTTTAATGAGTGCATTAAGGACTGTGCTAATCAGGTTCCAATGCTACTCTTAATAGCTGGGCTCTATTGTATAGTCCCGCTGTCCTGGGAGTGTTAATGCCAGGGCAGTTACTAATCTTGCTCTGTCTGAACACACAGTGCAAGTACTGCTTTAAACACACACTCCACACTTGACTCCATTCCAGCTGTGTTGAGTGGAATAAGGGCTCGGCTGATTGGCTCTCCTCATATGCTCCTATTAAAGCTTTTCTTTGTCTAGTCCTGCTGTCCTGGGAGTGTTCATGCTAAACTGCTAATCTTGCTCTGTCAGAACACACAGCACCAAGCCTGTGTTTACACCACTGCTGGGCTACAAGTGGCTGCTGTGCCAAGGAAGACAATTTGCATAGAAAAGACACTTTGCATTGGCAGCACATGCTTCAGTGCTCTGGGAGTGTTTCTAGCCCTGTGAGTTTAACAAGTTGTCTGAATTGAACCTGTCTGGTCAGGCTCTGAAATGGATGGAGTCTGACTTGTTGGATAGAAAAGTGTTAAAATAAGCAATAGTGAATCAACGTTTAGGATCTGTACTATGGGGGTCCCACAGGGAATTATATTAGGGCCTTTATTTTTTAGTCTCTACATTAATGATCTACCTTTGGTCTGTCCAGAAGATCAACCACAAGAGGCGACTGTAGTGTCTTGACATCGCACTACGTTTGCACAAGCAGCTTGCTCAATTAAGGGTGCCATGTTCTGGAATACGCTACCAGACTTTATGAAAAGTATATCAGACTACAAGAGTTTTTTTTTTTAACAGAACTGAAAAACTGGTTGAAACAGGACCAGCTTTGTGACCATGTCTAGTCCCCCTCCATTTGTTGACATTAAATAATAATAATTTAATGTTTGAGAGCTGCCCTTCATGGCAACAGAATCCACAACAACAATGACTTTTATCAGCATCTTCATCTGGGCACTTGTCATCTGCATTCAGGGTAAGAATCACTGAGAAAAACACTTTCATCAATTTGTGGGGCTATTCTTAATATTTAAGTGTAAAACAGGGGCAAACTAACGGAAAATAAATTAAACTTCTATAGAAAAGGCTTTCATTTAAATGGGTTTTCATTATTTAATTCACTTATGTACTATATTTTCACAGACTCCCCACTAATTCAGTCTCATTCCAATTGAAAGAAAGCTGGTTTGTTCCAATCTTTCTCAAAACAACATGTCAATACAAGAGCCATGTGTTTCTCAGTGAGCTGGGATCACCATGGCAATGGAGTGTGATCAGTCACTGTGTCCGCCCTTTCACACACATCAATCAATCAATCACTAAAGAAATCAATACAGCAGTGTGACGGAAATATAATGAGTTCTGGTTGTAAATCTCCCTCTTGACCTGTGAGGGTACAAAGTAGCGAAAGGGAAAGACTTTGGACAAGTTGTCCTGACAGTTCATTCCCTGGGTCGGGAAGTCAATCAGCCTGGAAAAAGACGAGACTCCAGTGCGGGAATGTATTGACCTGGAAGGTAAACGAGGTAGCAGCTGCAGGCAATAGAGTCAGCTGTAATCGTTTACCAAGGGGTCATGCATAATCGCATAAAAAGGGCTGGAGAATTGTAAATCTTTTCCTTCGTTTTTGGTTTTGAAATAGACCCGGAAGGACCCGTGCACTGTGTATTAAGAATATCGTGAGTGTTTGTTTTGTTTGTCTTGTCTATAATTGATACTTGTGTGTTTATAGACGGCGAACACGTTCCGGAGCTGTTGCTAAGAGCCAGCACTGAACCCGGAACAGCACTGCACTATTTGTCACTCTTTAAACTGTATCACCCACCACAAGCACTACAGCACGCACCCAGGACTGGTGACCGTGGTTGTATATTGTGGGAGAGATGCTGTGTTTATTGTTTAGGGCTGCAATCCCTGTTACTGTTCTCCGTGTTTTACGCATCGCTTATTATTTGGTCACCAGACCTGGATTATAACTAAAAATAAAACGTATATTTTTCCATACCGGATTACAAATCTCTCTGTTTATTCCTGCACTGCATCACCTCTGCACCTGTTCATAATCAGCAACCACTTTGCCACAAGGAGTTTGATACCTTTTCCCCTGGCTTGTTAAATATCATTCTGATTGAAATAATGAAAACGCACTCCTAGCAGCTTGCTCAAGGTACATCTTGAAAAGGCCTGTGAAAGACAGTGAAGTAGATGTCCAATTTATAACAGTAAGAAGCAGTCAAAATGTGACCAATGAAAAGAAAAATGACAGGTCCGTTACTTCTACAGCAGCAGCAGCAGCACATGGGAAGGTATACCACTAGGGTTAGGGCACTACATACCCTTTAATTCTCAATAGGATTGAAATGATGACAGAAACAGAAATATTACTGTCAGTTTAGACAAACAGATCAGTTATATTAGACAGCAGTGATATACTGAGAGCTTTGACGGGGAAAAATAGAAGAAAACAGTCAAAGTGAACCCGGCCCTATCAATCACACTGGTGCTCACTCACGGCTCAGATCTCCTCTATCTGTGACAGCAGCAGCAGCAGGATTTGTATAAAGGAAGCTGCTTTGTATACCGGTGCCTGCCTCACTGCTCCAAACACTTTAAGACACACAGTATTGATGAGTCACTGCTCAGCCCTTTCAGAGTCACTGAAACACACAGTACAATGATGCCATTGCTTCTACTGCTGGGGACACGGGGGCTCTTTGCTCAAGGTGATAATTAAATAGTTATTTATAAATCTGAAAGCTTGACTTGAGTTCATTTTAAATAGAACTTTTCATTGAAGTAAATATGTCTAGCCGCTTCTATACATTTTGTTTGTATTCTAACACAACACTATTTAATTTTACTCTTGCATAATTTTTTTTTTAATAATTTTTTGTTGTATTTTTTCTCCAGAGTCCAGTGCAGATGTTGTTCTGACTCAGTCTCCAGCAGCTCAGTCTGTTCTCCAGGACACACGGTCTCTATCCGCTGTACAGCCAGCAGCTTTGTTAGTACCAGCTCCATCCACTGGTACCTGCAGAAACCTGGAGAAGCTCCCAAACTCCTGATTTATTCTACTTCTAACCGTCACTCTGGGACTCCAGCTCCATTCAGTGGCAGTGGATCAGGGACACAGTTTACACTGAGCATCAGTGGAGTGCAGGCTGAAGATGCAGGAGATTATTACTGTCAGCAGGGCAATAGCTACCCATTCACACAGTGATACACGTCCGTACAAAAACCTCCCTCAGCTCTGCAGGAGCTGCTCTGGCTCATAGACAGTAACCACAGGGGCTGAGGCTGAGAACAGCTGCAGAGCTGCTACAGTCGGACTGCACAGAGCTGGGTTTGATTAGGCTGTGTCAGTGGTATAGCCTGGATTCAAACCAGCGCTCTCCGGGCTATAGGGAACATCCTGCACTCCGGCACAGTGCCTTTGCTGAATGCTCCACTCGGGAGCCCCTGAATTTTATGATTTTTAGAAGATTTTTTTATTTTATTAAGTAAGCAATATTAATAAAATAATTTCAGTATGAATGTAAAATGTTGTTTAATGACAGTGATGACATTTGAATGTGTCCAATGTGAAAGGTCATTTAAAGAAAGACCAGGTCAATGATCTAGTCTTAGAGCCCACCGTGGGGGACATTAGTGCTGCTATTACTTTACAATGTGAGGAAGTAAACAAGAATCTATTTGCTTTACTTCATTCTTTTTCTTGTTTTCATCATTTAAAAACCTGCATACAGAAAAGATGTGTTCATACTCAGAAAAGTAGTCCAAAGAGTTTGATGATAAAAGCAGCATTTTAATGACAAAGAGCAATTCATTTGACCTCCGAGAGACACACAGCAGATATTAATAGTGACCACAAGAGGGAGCCAGAGCACCACTGCTGTCCATAACGTAACAACACAGTAATAAGATTATTGAAATAGGCCGTAGCAGTGAGCTCCCCAGTCAGCCCAGTCCTCCCATTGTTAACACAAGGCTCCTCACACCCAGTCATCTAAACACTACAGTGTGGTCTGTGTCTGGAGGAAGGAGCTGCTCAGAGTGATGCATGCAGGGAAACACTGACTCTAATATCTCAACATCTGCAACTTCCACCCCTGACACTTCTAGTATATTTGTTGTCTTACATTTGATTTCTATAACAATCCAGACTGACGCAGATAGTCAAAGTAAACAGCTTTTATTTCCCTAATCAAATACAGCTCATCGCTTAGCTTGTCCCCTGCTTGTTGTGTTATCTAGTTTTACACTTTGAATTTGCACAGGGTGGGGCTAGCAGCAACACACAGTCTAAAAGCGCATTCACATTTACTCTATTACAGCTGCCTTGTGCCATTCTATGCAAAATAATTAACAATAGCAGTTTGTTTCCTCCTTCAAAGGGTTTACCAGGAGAGCTGCTCTATGATACAGCTGTAGCTCATAGCAATCGATGGAGCTGAATTCAGCATTCCTGGACTTCCAATAAGAGCATTTACACTGTTTCCTAAATTTGCATTGCGCATTTTACTTTATAGTTTGGACATATCATTTTTTAATAGCTCTATTTATAAAAAAAAATAGTGTTGAACACGAGCACTCGGATTCTGATCCAATCAGAAATGATCTCTTTCGTATTACAATGTGAGTGTGTGTCTCAGTCACTTCAAGTCATACAAAGAGCATTTCAAGAGGAGCGATAAAGTGGAGCGAAGCGATCAAAAAAAGGCACCAAGTTAGAAGCAAGAATTATGTGAATCTTGGGCCCCAGCACCTTTCCAAGTGTGCCTATTTGCTTGACAAGATTGGCCTAATTGCTTCTCCTAACTTGGATTTTTGCATTTGAGATCACCCCTTTAAACAGCTGTTTGTCTAACTTGTTTTTGTCATGGGATATATTTAATATAGGGAGGTAATCGCTCCATAGTGGTTGGCTTTGTGCTAAGGGCGAGGTCGTTACACTAGTAAATTCCATTTAAGGATTTTTTCTGACTGTCTCCTCAGCTTGGGCAGCCACACTATTCAGCAGCACACTGCTGTGCTGAAATGCCAGGAAGCAAAATGGATAAAAGTTATTTTTATGCAGGAACATTATTTACATTTTCTTTTTTTTTTCTCTCCTGTGTGAATTTGCTGGTGTGTAACAAGGGATCTTGACTTACTGAAACTCTTCCCACAATCAGAGCAGCGGTACGGTTTCTCTCCTGTGTGAATGCGCCGGTGTGAAACAAGGTGTCCCGACCGTCTGAAAGTCTTTCCACAGTCAGAGCAGCGGTACGGTTTCTCTCCTGTGTGAATACGCTGGTGTGCAGCAAAGGTTGCTGAGTGACTGAAACTCTTCCCACAGTGAGAGCAGCGATACGGTTTCTCTCCTGTGTGAATGCGCGGTGTGAAAACAAAGGATCCTGAGTGACTGAAACTTTTCCCACAGTGAGAGCAGTGATACGGTTTCTCTCCTGAGTGAATTCGCTGGTGTGAAACAAGGTTTGCCAACGAACTGAAACTCTTCCCACAGTCAGAGCAATGAAATGGTTTTTCTCCTGTGTGAACCCGCTGATGTTTTCCAAGTTGTCCTGACTGACTGAAACTTTTACCACAGTCGGAGCAGTGATATGGCTTTACTCCTGTGTGAATTCTCTGGTGTTTTACAAGGTCTGCTGAATCCCTGAAACTCTTCCCACAGTCAGAGCAGTAATATGGTTTCTCTCCTGTGTGAATTCGCTGGTGTGTTACAAGTTGTCCTGATCGACTGAAACTCTTCCCACAGTCAGTGCAGTGATACGGTCTCTCTCCAGTGTGTATTCGCTGATGTATTAATAGGTGTTCTGACCGACTGAAACTCTTCCCACAGTCAGAACAGTGATATGGTTTCTCTCCTTTGTGAGTTCGCTTATGCAATTCAAAATTTCCTGACCGACTGAAACTCTTCCCACAGTGAGAACAGCGATAAGGTTTCTCTCCTGTGTGAATTCGCTGGTGTTTTGAAAGGTCTCCTGAGTTCCTGAAACTCTTTCCACAGTCAGAGCAGCAATGCGGTTTCTCTCCTGTGTGAATTCGCTGGTGTGCTGTACGGTGTCCTGATGAGTTGAACCTCTTTCCACAGTCAGAGCAGCGATAGGGTTTTCCCCTCCTGTGTGAATTCACAAGGTCTCCTGGTGTATCAGCAAGGTTTCCTGAGTGACTAAAACTCTTTCCACAGTCAGTCAGAGCAGCTGGTGTATCACAAGGTTTCTCTCCTCTGGTATATTTTAATTTCTCTCCTCTCAGTATTTTTAAATTCCTTAACTGGGTCCTTGCTTGAACTGCTGGACTGGAACCTGGAAAAAACAAACAGGAGAGAAAAATCAGAGACTGTTTTAAGTAAGAAATGATTTCATCCATCTGAACGCATGAAGGAACCTTCTAACTTCTCTTTAACTGAACTTTAGAGGACAACTAAGGATGAGCGAGTATACGTTTAATTTATTCATCACAGGAATAGTAACCTACTATACTGTTTTTTCTGGTGTTGTTGATTATTGTTTATTAATTGTCAAAAAGGGTCGCAATGGGTACCTATCTGTTATTAATACTAGCCCGATCAGCTAGATTAGGATAGGGAGATTGTAGGAGGTAACAGAGCTGTACATTTCTAAGAGGAATCTGTGCACTCTGATTCTGGGGCCCTGTGGCGATCTCGGAAGGTTTGATCAGGAGAGTCAGCCTAGAACTTATGGGGGGGGGGAGGGTTAGCTCGGTCAGGGTGTTCTTGGCTCACCGCGCACCAGCGACCCCTGTAGTCTGGCCGGGCGCCTGCGGGCTTGGCTGTAAGCTGACCGAGAGCTGCGTTGTCCTCCGACGCTGTAGCTCTTGGGTGGCTGCATGGTGAGTCTGCAGTGTGAAAAAAGCGGTTCGCTTGACGACACACGCTTCGGAGGACAGCGTGTGTTTATCTTCGCCCTCCCGAGTCAGCGCAGGGGTGGTAGCGGTGAGCCGAGCATAATAAAATAATTGGCCATTCCAAATTGGGAGAAAATAATAAATTATTGGCAACGACTAAATTTAAAAAAAAAAAAAAAAAAAAAAGCTTGCCTATGTTGAGAGTAATTGAACAGGCAAATGGGAAAGGCTCACCTAGGTTGCAAGAGAACCCAGAGAGTCATTTGTTAGATTGGGTTGCAGGAGAAACCAGAGAGCAGTTGAATGCACAATAAGCTTGTCAAGGTTACAGGAGTTTTCTGGGAGTAATTGTGTGTACGATAACCTTGTTTGTTGATTGTAAATGAGAGAGTAATTGGAAATAAACTCATTGATTATATGTTGATTCACAAATCTGCTGTATAAAAATAGAAAAAATGAATAAAAGTGATTGAATATTAACTCCAATATATCTGTGGATTAGAAATAAATGAATAAGAGTGATTGAATATTAAGTCTAGTATATCGGTGGGGGGGTAAGCCTGCCGATTCGGAATAAAGTCATATTCGGAATAATGTCATATTCCCCAATAGATGTCAAATTAACCCTCCTGTAGACCCAACAGATTAAATTCAAAGAACCCTCCTAAAAAAAACAAGATTATTATTATTAATTTTTGACCATCAGTGGCGATTCCGCAAACAAATAAGTTTGATTCAAATAAAGTCATACAATAAGAAAAAAACAATAAAATGTGACAAACCACAATTCAATAATACAGGATTTTATTAAAGTTAATCAGGATAAATTAAATAGTGATTCTTTGAAACAAAATACCAGGCCTTGACAGTTTGTGCAAAGCAGACAGCAGTAAAGTGAAGAGATGGGGAAGGCATATTTAAATGAAGGGGCTTCCGGTACAACAGAGGAGTCCGCCACTGAACAGAAAGGAGACAAGAAGGAAGGAGGGGCTCAGGGACTGGGCAGTCCTGTCGTTCCACCATTAGCAGGGTGGAAAATCGGGAGGAAGAGGAGGTAGAGCCAAAAGCGGAGAGGTCGAGTGGGGGTGTAGGGGGATGAGGGTCTGGAGGTAGCTGGGTGCAGTCTGGTCAGGCATCAGTAAGTCTTGAACTGGGCAGCTGCCATCCTGTTGGTCAGGCAGAAGAACAAGGCGGGCAGCAGAGTTCTGGATCAGCCGGGTAGGAGCCAGCCAGGAGGGGTATAATTACAGGTTTTATTAATTCTAAACAGGACAAATTATTCTTTGAAACAATACCAGCCTTGACAGTTTGTGCAAAGCAGACAGCAGAGTGAAGAGATGGGAAGACGGAGGCTCTCAGCCCAGCCATGAACAGAAAAAGGAGACAGGGGAGGCCAGTAAAATGAGAAGAGGCGAAAAAAAGCGGGGGGGCTTTAGTCCGGCAGCCAGTAAGAAAGCAGCCATCCTGTTGGTCAGAAAGAAGGAGCTCTCAGCCCAGCAGTCTAAGGGGAGGAGCTACCACCAGCCCAGACCAGAGAAGGAGGCGGGCTCTCAGCCCAGCATTCTCAGGGGAGGAGCTACCGCCAGCCCAGTTACCAGAGAAGGGGGCCCAGAGCTATGGTTCCCAAGGGGAATGGCAGAAAGTGAGCCTGGTCCCACGGGAGAGAAAGTGAGCCTGGGCGTCTGGAGCCGACAGCACCCCTGCCTGAGTGGCCGTTGGCCCCAGCAGCAGCAGAGGTGTGGCTGTTGCCACCACTAGCAGCAGTGTGGCCACTGCTACCACCACCGCCAGAGGGGGCATTGCCACCGCCAGGAGTGTGGAGGTTGCCACAACCACCAACAGAGGGTTGCTGACCCTATGCCCTGCACCGCAGCCAGATGGGTTAGTGCTGCTACATGGGGACATCGGTCTTAAGGGAAAATGTGGGGGTTAAACGGGCACCTCCTAACAGAAGCCCAGGGGGCAACAACAGGATAAAGTTGGAGATAGCGGGCAGCAGACGGCAGGGTGTCCAGGTTAGAAAAGGCAGCCATGTCCGTCTGGTATTTGACAGGTGTCAGGGTCGGGGTCGGCTGGACTCTAACTTTCCCACCCCCCCGCCCAGAGGTTAAACGTTATTATGAGGGAAGGAAGGTAGCCTTTTCTGTCGGAACGGTTTTTGTGAAAGTGGGAGGAATATGATCAGGCTGTTGTCAAATGATTGGGCTTTTAAAAGAGAACCGAGTGCCAGTCAGTGCCAAAGTCATAGTCTTCAAAGTCAAGTGTCAAAATGCTTGAGTGACGTTATGGGAAACATATAAAAGTTCAAAATGTATGTGAATTGCTTTTGAAAAAAAAAAAAAAAAAAAAAAAAAAGTACCAGAAAACTCTGACTATTCAACAAGGTCGCTGTAAGAGATAGCCGTCTCTTTTAAAGAAGAACATAACATTAAGTTTCATATTGCACACACTATAGCTTCTAGAGGGAGAGTGAATTAGAGGACTGGGAATGTTAATCAAATCTCTTAACTGTTTCATCGATTTTTACCTACATAATTGGGTACAATATGGTTTCGACAAACAAACCTACAATAAATTGAACTGTGTTTGGGATCTCAAGCTGTGTTGTACGGGCTGTGTGAGAATGGAGAGAAAGAGATGTCCAGCTGCATTCTGGGACTACAGGCTCTCACCACACACACACACACAGACACACACACACTCATTTGAATGCCCACTTTTTGAAATAATATACTTTGAATACTTAGAAGTGATTAGGAAGAAAATAACATGAATTTGGTGATTGATTTTGCATAGAATTAATTAACACATAAAGCATTTTGTTGTAAGAATCATTTAAATTGTTTATTTCTTACTTTTGATAAACACTGAAAGACCTTGGCTGTTAACTCAATCTGGTAGTTATGGATATGTTCATTAAATTACATTGAAGTTTTACCCCAATTAGCCAAATTTGATAAATTACTGTGGATGGTCTTTAGGAGCAGGTCCATTACGATGTTTATCTACCAGTACCATTGAGAAAGATCCATGAGAATAAATGCAATTCATATTACAAAAATTAAAAGTAATCTGAACATTTTGAAATGTAAGACACATTGACACTGTAATAAGAAAACAAGTTTTGCTTTAACCATTAACTAATTAATGGCTTGTAGACTGAGATTATGGAAAAGCTAATGATTAAAAACTTTTTACAAAAGGGGCCTTGGGCAGCAAATTGGACAGGACCACGTGAAATTATAGACACATATGGTGAGGGGAATATGATGGTTTGTAAAAACAAGGAAACAGCCGACATATAAACGGTTTCATGCGGATTAGTGCAAATTGTTTAAAGGCTGATATTGTCTAGAATAAATTCTAAATTAAAGTCTTAGACCTATATTTCAATGGGGAGGTTGGGGCAAAAGGCATGCAATATACATTTAGGGTTTTCAAATATTAACAAAGAATAAATCCTTCACTTGATTTTTCATTTCAGAAGCTGCTGTTCTGTGTGCATTGGTGAGCCTGCTAGCAGTCACCGAAATACACCCTTGGCCGGATCCCTCAATGAGATATCAACAAGCCGATTACTGCTTTGCTATGAACTAAGATCTAGTGGAAGCAGTGATTAACAAACGAGGAGAACTCCACAGTGATGTTAATAGAGGGGAAGCGAGAACCCGCAATTGATACAGGCAGTACCTCCAGAACAAAATACTGATGAACAAAAACACATAACACCTGCTGCTTTGCCAAAGATTGGAGATGTCAAATCCCTAAAGAAAGAGGAACATGGAGGCTGGGTAATGACTTCATTCAAAGATTGGAGATGTCCAATCCCTAAAGAAAGAGCGAACATGGAGGCTGGGTAATGACTTCCTTCAAAGATTGGAGATGTCAAATCCCTAAAGAAAGAGGAACATGGAGGCTGGGTAATGACTTCATTCAAAGACTGGAGATGTCAAATCCCTAAAGAAAGACGAACATGGAGGCTGGGTAATGACTTCATTCAATATCCATTGTAGTGGAAAAATTCCTATTGGGGGTGGGGGGATCGGACATTCCCTTTAAGGAGTTGCGAATTCATCCCTTCAATGCAAAACACACTGGAACTTACTGGTTGCAATATACCAGAGAATAAACTTGGACCACTCTCAATGTGTTTCAGCTTTCATTTCTGAAACAAAAACCCATTATTATTGCCACGACCACGACCAAAACCACTGATACCACATAGTCCACAGACTACTCCAGGATCCGCAAACAGACTTGTGTTTACTCGTTTCGAAAAGACTACTGTTGAAAATGTTCAAATAATCAATGTTGACTGTGCTTATTAATGTTGATAGTTGGAAAAATATGCTAGAAATGTATTGTTTAAATGGCATTAGGTCTAACTCGAAAGTTATCCAGGGTGCCGTTTCCCAAAAGTAACTCGACCATCGTAACAGCAACGTGTCAAATCTGATGTGTTTCCCAAACACCGTCGTTAGTCAAGGAGCTCATGAATAGCATTGTGGGTTCACGAGTGGTCTGGGGTAATTGCGAGGAGACTTTGTGAACACACAAGGGCTGTGGAGCACCACTTGAAGTGTGTGTGTTGAGGGCATCAAACATATACATTCTGGTTTAAGTTTAATAATTCTTGCTTTGAACAGTATATCGTGTTGCTTTGTGTTGAATTTATTGCATTTATAACAAATAAAAAGGGTAATTTTATTAAGAATAAAAAAAGACCAGTATTTAATTGTATTGTTTTGAAACCAGGTTACCTTCAATTGCAATGCGTAAAATAAAGACGCATTATATGAGGGCAGAAGTACAAAGTTTAGTAATACAAAGTGTACATAAGATCATGATTTAAATGGAAATTGAAATAATATCTGGAAGATGCTGTTATCACAATACATAATAGTTACTCCCCGTGACCCTATAAAGGATTAAGTGGTTATGGAAATGGATGGATGGGTGATGGTTACTTGGATATACTGAACGGAGACATCACCACCAGGGGCCATAAAAAAAAAAAAAACTATTATTATCATTGCGCTGTAAGCCTAACCTACCTGCATTCTATATCTGGGATGGATTTAACTTATTATTACCAGTATTAGGCCTATTATTATTTCATTACTTATCTTTATTAATAGACAACATTGATCTATATTTATAAACAAAAGTGCTAGTAGTTTCTATCTTTAATTTACTTATTTGTATAACTAGAGCTTGTTTTTACTGTACCGTCAGTTCAGGAGAGTCCAGTTAAGAAGAGAAAGATTGAGTTTGGCACGGTTGTTTTGCATCCCTTTTCACTGTAATAAACCCTCCATGCTTGATTCAAGTGGCCTGTTTGCATTTATATAACCCATGCCTGGTTGGCTAATCTTTTTAAACCCTTACAATATTACAGTATATTAACAATACAAATTTGTATCTCTGCTTGTTCATTTTCCAAAGTTTCCTCATCTATATAATTGCCAGGTCTCAAATAATCGGCGGTCTCCAATAGGCGCTGGTCTGCTCGTGAGTTTTGTAAATAAATGCCCGGCCGTTTAATAGAAGTTTCACGGTATGTCTTAATGTCCATTTAACTGCTGTTAAATACTTTTGTACATGTCCGGCTACAGAGATTAGCACTGTCTCTCAGAGCTGGCCTTAGGGCAAGGCAAGCAAGGGGACCGCCTAGGAGGGCCCCACCCCCAAATTGTGTATATGACGTCTTGAAATGAATCCCGATTCAGACTCTTCACAATAATCACCTCCAAAATATATTGATTTCTGCTTACCAATTTACTGTATGCACAGACTGACAAAGTGGATGTATTTCCTCATGTGTGTACTTGTTCTGCCATAACAGCCCTTTTATTGAAGGATGGGTCCTGATCATGGCATGCTTTTTTTAATTAGTAAAAAAAATTTTTTTTTTTTTTAAAAAACTCAATCAAAAAAGTAAACCTACAAAAAGGACCCTTCACTACAGCATTCACACAGCGATATTACAGGCTCAGCTGCAATTTGGCAGCATACCTCCATTTACATAGAAGGCAGTTAATCCAGTGTTAAAACATGCTGCCGGTGTGTCACACTTCAAAAGAATATACTGTATGTTGCACACATTAAATAGGGATTCGTTTTTTTAAAAACAAAAACATTCTGTTCTTCAAATCTGCAAGAGCACAAAACATAAAGCCTACCGGTAACTCACATTTCAGTATGTTACTTAGACAAGTTAAACTGACAGTTTGTTTCAAACTTTTTGTGCCATGTAATGATACACATAAAACAGTAGGCTACAGTATTTGAATTAAAGAATAAACCATTTTAGCCAGAACTCTCTAACTTATTCTAATAAATTAAACTTTGTTTTATAATATAAAGCAGAAATGCTGTTAACATATGGTATTTTTAACAGTATTTGTGTTTTTATCATTTATATTCTGAGGTGAAATTAAATATTTAAGCTATTTATTACCCAACCTGTGACATAAAATATACAATATAGTAGCCTACGCTGGTCAGACAGTTGGTTTCGAACTTCAGCCCCCTGTCATCAGCTGCAGATGTGGGCAGGACCAGATTTCAGAACACGAAAAAATAAGGGGAGTTTTAGGACTGTACCAGTAACATCTATTACATACATTATAGGGTGTTACATACTGTCCTATATAAAATGTGGTGTCTGTTCATACTGAGAAAAATCTGCTTCACACCGGCACTGTGCCGCCACTGAACCACCTTGAGAGTGTCGCTGCATTTACCAGCATTTCCCATTGACACTGAAAGTGATTCCGCATCAGTGCCGCCACAGACACGGTGATTTGCTTCAGTGTAGACAAGTATGCGAAATGAACCTGGATGCTAATGTGGAGCCCTGCTATCTGTTCTCAGCCTCTCAGTCACACTGTGGCCATCACTCAGTGTAGAATGACAATGTCACAGCTAGTCAGTCACTCACCTGCTGGACTGCACTCTGAATGTGAGCTCTCGTCGTCCTGTCCACCTCCTTGCATGCTATTGGGAGAGCCTTCCTCTCCAGAGCCTTGCTTTCTCACATAGATTCTCTCCAGCACCACGCTACACTCCCGCAGGTGTACCGGACCCAGCAAAGTGGGGGCTGCTTTCAAGTCTTCGGATTCTTCCTTCCCTGGTTTCAAGAGTACCTCCTCTTTCAGGGGCTCCAGTTTAATACGCACCATTTCCAGCACCTCTTCTTTCATAGGAACTGGTTCTTCTGTCTGGGAGATCTCCAGTTCGTTGCGCTCAGCTTTAATTCCAGACACCACTGGCTTGATGCTGTCACAGGGCGTCTCACAGAGCTCCTGTTTAATGGGGAGGGAAGCCAGTCCAGTGAACTCCAGTCTAATAGGGACCAGTTCAAGTTTAGGGAACTCCTCTTTAATCGGGACAGATTCCATCTTCACATTGTCCAAGGCATCAAACGTGGTTCTGCTTGGTAACTGTCAGAAAAAAAAAAAAGAAAAAAAGATTAAGGGCTGGTTTCATCACAGACCCTGATTAGCACTAATGCTGAGGCATGTCTACACTGAAGCAAATCACCGTGTCTGTGGCGGCACTGATGCGGAATCACTTTCAGTGTCAATGGGAAATGCTGGTAAAATGCAGAGACACTTTATTCTGTCACTGACCCGTCTCTCGAGGTGGTTCAGTGGCGGCACAGTACCGGTTCTGAAGCAGATGTTTCTCAGTGTAAACTGCAATGCCACAACAGACACTGCATTTTACACAGAACAGTATGTAACACCCTATTATATTTGTAATGGACGTTAATGGTACAGTCCTAAAAAACATTTTTTTGTGTTTTGAAATAGGGTTCAACCCATCTGCAGCAGGGAGCCGAAGTTCAAAACAAACAAACTGCAGTGTACAAAAATGAGGGTCGATAGAATAAAAGAAGTCATTTTTAAATTACTAAATGATGCTTTAATCATGTAAAACTTTGTGTAGATCAACTTATTTAAAAAATGGATTGATTTGATCGATTGCTCAAAGTAGGTGTTAATCCCCAGGGATCCTAGAAATCTGTTTATAACAGAATACTGTGGAAAATGCGGAATTTGCATTTTGGCAGAGAATTTGTATTTTTTACATTTTGTGAAGAATGCAAAGAACATCTATGAACCCCACCAACTGAATGAGTTGTAAATGTTTTAATGTAAGCACCAGTGACACTTCTGCAATGTGCACATCATCACCCTGTTGTGTTTGATCAACCGCTACACCTACACTCTACAAGAAGCCTGGGAAAATACTGGATGTACTTCATTCATCCCGTGGGGATAAAATAAAATAAGGGTTTTGGAGGTTGCCTGTGCTTTGAAGTTTCGGTTAGGATTGTTAGGATTATGGTGAATTAAAAAAAAAAAAAATCATGTGATGAACGAACAGCAACTGCCCACCAGCGTCGAGTATGTGGGGGCCGTGAGACCTCAGCCCCCTCGGGCAAAGTCAGCATTTTTAAAGGGGCTCAACCCCCCCTGTGTTTTGAGACATGTCAGGGCATCCCTGCTGATAACAAATGAAAAGAAAAATGGTTTCACATTACTAGCGTGAAATACATTGAAAGCACTTAGAACAAAATACCTATACAGTTTGTATACACAGCAATGCAGTCGAATACGTTTGCATAGAGATTTATTGGTAGAGAACTTCTGACAGATATATCTTATAGTCAGTCTGACATACATAACCAACCCATAAATAATTCTTTAAAAAAAAAAAAAAATCATTTTCACCAACTGGTGTTGTGACTACATTTTCACCATTCTGGTGTTGTGGTCACCAAATATTCATTTGGGTTCTTTGTTAAAGACTCACTTAACTCTGTTATTTTACGGTCAAAACTACAGATATATATCTATAGATAGATCTAGAGCTACAATCAGCGGAGTTCAAGTGAGATTTCGGTCCATCATCTTGGGTGATGATAAGAACACGAGAGAGTACACATAGTTCTATATATGTCTCTGGAGGGGTTCCAGTTTAGTAATACACACCATTTCCAGCACCTCTTCATTCACAGGAAGGGGTTCTTCTGTCTGGGAGATCTCCAATTCATTGTGCTCAGCTTTAATCCCAGACACCTCCGACTTGATGCTGTCAGATGGCATCTCACAGAGCTTCTGTTTAATGGGGAGGGAAGACAGTCCAGAGAACTCCAGTCTAATGGGGACCAGTTCAAGTTTAGGGAGCTCCTCTTTAATCGGGACTGATTCCATCTTTAAACTGTCCACAGTATCAAATGGGGTTCTGCTCGGTAGCTGCCAAAAATAAAAAAAAGAAAGATTATAAGTCCTGTCAAAGAGGTTTAAGTGGGGGCTCCTGACAGGCACACCCAGTAAAAGCGCTCGCCCGAGTGCAGTGGATTTGTATTTCACTTTCAGACACCAGAATTTAAGGTGGACTTAAAAATACCAGAATTATTCTGATCTGACTCTTAAGGTGGATTTCACTTTTAAATCGCCACAAAACATGAAGATGTTTAATTTAAATTACTGATTGCGCATGCGTCTATTCAAAAACACTCCTGCAAATTCGGCGAGTTTTCGGTTTAACCCTGAAGCAGAAATCGTGTTAACCATTGACACACACACACACACACATATATATATATATATATATATATATATATATATATATATATATATATATATATATATATATATATATAAAATGGATTACATTGTCAACGTGTAGTTTATACTAACGTTTCAGAAAATGCGCAAACATTTGACTACATGATGTATTCACACACAAAACAGGAAACAGGCTGCTCTCGTACAAGCAGTGTTATAGATTGGGGGGTTTCCACAAACGATTAGACTCACACTGTGTATTACTTCTAAATGAACACACTTTATTGAAAATCACACATCCGGTACCACGAACTCAGCTCTTCCCAGAATCCCGCTCTCCAACATCTTCCTACCAGACCCCATCTCCCTGTAACAAAGGTTCCCACCGAGTAAGCGCTACAATTCATTGAATCACCAGACTGTTACATTTGCTTAGTTGCAGGTTAGTAATATTACGAAAGCACACAATTACTTTAATTGCTTGTTCTTATATCACTGAACAAAATAAATCCAGGATTTTATGAAATGGTTAACAACTCACCCGCTACTAATCTTCAAAACTCAAACCCGCCGCAATACTTGCGCTTTAAAATGATGCGTCCGGTTCAGTTGAGTTTTTGGAAACCAAGCTTGTTCTGGGGGCAGAACGAATGCTTTGCTTCTGATTGGTTACTTGCGAGTCTAAAATGTTTAATGGAACATTTGATTGGCCAGATTATGTGACAAAAAGCTGGTGGGGAAAGACCGGGAAGAATTCAGGTGTGTCTGATTTGCGGTTAGAACTACCCACTGAAATGCATAGAATTATATAAAATATTGTATAGAAGAAAAGAGGCTGTATCGAACTACCGATATTTAATATTTTTTTTTAATTTTGCAAGATTCGTACATATACAATATTTTAATACTAGTGTTTCCAAAGATGGTTTAGTCAAGTTTTTCATGGCAATGCAGTGTTGGTGATACAGAATGAGACTTGAGTTTAAAATATGTCTGCCTTGAGCAAGTGCAGGTCTGTGTCCCTCCTGGCCGAATCATCTGTCGAGCATAAACAAATGACCACTAAACCTACTGCTGCCCCTCGTCAGCGGAGTCCAATGACATATCTAGCCCTTTATCATTCATTACACAATACAACTGAGATGGGCTGTTTTAATAACGGTGTGTGGATTTGTGGGGGGTCGTCAGAAGGCAGGGTCAGGACACAAGGAATGATTTAGATTTATTTGAATTTGAGCTCATTTTTGCTTCTTTACGTGTTTATTTTCCCTTCAGTATAAAGTTTACTTTTCAGGGTGTGTGTGTGTGTGCGTGCGTGTGTGTGTGTGTCGTTTTATGGCCGTGCACATGCGTTTCTTATTTTTTATTTGTTCTTACCCCGTGGTCAGTTTTGGTGTCGTTTAAATTTGGTATTTAGGCTACTGAAAGAACAATACAGACGAGAATCTTGTATGAAGTTTGTCCGACCACCCGCATTTATCGAACTAAATAAAGTAATATGTAAATATTGGAATGAATAAATAAATACGTATGGGAATAAATACATTTATGTCGATATTTATGTATTCATTCATTCATTCATTCATTCATTCATTCATTCATTTTTAAGCAATGTTTTTTTTTTCTCGTGTAGCACTATTCCGGTATTAGTTACTATGAAACATACTAAACCACCACAGCTTTTCGCTTACGGCCATACCACCTTGAGAACGCCCGATCTCGTCTGATCTCGGAAGCTAAGCAAGGTCGGGCCTGGTTAGTACTTGGATGGGAGACCGCCTGGGAATACCAGGTGCTGTAAGCTTTTCTACCTACAGCTTGAAAGGGGGCGCTATTTCCCCACATATTTCGAATAATATTCTCACACTTGCTCCAACTAGAAAAAAAAATTACATTTTATTTTAACATTTAACATGAAACTTTTAACATAAGTAAATGATATGAACTCAATCCATTCTGCCCTTTTCCCATGTGTGTGTGTGTTCGAGTTTGTTAAAACATAAAAAATTACATTATTTTTCAGTTTAATAAATAGACATTGTTGTGGAATTACGTGATTTCAAAGACATTGAGATTCAATGTATTATCAGTATATCAGCCTATATATGTACAGTAAAATGGTACATGCATATTTAAATATGCTTTTCTATTTTCTAGCTGCCATGAAAACTTACTGGTGTTCCTTAAAAAGAAAAAGCAACAAATCCAACATTTGGAACAGACGGCATCTTGAGGAGAGAAGAAGAAAGTCAAAAAGAAATGTAAGTGGTTTTACTATACGGTTGCAATTAAGGACAAATATTTTAACACATTGAAATGGTCTTTGTTTTTGTTAACTTTTTCTTAGCTCAAATTTTGAAAGATAAAAGTCAAACCATGAGGTAAAATATTAATTAATTAACAAATTGTCTTAAGAATTGTATAATTGTTGATGTAGACCTGACTTGGAACCTTAAAAGTTTTGCTGAATGTATCGGACACTACTTCAAATATTCCACATTGTATTGGACAGGATTAAGCAATAGAAAAATGTCAGACGCATGGAGAGGTGTCATTCAATAGCTGAAATGCTTTGTAAAAGAAAATGTCAAAATGAAATTTGTTTATTGCTAATTTTTCCAGAAACTACAACATCGTCTCCAAGTCCTGCCAACAGCTGAGAACAGTAGTTAGGCCCAGGCGATGGGCATCACCAACATTTAAAGAGGTGAAGAAACACCTTGACTTACAATCCAGGGCGAGAAGCCCACAGACAAAACCCCCGAAAAATGGGGTCATACTTAATTAGAGAGCATCCTGAATTTGAATCAGCCTGGATTACTCGGGAGAACTGAGCAGTATTCAATCAAATATGTCATGATAACAAAAAACTCCAAGTCCCATAAACAAGTTGATAACCCCTCAGCTCCAAGCTAGTGCCACTGGAAGCAAACCCTGTCACTTGTTTCTCTAGATCTAACTCTGGACAATGCAAAATTGAAGAAACATGGCAGTTTGATTACAACATAATTTCTCATTTTTTGTTGACCCTTGCAAGGTCATAGGTAGAAGGAGAAATTAAAAAAAAAAATAACAACCATAGTTTCTGCACTCAGCATGTCAGAAAAACCCCAGGTGATTTTTTCTAGTAAAATCTGCACTTGTTGAGTTGGTATGGAATGACCCATATATTAACATGGTGTGCACCTCAAATAGATGGAAGATTGGGTGCTTTAGTCTTCTTTTTCTAACTTGGATTATAACTTATAATAATAAAAATGATGTTATCTCAATTTCAGACACATTTTTAAATGAGGAACTCAGAAGACCCTGAATGAATTTTTTTTTTTATTAAGGAGCAGCACATCAGCGTTATTAAAGTCAGTTTATTCTTTATTGTCTCGCCTCCTGTGTCATCCTTGTTACCCACCTGGTCTCCTTCATTCCTTATGTGTGCAGCAGCTCCCTGGCACACATGTCTCAACACTTATGGGCCACTTCATTTTGAACAGGCAGATTTCTAATGCCCCTCCTAGAGAGCAGAAAAGCACTGAGAGGCTAAACATAAAACTACAGGAAGGATAATCTAACTGTACTGTGAGTCACCCAACCCTATCAAGTCCCACCTGTGTTCACAGCTCAGATCTCATAGAACTGTCTGTGACACTTATTGAAACAGAAGTGCAGCGCTTAGAACACATATACAAATAGAACTAATCCACCCTTCTATTAAACTGTGAACTTAGTGTTTGATTGAATCCCTCTCTGGAAACAGGCAGCAGTGCCCTGCCAAGCTGCACACACTGCCATCACTCACACTGACCACAAGAGGGAGCCAGAGCACTACTGCTGCCCCATACTGTAACACAGTAATAAAACAATTGAAATAGGCAGCAGCAGTGAACTCCCCAGTCAGTCCAGTTCTTCCATTGTTAACACAAGGCTCCTCACACCCAGTCATCTAAACACTCCAGTGTGGTCTGTGTCTGGAGGAAGGAGCTGCTCACCGTGGTGTAGTTTACATGTATGTGTCACGGGTAGGGTGTCCACGGTAACCTGTATGATACCAAGAGGTTTTGTCGACTACTCCACCTTGGGTTTGGGAAGGACAAGGACCTTCGTGGCCGAGAGGAAATAGAATTTGCCCCACGCGGCTTGGCAATTTTGAGTGAGTATTTAGGGCGCTGGCCTAAATCTTCTATGACGCTGGTTTGTGGACTGACCACGACCTGCGTTCCCTCTGCCTGCCGGTCGGGCTCGGTTACCTGCTGGTGTGCCCTGAGGGTGATGCCTTAGGTCACCCAGTGGAGCTGTGGGGACTGGGACTGTTCGTGTGACAGTCCGAGTCTGGGGCGCTCGCCAGCGGCTCGACCTACCCCATGCAGAGGCACGGGGAGGGAGCAATGCGGCCACCTGACTGGACGCCTCGCGTTCCTGGTGGGATCTTTGCAAAATCTCCTCCACTGCTGGCCCAAACGTATGACCTGGGGATATGGGGTCAAGCAAGCAGCGGCCTTATCCGCATCAGGGACCCTGGCTTGAGACAGCCATAGCTGTCTACGAGCCACCACTAAGCTAGCCAGGCTCCGGCCAAGGGCTTGTCCTTGGAGACTGGAGACTTGCAGCAGTGTGCTGGACAGGAGGCGCAGCTCCGTGGACCCGGGCCCGGGGAGTGGGGCTTCACGCAATACACCATCTAAATACGTGGTCAGCACACTAGCTGTATTAGCCAAGCGAGTTGCCTGCGCTTCTGCTGCGTAGGCTCGCTTCAAATGTGTCTCCGTCACCCTGCATTGGGGGTTCGGGCACGCCGGGTCTTTAATAAGACCACCCACCTGCGGGGCCTTAACCGGGGCTGCAATGGTGGAGTCTACCAGGAGGCGAGCGATGCGGCCTGCTTCAGCACACTGAGTCCCGAGGCCGGGTGGTCCCAGGAGGAGCGTACCTCCTCCAAAAAATCTGGGAAGGCCGGGAACCTCTGGGGGCGGGGTGCCAGCACCTGCGTCCGGAAAACGGACCAGCGTGGTTCTGATGCTGGCGTCCAGGGAGCTGCAGGAAAGCTGCAGCACGTCCCACGAGTGCCGAAATGGAGCTGGACAGCGGGGTGGTACTGGCTTCTGAGACACTCTCAGAACCAGGCTCTTCCTCGGCAAGGGTCTCACCCACTTGCATCTCCGAGGAGAAAGAAGCCCCGTCACCCGAGGCCGCTATAGACAGCGTGTCCTCCTGTACCAGCTGAGACGACCCTGCCCACCCCTCCTGCACTCCCATGGGAGAGGGGGGGGTATGGCGATTGGGGCTGCGGGACCTGGACAGGGGAAGATCTCCAGGACCTGGGTCATCTTGGCCTTGAGATCCATAATGTCCGTACAGGGATGAGACCCCGACATAGGCCTGGCCTTGTGCATTAGCACTGAGGCACTGCTTGCACTGCGACAAACACTGGCAAGTGTTAGCATAGTGTATACAACCACTATTGTTGCAGCAAGGGTATTAACCTTGTGCACCTTGTGCCGAGTACCCTGTTTACACTGGGTACTGCGCAGCACTGTGAGCTATATGCTAGGTTGACCAGTGCCTACACAATTAGCGCAACGTGCACCACATGCACTGCTTGCACTGTGCATCCCAGGCACCGTATCTACGTGAACTGCGTACCGTGCGTAATCACACTAGAGTGGTAGAGGTATCAGCACGTGTGCACATGTGTTCTGTGTGATCTGAGCACTGCACACTCCGAGTACTGAGGGCACTAAGTGCACCGCGTATCGTGCAGCGTTGTTGTGCACTACCACTGAGGCGCTGGGCACCGTGTGTCGTTTATATTAAGCACCTGTGCCCCGAGATAATAACTTCACGGGCTATGCGTGCGCCGCGGTACCGCAGCACCAGGGAGGCCGCTACGCAATGTGTCGACCCTAACCGCGTGGTCAACACACACACCTGGTCAGCGCATAGCGTATACCGGGGGGGACGCAGGGCCGAAGCCGCGGTGGGCAAGTATAAGCAGACAATAAACACGGTGAAAAATAGTACACTGTTTGTTTACAGCATTGCAAACACCTTGCTGCCTAGAGAGCACACACACCACAAACAATACATTCAAAGTAATACCGATAAATATGACACACAAATAACATTAGTTTAAATTATTATTCAACATATACATCATTCAATAATAATAATAATAATAATAATAATATGTAACAGCAGCGGGAATGTGAGACAGCAGGGAGGGGGTTAAAACCTCCCTGAAGAGAAAATGCACCTTTTTGGTTTGTTTGATTGTATTGTTTTATTGTTTCATTCAATTTGTTAATTGTTTTATTATTAATTATCCTCTGCACCTGGTAGCTATTGTTAAATTGGGACCAGGTGCAGGGTATTTAAGAGGAGCAGTTAGACTGCTAAGGGCTGCTGAGTAGAAGGAGGCAGAAGGAAGGTGCTCTGCTTCCGAGCAGTCCTAATAGTAAGTGCTGTGTTAAACCAGTTTGTGTCTGTGTTGGCAGGTAAACGGCTTAGCCGTCCTGCAAGTTAGTGAGGGAAAAACTTGTGTAGTAAGCGCTCCAAACGGAGTTAGGTTTTGTTTTGTGTATTTGTTTTATTTTTGTGTTTATTATTCAACAGCGCTTGAAAACTCCATTTCTGTGTGCAGGGTCGTAATTTTAAAGGGGCACGAACCCGTGTGAGCAACGATCTGTTACAAATAATAATAATAATAATAATAAAATAGGCTTCTAATCAATAAACTGCATTTCTGTTATTACTTTGGAAGAGAATTCAATTGCTGAATATTTGTAGGAGACACAGAAAAGAACAAGACACAGCAATTATTTGACACATGAAGGGAAGCAGGGATTCAGGATTTAACTGTGGAAAATTAGCAGAGAACAGAGCATACAGTGCAATAATGAAGTGCTTTCGAGAAACTCATCAATATAATGAGATCTGATTGGGACAAAGCAATTCCACACTCAGTGCAGTAATGAAGTGAACCTTTATACACTTTGGATTCCAAACTAATCTCAACAGAAGACTTTGCTCTTGTTATTATTAAGTACGATTTCATCAACTCTACTTTACTTGTGTGTGCAGGCTAGCTTTAACCCTACCAGGACACCTGTCCTTGGCTGTAATAATATGACTATAGTAGCTTATCCACCTGGCTGAAAACCAGAGAATCCAGCACTGTTATGGATTTTTTTCAGCTTTAGCACAAACCAGAGGTATTTAGAGATACTGTAAAAAGATCACAGAATGAGTGCAATAAGGAGCCCAGCTAGAAGAAATTGAAAATCAACAGGATGAATAAACCTTGTTTGTTTGTTTATATTCTTTCATTATTTTTTTTTTTTTTTTTAATTACTAAAAGGAAAGGGGGTGTCTTCTGTAATGGGATTAAAGATTATCACTTTATTCTATCTTTCATTTTCTAATATTATTTAAGGTTGTTGTTTTGTTTAGTTTTTTGCTGATAGTAATCCTGGGAACACGCATTTAAATATACAAGTTTAAAGCTCACCAGAGGGCACCAAAACATTACTTGTATGGAAAAGGCCTTAAAAACATGGCTGTCCAGGGTATTCTGTTGGGAATGGTAATGGACAGAATCCACCTGTCATGAACTTCAGAAAAGCGACTACACTCCAGGATAAATTACCCTGAGAGGGACAAACTGCATCAAAATATACAGTAAAATAGTATAAAATACATTCAGTAAAATACAATATTTTTGTTTACAGTATATTTTTAGTCAAATACTTTAACTATGATATAGAAAAAGATGCTACACCATACAAATTCAGAAAAAAAAAATATCAGTGTTAATAGTATAAAATATATTCAGTATATGCAATTTTTTCTATATTTTGTAGTTAAATACTTTAAAATGTATACAGCAAGATAAATAGAAGCCAGGCTTAAATTCCATTCAAATAACAATTTGTACAAGTGCTTATTTATTCAGCACTGCCATTGTCAATGTTTCACTCCAACATAAAGATATATTGAAAAAACAAACAGAAGCTTGTAGATAACTAAACTAAACTAATAATCCATTCTGGCAGTAAAACAATCACACACTGACAAACCCCAGAAAAGTGCAAGGAGGACACCTGTCTAAAGGTTCACTGTCATAATGAGGGTGTCTTTTCATTCCTACTGGTTACATGACTGAGCAAGACGCACTTCACCCAAGCACACTTACCATCGTTTTTGGACCAATCGAGAACCCGGTTCCCAAGACCTTTGCCTGCCCCTCCACTCCTATAGAAGCCCCTGTGTCATATTCCCAGCCGAACCTTCACACCTACAGGGCCTATTTTATGCAGAGGCACTTGCCAGCTCGTACGGACCAGGCAGAAGCTCCCAAAGCACTGACTTCAGACTGCTGCTGCACTGCTGGTTTTTTGGCTTCTAATTGAATCTCTTTGAATTCTAACCATATTTAATTAGATTAAAAACTGTCATTTCTATAAAACCTCCGATTTTAGGAATTTCATGGCAGGGTGACTTCCAGGCACATGTTTGTCCAAGTGTAACCAAAATGGACTATATTTCAATAAAGCTGGTTTATTGTGGATCACAATGCCTGATCCATGTTTGCATATTAACATATTTAATTGTGACAGTGCCTTAATTCGCTCTGTAAAAAAAAAAATAATTAGTTATTTATTTTTATCACATTTTATTAGGTTTTAATGATAACAAACAAAATACACACAATAATGCATGCAATAAAACCCAACTGTACAAAGGGGTTAACATATGATAAAAAAAAACAAATACTTGAATACATTAATTCAATACATAATAAAATAAAACTTAGGGAGTGAGGGCTCCCACACTTAAAATAAAAACATGAATTATGTGGACCGCAGATGGCCCAAACATGACTTAATGTTATCCTGACTTTCGAATAACATTCTCATAACGTTCTGAAACATCATTGTGTTCGCGGGGTTACTATAAAATCTATTACTGACACCTTGTGGTCATGATACGCAACTGCACGTCATCACATTGCTTATCATTGAATTTCTGCAAGTGTGTCACGTGATTGTAGTTTCGTGTTGTTTGTATACTCTTGTATACAACAGCATTTATTTACTTGAACAACATAGAACAGCATAAACATTCTGCATGGACAGATGTGATCGCACAGTTTCGTTTTTCCAAAGCTGGTAAAGGATTTACTCGTGACTTAGGGCAGTACATGTGCTTATTAGAGTGACTGTATTTTGTTTATGACTGTAAGTCGCCCTGGATAAGGGCGTCTGCTAAGAAAAAAAAAAATAAATAATAATAATAATAATAATAATAATAATACTTACAGCGTATCGACTCCAACAACACGGGTGTAAAAGAAACCCATGAGTGTGTGTGTGTGTAAACATGTGTTTGCCTCTGCAGAAATGCAGAAATACAACTGCAATACGCAGGGAAATGCATAACCATTATCTAAGAAAACAATGTGAAACAACTTATTTGGAATCAGGTTAACAAGGACGAATTAGATAAATACATTCAATTCGCGTCTTTAATCAGCAACACTATGCAGGGAATGCGAGTCAGCAGTTTGGTGGTTAACACGCGCTCACAGACACGGCTCAGTGGTGGGCGGGTCTAATGTGTGCGCGCTCTTCTTTGCTGGCTTCTTTTTCAATCAGGTCCGGTCTTTTTGTATGTAATAGAACCTCAGCCCTCGTTTCAAGTATTGTGTTATTTTCATAATACGGATCTACAATATGTCTGGAAGAGGCAAAGGTGGTAAAGGACTCGGGAAAGGAGGCGCCAAGCGGCATCGCAAAGTGCTGCGTGATAACATCCAGGGCATCACCAAGCCTGCTATCCGCCGCCTGGCTCGCCGCGGAGGAGTGAAGCGAATCTCCGGGCTGATCTATGAAGAGACCCGCGGGGTGTTGAAGGTGTTCCTGGAGAATGTGATCCGGGATGCCGTCACCTACACTGAGCACGCCAAGAGAAAGACCGTCACCGCTATGGATGTGGTGTACGCTCTGAAGCGCCAGGGTCGCACTCTGTACGGATTCGGAGGTTAAAGATTTGGACACAAGGACACGAACACAAAGGCTCTTTTAAGAGCCGCCCACCTTTTCATTTAAAGAGTTTTCAATTCTGAAACAAGCTCAATTTAATACACCACTAAAATCTTCAAAAGAATAATTCACATTTTTCAAAATGTTTTATATTGTTATCTCCAAGTGTTTTCATTGTTGTTTTAAAATGGCTATTTAGACCTATTTCACGCTGTGTAACGAGAGTATTTTAGGCTTAAACTTAAGTGTTGGATTTTTAACTCTACACAAATCCAGAAAAAAATAAAATTAAAATAAGCCTTTCAGTGAATAAATCAATTAATTGAATGGAATTGTAATTTAAAAAGTGAACATTTTCAGTAATAATGAGAAAATACGAGCTCGGTTTTATCCGATTCCCTGCAGAATTAAAGTCATAAGAAAAAAAACAAAAAAAAAAAAAAAAAATCTAATTTTATTTTCAGTACATTTTGTAATCAGTATAATAAATTAAAAGCAGCAGATCCTGATTCAGCTTTGAGCTCCACGATGTCGTCTTTTCTGTATTTGAGTTGAAGTTTCGCCATTCAAGCTGCTGTGAAACAATCGGTACTCTGGGATGAGGAAGAAATCAAAAAGCATCAGCATTGATCGTGTGTTTCTACATTTAACGTGTTTAATGAGCACAAAAAGTGACTTGGGTTTGATTATTTATATTTCTATATTTAAGACGCATCGGGTGTGGATTTCAGTATTGCTGTATACTGAGTTCTTCATGTATTTAATAAATGAAAAACAAAAGACCTAAACTAACCGCTCAAGAAAAAAGGCGCCGAATTCAAACCTGAACTCGAGAGAGAAAAAAAAAGATCTCAGCTCGCGGCAAAGTCACCACCCCCTCTGTTGCGTTTCCAGTGAACAACCAATCACATCGAAGTACTCCGTCACCCGGGAGCGTTGCTAGGTTAACAGGTCAACATTCTCACTCTAAAGGGTTGTTTAGTAATAATTTGCATACAGGCTGTATAAATACTGGGGCTCTGGGGCTGGTTACTCATTCATCTTTGAAAAAGCATCAGAGAAGGAAAATGCCAGAACCGAAAGCTGCACCCGCGCCGAAGAAAGGTTCTCAAGAAGGCTGTTGCCAAGACCCAGCCTAAGGGAGGAAAGAAGCGCAGAAAGACCAGGAAGGAGAGCTACGCGATCTACGTATACAAAGTACTGAAACAGGTCCACCCCGACACCGGCATCTCTTCCAAGGCGATGGGCATCATGAACTCGTTCGTCAACGACATTTTCGAGCGCATCGCCGGCGAGTCGTCCCGCCTGGCTCACTACAACAAGCGCTCCACCATCACTTCCCGGGAGATCCAGACAGCCGTGCGCCTCCTGCTGCCCGGAGAGCTGGCCAAGCACGCCGTGTCTGAGGGCACCAAGGCCGTCACCAAGTACACCAGCTCCAAGTAAACCGAGACCGCCCCTGTTCCGTCTTTACAACACAAAGGCTCTTCTGAGAGCCACCCAAATACCGCAAAAAGAGTACAATTCTCATTTCAGTTCTCTGCAAATTTTAAAATGGAAATGTTTAAGGTAAGGAGACTTACGTATTTATTTGGGAATACATTTAGTTTTAGTTTCATAAACTTAAATGTTTATCGGGTTTTATGAATTTTATTTTTCTTGTAAAAATCGATAAGAATCTGTTTAATTTCGGCGGGAAAAATTGAATGGATTGTTTCGACAAAACTGCGAATATTACAAGAAACATTACATTTGAGTTATAATAAGCGTTCTTAATTATTGAACACTATGCTTTTGTTGGTATCTCATTTATTTCATGTATATCGCTGCCTCCACTGGCATGCATTCTGTTGTACTTTGCAATTCAAAGGTTTGGTTGTGCATTGTTCTAAATCGAGAGTAGAACCGAGGCCAGTTTGAATTTCAGTGTTTACATTCATATATTATGTTTGTTTTTATTAACCCAGTGAAATACACTGCCCAACTCTCAGTGTATTCATAAACCTTGATTTAAAAAAAAAAAAAAAAAAAATAACTGATTGATAATGTTAGTTGTCCAGTTTGTTTACATGCTCTCCATTTGCAAGCAGCAGCGCTTGCTGGAGCATCTTGAGAAACGCAGCCGTCTGTTTAAGTGAGATAGAGAGATCTCAATGACACGACACGTGATCTTCGTTCTGTTTGCACCAAGATCACCTCAAACAACGAAATGGACCTGGATCAATATGGAGATGGAGAGATTCGCCTGTAACAGAACTCCCATAGGCTATACTGCAGAACTTGTCTATTGCCATTGTGCTTTTTCTTTCTCCACTAGATGGCACTCTTCTCTCATTTGTAACGTCTTTATCTTTGGTTCATTAATAAAGAAACGGATGCCACTCTTCCTTGTAAGTGGGGATAAGCACAGGTTATTTTCAAATGTAATGTTTTTATTTAAGCTCATCTAGTCCTGCGTAGTGCAAATCACATTACTATATTTTTATATCAGTCAAGGCCTATTTAAAATGTTCTTAAATTGTTTTAACATTAGCATTGATCAATTTGAAATTTGCTTATTGATTTAAACAACTGAACAATTGTAGGCTTGATGGTTTCTTTTTTCTGCGTTTCTACCAGTATGAGATACGCACTCAAAATGTGTCCCCTTCCTTCAACAACCCCCGACTGAAGATTGGAGTGTCATCACTAGCAGCGAGCAGGTGCCCGAAAACAACACTCATTGTCAGCTCGGTGCTGAGAAGAAAACACTCCCACTCCTCCTGGTGGATACCGAGACCAATCCCTTCAAAACATGTTTCATTCTAGAAATGATCCTTGCAAATATAGTCTTAACTTTTCTTGGCAGACCGTCACCCTCAGCTGGCAAGCTCTACTCCATATGATACAATGACTGGGCAACAACGAGGTGTTCCATTAACAATACAAACTAACTTGAGACAGCCATGTCGTTAAAGCATACCTTAAGTTTGTCGTGTGATACAAAAGCAAGTTTTGGCATTTTTGCATTGCCTGCCTCGTCAAACAAGCTCGAGCCACAGCACACAGCGCTGCTGCATCGGGACACAGAGGTGGATTTTAAAGAGACTGAATCAACGAGCTGAGACTACTTTTTGAAGAAATTGAAAACATGCCTCTAGTCGAAATATTTGCTATTTAGTTAATTTTTTTTTTTTGAATTTGCATTGGCAGAAAAAGACAATCTGAATTGCTCGTATCAAGCTGCGATGTAGCCTATGAGAATCGCTGGCACAATTCAAGGGGAATTAGCTCAAATGGTAGAGCGCTCGATTAGCATGCGAGAAGTAGCGGGATCGATGCCCGCATTCTCCAAATAGTTTTAATGTATCTGCGTATTTAGTCCCAACGCATTATGGAGATAAATACAAAGTGTGACAATTCTTTGTAACAGAGGCGCCCGCCCTACATGTGTATTTTAAAGCACAGTCTGCTAATTTGTAATATTCCCCAGACTGAAAACTGCAGTGCGCCCTCCATCGTATGCCGTTCCGAGAAACACAAAGGGAGATTTTTTATATATTTTTTTAGCAATGGAAGAGTTTGTGTTATTTGGGACTAAATATAAATGGCTTGAAGTTTGCTTGCATTGGTTTGCATACATGTAATTGTGATTACACCCAGAGACGGTGTTTTTTTTTTCATTTTCTTAATCCCATTAGAAGATGGCACTGTAATATGTTATTATTTCCTCCAATTACACTGAAGAAAAAAATGTGTTCTGTTTTTTAGTTCAAAATAATACAAAAACAAAAAATATTCTTGCTGTTTGCCGAAACCCGGGATCGAACCAGGGACCTTTAGATTTTCAGTCTAACGCTCTCCCAACTGAGCTATTTCGGTTTGACAAGCCTCCTTTTTCGAGATAACATTCTTTTTAGAACAGTTGTACTATAATTAAGTAAATTTTAAACAATCCGCTAGTAACATATATAATCTCAAAGCGCTATAATTTATTTCAGCTCGAATGAAAGACAAGTATCCTTTGCATTATATCATCCTTGATTGCGAAATGTAATATTAATTAATTGCCTTCAGTTAATATTTTAGAAAATCTACTTTGCTAACAGAAGAAAAACAAGCTAGCAGAGGATGGTTTCGATCCATCGACCTCTGGGTTATGGGCCCAGCACGCTTCCGCTGCGCCACTCTGCTGCAGCTGCCTCATGACTGAATTACCAAGCAGCAGAAAAAAAACTGAACTCATCGTTTTAACCAGCCACACGGCAGTGGCCGGGCCGAACCATGGAAACGTTGCAAATCAGAGATGATCCGTTTTCTTTTCTCCCAAATACGGTATGCAAAGTATGCAACTTTTCTGCCCACTTTGATCACAGGCAGTTTTATCCCCCAGTTTCGGCTGCCAATTCCAATATTCTGTCTCTCTAAAGCATCTTAAATCGTGGAAAGCGCTCTTTGTTTAAAATTACACTGAAGACTTATTTTGTTCTTCCAGGCTTACAATTAGATATTTTGTTGTTTTTAAGTAGATTTTGTGAAGCGCATATGGGGCGCTATAGAAAATATATATGATTAATTGATTGATTGATTGAATGTTAGCCTGCGTTCGGTCTGGCAGGTTTAATTCTTCAAAAGACAACGCCGAAGGGTCTGATAAATGACACTGTAATTATTTGAGATGATGCATGTAGACAATAATGTAAAAATGGTTGTTTTCGAATTTGTATCATTTAATTTCATTTTTCTTTTTAAATGTAGAGCTGTTTTATAGTTATTAATGTATTATTATTAGGCTTGTAGTATTAATATTATTCATAATGTTCATTATTAACGTCGGTATTGTCGGTATTAAACACAGGCAGATATGAGGTTCAGTCCAAACAGAGCGCCGAACTCAGCGAGGTCCAGCAGGGGACAGTAACTTCACACGGGGCCATTTCATCAACCATCACCTCAGAAACACAAACAAGCAAATCATTATTATTCTCCATTTTTAAAAGTCGCTCAGCGCTCTCCTGTAGCAGAGCGTTAAGTCATTTAAATTCAGCTCCGTGTGCTTTCTGAGCGGCTCGCTTACTTAACGCGCCTGAATGCATCGCATTGAACACAGCGCTGAAAGAGCCAACATGGCGAACTCTGACATCCAGTTTCATAACCGCCTCGACAGGGAGGCCAGCCAATCAGACTCACATGCTGGGGATAGAGTGTTTTACAGCCAATCAGGCCAATCAGTGTTTCACAGCCAATCAGGCTCATGCTGGGGATAGAGTGTTTCTACAGCCAATAATACGCGATGGGTCCAACCAGACCCGCCTTCTGCTAGTGACGCTTTCATTTCAGTCCAGGAAATAGAGAGGTTTGTTTTGTTTATGTGTGGAGAGGTGGCTGCAGTCAGTGATGATTTTACAACACGCTGTCTCCTGCTGTTTAAAGTATTTAGGCTGGGATGAAATGTTTTCTAATAATTAGTGATTTTTGTATTTGTTTATTACCTGCACGGAGTTCCGTGAAAAGGAAAGCATCCCTTTTCTGTGTTGAATTTCACACACAGAGCGGAGCGCGTCAGTCGCAGCTACAGACAAGTCGAGCTTTTCAATGAGATGATTTACTGAGAAACAAACGCGTTGAAGCTCCAGCAGAGCTCTGCGCGATTCTGAAAGACCAAAGTAAAGTTACTCCTTGCAAAGCCTGTTGTTTGTGTTCTTTCTTTATCACACCAGAAGAAGTGATGAATATATTTGAATGGGAAGGCTACAGTAAAAAAAATAAATATTACTAAATACAAACCGCAGGCGGTGTTTCTGATTGAAAAGAGGATTCCGCTACTAGACCAGTGTGAAACTCAAACCAGTGAAGATGGACGCGTCAGTGTGTCCGTGTCGCTCTTTCAAGACGAGCTCGCCTCTACCATCGAGCACGCAGTGAAAGCGGCTCTACACACCGTCTTGTGTGCGATTACTAAAGCTGTCGGCAGCAAATTCACTGAATTCAGAGTGAAAATGGAAAAAAAGGAGAAAGAATGAAAGTCTGAAGCTGAGATTGGAAATATCAGAGAGCGAGCTGAAAGCAGTGCGAGGGTGTATAAACGCTGCAGATGCAGACACTAAACAACCTTTAATATTTCAAGGTAAGATTGATTTTATTGTGTGGTATTGCTTGGTCAATCAAACACCTTAAACTACCTTCTATTGGAAAGATCTTGGTTAGAATTTCTCTTCGGACACGTTTTAAAATTATTTGTTTGATTTTTATAAGCGCTGTTAATAACACAGTTCTGTCCTAATATTGGCTATAAGGAGTCTAATCAAGACATTGTATTATTTTATATATTTAAATAGGTAGTCTAGAAATTAATGAAGTACTAGATTGGTAAATCTTAACCAGTCTAATTTAAGAGGCTTCAATGGTATCCTTCTGGTAAAGTGATGTCTTGTATAGAGTCCCACTGAGACAGTCACAGACCATATTGCAGAGGGTTAGAATAATGATTTGTGATCTAATATCAACATACAGGCAGCAGCACATCGGGTTTCAGTGTTTGATTGAACTGTTTGACTGCAAATCTATTTTTAGATAAATGGTTTCATTGTATTCCGCTCCAGTGCTGTTGAGTTTGTCTTTGGTACAGTCGCGGCTCATTCGCTGCTCGTTCTTTTGCTTTAGTCCTGTTTCCTTCTTGTTCCACACACACACATTTACACGATCTTTCCAGACCTCACTGTGTGAATAAAGGGGGCAGCAGCACCCTGCCTGCACCAATCCTCTGTAAGATTTTGGACCCGAGTGCTTCCACAAGTTCAATTAAGGGTTGAAGTTGGAGGAAGTAAATACAACACAGTAAGGTGTCAACTGAATTGTATCATTTTATTGAGTCTCTAGATTGAGTCTCTAAATAAAGTACTTTGTTCAGCTGATGGTAAACAGAATTAGGAAACGATCGCTCATATTGCTTATAAACATTTACTAATCCAGGTTATTATTTAAGAGCAGAGATGAGTTTGCACAGGATACATACAATAGGGAGAGCCACACCATTACAAATGTATTTTAATACTACAAGGTATGTTATTGGATTTATATCTACAGGTCATGTGACATTGCACAAGTAAGCTTCCAGTGTTGTTGCTAATGATTATTACACAGGTGGAGTTTGTACAAAAAACATATTGCTGCACTTTAAAAAGTTTGAGTTGTGTAAATCACGTGTTTAAATGAAACTGCTTTGAGAATAAGCAGGCTATCCTGCTGCAGTCGCTTGTCTGCTCATTGTATTTGACACATTGAAACTTGTATTCTGCGTTGACCGTTTCCTTCAAAACCATTCTCACAATACAGTATCAGGTAACAAAAAGACATTCCTCAGACACTTTGCTAAGACTGCAAGTCTCCTGGCTTGGTTTCTAAGCATGTTTGCAGTAGAGAAATGGATGTTTGCATTAGAACAATGCAAAGGCAGAACGGCGGTCATGATGGTGATTGACAGGGAGGTAGAAGTGGATGCAATGCTCCAGTGTGAGGCTACAGGAGGTGAGAAAGCCCAGCAGCACTGAGGCTTGTACAGGACGTAGAATAAAAAGATGTTCATATGAAAATGCCTTTTCCTTCACTTTGTTCATAGGAACACAAACACAGCGTTAACCGATAATTGCAATGTAGAATAACAGGAATGGTATCAATGCCATCATGTACCTAAACCACCAAACTATTATACCGGCTCACCCCTATACGAAATAACTGAGGAACAGTAACTTTAAATCCCTGATCAAAGCAACTAACAAACCTAGCTAGTAAGTAAGAGATCTAATTGTATACAGTTTTGTTTCCCACAGATCCCAAAGAGAGCCACGCTATCCCTGAATCTGAAGCACAGGTGGGGCCAAAGATAGAAGCAGTTTACACACAAGAGGAGTCCTTTGAGCAGGAGTGGTGTGCAAGTCTAATGCAGGTTACAGAGCTGGCATGTGTTAAAGATGAAGAGGTCCCTCAACAGGAATGTGTTCCTATTAAAGAGGAATTCATAGAGCAGGAATGTGTCCCCATCGCAGAGGAACTTCCCCATGAAAATCATGTCTGTACACTTGAGGAGAACAACAAGCTGGGATCCAACCTGTGTGATGACTCTCCATCTGAATGTGAACTGGGATTCAGAGGTAATCCTACAAAACAAGCAGCATTGAGCTGCCTATTCATCCTGCAGAACCTGGTACTGAACACCAGCAGTGTGCTTGAGATTCATATTTTAACCAAGGGGAGCTGCCCAACCACTATGTCAACAAGGACATCACTGTGCTTGCTCCTGAGGCACCTGTTAGATGTGCAGCCGCTGCCACGCCTCTTTAGAATGCTGTTAGATCAGCGGTGTCCAATCACGCTCCTGGAGGCCATTCCGCTCCACATTGAACAGGTTCAGTTATATAAAGTGATACTCCTGTGTCTGGATGGACACCCCTGTGTTAGATCTTTGCCTTTCCCCATTCCTGGTAGACTGTTTGCAGTTGTGCTGCTCCCACAGCTTTACAGAGCTGCAGGGATCACATGTCCCATCACTGGGTGATGCCAAATCCAGTCGGGTTGCTCAGCGTCACCAGAAGAAACATTTCAGTAGAGAGTTTCTGTGGAGAATGTATGCAGCAGGATCACCAAAGTGAGAGTCTTATTTTATTTCACTTTATTCAAATACAATATCATTTTTAAACGCTTATCTCACGGCAACTATCCCGAGGACTGTAATGTTTGCTCGCAACGCCACATTTCACTTTTGTGTGTCTCACAGTAAGCATTGCTGTGTTATTATTGTCACAGTACAGTAAGTACGTGTGTGGAGGTGTTCTGTACAGCAGACCATTGAATCAGTTTCAGCTGGGAGGGGATTCTGGGAATTGTAGTTTTACAGGATCTTTGCTCTACAGATATTTTACACAACAACATTTGATTAATAAAAAAATGAGTTGTGGAAAAACCAAACCACTCCAGCCCTACATAGTTCTGCATGTCATGTGTCTTCAATACAGCTAGAATAAAAAGACAAGGTGCAGTGTGTGGGATTGCAAATGGAATTTCTATATGAATTATTAATTATCAAAAAACAAATTAAATATTAGATAAATTGCAGTACTATCAAAATGCAGGTACTAAATAGGATTTTTCATGATGCTCTGTTGGCTCGTGTTTAAAATATTCCATTTTAAACATAAAAAAAACATGTTGTTTTTCATTTTCCACTTGGCTGACATGTTGATATTTATTCTTGCTGTGACTGAAACTTGAGGGACACTAACTGGAAAAATGAATCCACCTCATCTCAAGCAACCAATCACTGAACTGCTCATTCACTTGTGTTCAGAACAGTGCATGTGGAAGAATGCTGTACAATAACCTTTGTCTCTCTTCTCTTTCTTTCTTTAGCTTCTAAAGTAGATGAAGGGAACACGACTCCACAGGAGGGACTCTATCACCCCAGTGAAGAAAAAACTCTTCTAGAGGCAAACCACAGTGCAAGAAACACAGAGAAACGACACCCCAAGAAGAAAATGTGAAGACATTGAGAACTCACTCAGTTACAATCCCTTCTTTACAAGACAGACACCCACTTACTGTGGAGAGTACAGAGACGGCACATTCTGTGTGTTTTAACAATTCTGAAACCCAGGGCAACTTGAAGACCTTGCCTCATTCTATTAAAGGTGGGAAGAGTTCCTGTCAATTAGACGCTCCTGAAACTCACAAGGGAAATCCCACAGGAGGGACTACGTTTTCCTGGGCTGATTGTGGGAAGAGTTTCAATCATATATCACTGCTTAAAAGACACCATTTGCAGCATTCACACAGGAGAGAAACCTTCCCACATACAGACCAGTGATAAGAGTTTCACACAGTTAGGAAATCTTCATTCACACCAGCACATTCACATAAGAGAGAAACCTTATCACTGTACTGAGTGTGGGAAGAGATTAAGTAATTTAGGAAACCTTTAAAATCCACCAGTGAAAAAAAATTCACACAGGAGAAAAAACCTTATCACTGTTCTGTTTGTGGGAGGAGATTCAGTGACTTAGGATCCCTTAAAAGGCACCAGCGCATTCACACAGGAGAGAAACCTTATCACTGTGCTGTTTGTGGGAAGAGATTCAACCAGTTAGGACACCTTAAAAGACACCATAACATTCACATAGGTGTGTAATCCTATCCCTGCACTTAGTGTGAAGAAGTTAAGTCAGTTGCAGACTCTTACAGGACTAGAGAACATTCTCAGAAATGCAGACACTTGGGGACAACTAAACAACAGGAGTGCATTTGACTAAATACAGAAATATTAACTGAAAACAGAAGTGGCTTGATAAATCTGGTCACCCCTAATCACAATTTGTTCAGATCAAAAACTCACCAAAATCTGTGTTCATCATGTTGTTGAGCATTCTGATTGTGTTACATCACATTAGTAATATATTAAATAGATTGTTATTAGGAGTGCAAGTTTCTGTTTTTCCTCCTGCATTGCTCAGCCTCTTGCAGTGTGTTGTGTGGAATCTTCCCTGATACCATGGTGAATCTGCGGTACCTCAAGACGCAGCACAGTATACCACAGTTATCATGCGGGCAGCTTGAAGTGGAAAATCAATACTGTTTCCAGCAGGGTGCACCAGAGAGCTTTTAGCACGTTAATGGGCTGCATACCATTGCTTCTTAACAAGGTGATTTCTGCTCCCGATGTGTTGAATACTCCCCTCTCTCTCTAGTACTGGTCTCTCTGCTGTGCTTGAAAGAGTGACTACAGTTAACTTCAACTTTTTAAAACCTTTAGTCTCCTCTAGTCTTTTTTTTTGTTCCAGACTGAATAGATTTAGTTCCCTCAACTGTTCTCTCAACATATTTAGGGTTGGTTGAGTGTACAAGGAAAACAACTGACTCTGGAGAGGAGTTACCAATCAATGCCAGCACACTGGAGATCCAGAATTCAGAACACAGAACCAGGGAGGACATTCGGCCCATCAGTGCAGCAGCTGATTGATCTCAAACCTGTTAAGTCGGGTCTTAAAGGATCCCAGCCCTAACAACATGACTTGGTAACCCATTCCATCCCCCCACCACACTGTGTGAGAAGGTGTCTCCTACCCTCTGTCCTATGGCTATCCACACTTAATTTCCAGCAGTGTCCTCTGGCCCTGGTGTCAGTGCTATGCTTGAGGTATTAGTTTGGGTTAACTTTAAGCCCTGGGATTAGTCTTCACCTTTATGATTGCTTCCCCGTTGCTGGTAGAAATGAGTCTATCACAACACCAAGGTCTTTCTCTCACACCCACTGGGTATTTCAATCCTACTTTTTTCCTACTAAAAAGAGACTTAGTAATACAATTGTGAAATGTTTCAATAAGAAACATGCTCTCCACACCGTACAGCAGCTGACTGATTTGCTAATGAAAGAAGCAGCTCAACCACAACACCTGGTATAATGAACATGTTTGTGAGCCAGGTGTTTGCAGTACTGTACTGTAGATATGAAATTCCAGAGAATGCTTCATTTTGCATGACTGATAACTAATCATTCTATTGCCTTTAATACTGTATATGGGGCCACCTGTCTGCACCTGCTGATCCCAGCACTGATCCTGCACTGTGTTAAGAGAACAATGGAGATCACTGACACTGTGTCAATAGATTTGGATCATAGGGTATAGAGGAAATAGTTTTCAAGTGAAGTATGGAAATTTGGAAGAGGAGGGCATCACACAGTATCACAGTGTAGAGAAAGAAAGGGTCCTTGATGAGGGTTTAGTGGTGAAGGAGTGCATTTGCCTGGGAGAGGGTATAAAACAGAGCAGGGTGGAGGGACCAGAGCAGCTGAAGAGTGGAAAAGCAGCATCAGCACCTTGTCAAGATGAAAGCCTGGACTACAAGAGCCATTCTCCTCTCGGTCCTGACAGCATTGCTTCTGTCAGGGGCTGGTAAGACTGCCTTTCTCCTGAGTAACATGGGGAGGGAGGGAGGGATTGCATTGATTGCCTTCAACCTAAAATAAATGGGGGAAGAGATGGCATTGACTGACTTTCATCAGAATAACAGAAGGGTAGGGAGATAGCAGACAGTCTTCCATGAGATAACATAGTGGAGAAGGCAGGCTTTTCCTCAATGCTGCATCATTGAATAATCAACTTACCATAAGAATATCCTTCTTTGTTCTTAATTTGTACATTGCCATTTAAAAGAATGATTTCACCCCCTCCATTTCCTCTGTGTGCAGATGCAAGGAGCCTCCTTGAGGACTCTGAAGAGCTGGGAGATGATGATTACCAGGCCAGCAAGAGAGAACTGGGTAAGATCCATTCTTCCAGAACTCAATCCTATATTCTCAACACAGAGGTTTGTCTACTTGTCTTGGGGTTTGATTTGATGAGCCTGTACTCCACTAGAATAAGACACAGCATTTAGAGAACTTGAAAACTCCCATGTGTTGCATCAACCACCTCCCACCATGGGGACAAAGGCTGCTTCAGACCAGAAGGATTTGTACTGTAAAATTTGAAATAGCCAAATCAACTTGTCATTTCTTATCATTTATAAGAACTTATTAGAAATGAAACAGTCATAAACTTGCCTCCTGCTCATCTCTTCAATAAACCATTGCAGGGTGTGAATAAAATACACTGAGATTTTAAAATGTTCATTCAGTTTGATTTACCTTTTTCACAAAATATACATATCCTTGAAACATATAGACCTGCTCTTAATATTCAAACCACTTTTTATACAGCAGATTTAATATAATAATTTATTTAAGAGATATTAAAAATGCAAACTGTTTACTGCAAGTTGATTTATTACAATTCCTTTCCTTATATAATATGTGGCACTTTAAAGTGGTTTATTTATATAATATTAATTCAACTATTCTACACTGTTGCAGTTATTAACAAAAGTGCAGAATTTTATGACCATAATTACATGTTTTCAATACAGATACAAAAATCTTAATAAAATAAAAAAAATCCCAGTTTTCCTAATCGGTCCGTTTGCATTCTCCATTCCATGGTGTCATTCCTTTCATAGCACTGGATACAACACAGGACTGCTCTCATTAAAAATGTAACCACAGCCTGTGTTTACAGATCTCAGCAACACTTTGGAAGACTCAGAGGAGCAGGAGGAGCAGGAAGGAGCACTGGAGAAGAAAGAGAGCAGAAAGGGAAAGAAAGAAAGAAAGAAAGAAAGAAAAAGAAAGAAAAAAGAGAAAGAAAAGAAAGAAAGAAAGAAAGAAAAGAAAGAAAGAAAGAAAGAAAGAAAGAAGAAAGTTTCTTATTTGCAGGCAATGACAAAAAAAGCACAGTCCTGGACAGACCACACAATTTGTTTAGAAACTCAACCTGACTAATCATCACTAATCATGCATAACATCAAGGGCTACTGTATATGCAGAAATCTCATGGTTAAACCTCACAGCTCTGCATTGCAATGTAATGGGGAACTCTCTGCCTCCCTGTGTTGAGTGTCCTATGAAGCTGTGCACTGCAGTCGAGGGAATCCTTCATTGCTTCATGAAGCTCTATTCTCCCTGTTCCAGAGGCAGAGGATTCAGTTGACAGTGATGCTGAACTGGACAGCGATGGACTCAAAGGAGAGCGGGAGTTGGGTGAGTCTTTTGAAAAGCACGTCTGGGTAGTGTGTGGGTACAACGTTAAACCTTCAAGAGGAACACATTGTGAATTACAGATGATAGACTTAAGGCCAAACCCCAGTGAATCTGAGCACATTTAGCTGCTGTTTCTCTACTGGCGCTAACACAAAGTGCCCAGATCTGTTTCCTAATGTACGTCTAACTGTATAAACCTATTTCTGTTTTACCTGATAGGAGACAATATGATGGAGAAAAGAGCTGACAGTGAGTACAGATGGCCTATAGCTTCTTCTGTTGAGTGTGTTTCTGTCTGTCTGTCTGTCTCTCTGTCCGCTTGAGGGATATACACTTTGAAAATATTTCACCTGTTTGCATTTAACATGTGCATTTAAATGTGTTGATGCAGCACCTTTAATAAGACGTATTGTATTAATTGATCACCTTAAATGTCAGTAAGAAGGATCGCCCAACTGAGATATAATAACTTGACTAAAAGGTTGTCCTGTTCCCTTACCTTTTTATCAATCAATATTTATTTTATATAGCGCCTTTCATAGTTGACCACAGTTGTTTTGTGCATAAGTCTGTGTGATTCTTTTCATATGTAATGCAGACTGAAATATCTTTCTGTTAATAAGTGCCATCACCATCTAGTGCATAGCAGTGAATTGAAAGCAGAAGGAAGCGTGATCCAGTCACTGGCTCTTCTATAAAGACACTTTGACTGATCCAGCCTACATTATGTACATATATCTAAGACAGGCAACTAGAACTGAAGAGCAGCTCCTGAACTCAGGTGAAAACATTGTAACACACACTCTAACAAAATGAAATCTGAAGCTCCTTACTGTTCAGCAATCTTCTTTAATGTACATTGAAATCCTAATCCAAATTTGGAGAGTTCCTCAACATGGTCTGTGTTTAAATAGAAGGGATGCAACCTACTGTTTGTTTAATGATCTTCACATGCTTTCTGTCTCCTGAAGTGGATTCTGAAGTGGTCCTGACACAGTCCATGGTAGTGAAGAAGGATGCCCTGTCCAAAAGATACTACAGAAGTAAGTGTGTGTCTCTCTGGAGCTGGCTCCTGGTTTGGGTGAACTGCATGGATTGTAGACTGCAGGTCAATTGATTGAAGACATTGAGAAACCCTTCAGTATTACAGCATATTCTACCATGGAGTGGTTTCATAGTTCTGGACAGACTGGAGGAAACACTTTGAAATGAGCCCCTTGGTGTCTTCATTAAGCCTGTAACAGCTATCAGAATCAACTGATATTCTCAGAGGAACAGAAAACATTCCAGTAAATGGAACACAAACATGAATATAAAGTGAACTATTAAATCCAATAACCACTGTTTCTGTTTTTCTTTTTCTTTGGAACAGCTTACTGTTGTAAGTATTTTATTTAATTATGGTACATTAATATGTAGAAATGAATTGTATATATATATATATTTAAATTGTATTTAATGGTGTGTGTTTATTTCATTTCCAGATTACAGCATCTGTGCTCGTGGTAAGTGTGAATCTGATATTTTAATAAAAATGTGACTGCACACTACAATACAATACACATGTACTGTGCGCTTCACAAGAAATGAATACATGTTAACAATGGGGCCTCCTGCAGCTGATGTTGAGAATATGGAATGGGGTATTATTGTATAATAGTATGAATGAGCTGCTCTTAATAAGAAATGACATCTTCATTTAATACATACTCACATAGTGAGGTGTTCTGTATCCTGTGGGAGGGGATATAAAGAAGGAGCCCTGGCTTTGGATTTTGCCAATAATAGAAATGTACAAATAGAGAGACACTCCTTTGAAATATATAGCTCTCTAATACACTACTGAGGCCCCATTCTTGTATAAAGCAGCCACTGCAGTGACTTCAAATGGACTGAACTCAATATATCACTTTTATCTTTCACAGTAAGGTACAGATGCTACTATGGTAAGTAAATGGATTCTACTTTATTTGATGCAGCAATCAGTGGGTTTTATTTATTATTTTCAATCAGGGCACAAATTGTTTATCAGTGTAGCTTTGCTGAGAGGCTTCAGTGACACAGTGGCTAGAGTGCAGAGGTGCAGTGTGGAAGGTAGTGGGTTTGAGCAGTTCAATGACTAGAGTGCAGAGCTGCAGTGTGGAAGGTAGTGGGTTTGAGCAGTTCAATGACTAGAGTGCAGAGCTGCAGTGTGGAAGGTAGTGGGTTTGAGCAGTTCAATGACTAGAGTGCAGAGCTGCAGTGTGGAAGGTAGTGGGTTTGAGCAGTTCAATGACTAGAGTGCAGAGCTGCAGTGTGGAAGGTAGTGGGTTTGAGCAGTTCAATGACTAGAGTGCAGAGCTGCAGTGTGGAAGGTAGTGGGTTTGAGCAGTTCAATGACTAGAGTGCAGAGCTGCAGTGTGGAAGGTAGTGGGTTTGAGCAGTTCAGTGGTTAGTGCTGGGCTGCCAGTATAGGAGTTAATGGGTTTGATAGCTCAGTGGTTAGAGAAAGTGGTGCCCTGCAGTGGAAGGCAATGTGCATGCTTGTGGATCTGAGTATTACTTTTTATTCATTAGTCTTTTAGCAGTTGCTTTTTTCCAAACTTTGAGACTAGGGGGTACTATGCATCAACAACTGCTGCTGCAGTCAGCTCATGGGACCCCAGTTTTACGCTTTTGACTTTCTCAGGGTCACACACAGTGAGTGAGTGGCTGAGCCGGGATGTGAACCTCCTGGTATCAAGCCCTTTTCTTTAACCACTGGGCCACTGTCCCTGAGTAGCTCAGGGGGTTGAGTTCTGGGCTACAGTGTGGAAGGCAGTGGGTTTAAGAAACTCTGTGTTAAAAATAGACTGTTCCTAATTTTCTTTTCTTTTTTTGTGTAGCTCATCACTATCACTACTATTTCTACTACCATCATGGGTACCGCTGCGCTCGCTGTGAGTATGCCTTATTATTTCTGTATACATTGGTTGAGGGATATATTAGAACAATTTGAAATAGAAAAAACAAGTGTCAATCCATATCAGTTTAGAACATGAGGTCGACCAGGTCAAATATGGATGGAACTCCAAGAGAGACACAGAATTGTTGGAATAAGTTTTATAACAGATGCCATCCATCATAATCCTTCAACTGGAAATATCAAGATGAGTTTATGATTCATCTTTCAACTGCATTGTCTCAAACTATTGATCGATTGAGGTCATTCGTAACTTATTGGAAAGAGGAAAGTCTAACCTGTCTCCTGCAATCATGAAATGTATACTTAAACTTATTACATGAGTATGATCTCATGCTGGAGTAACCAACTCCACAAATAATCCCAGGAGATCTGATGAATGGGATTGCTGCTGTTCTATGGTGTGCGTACAGTAGTTCTCTGTGGGAGGTCATTATGTCAGGGTTGGCTTTGAGTTGAGAAGAAGGGTCCACTGACCTCAATCTCCTGTGGAACTTTTGTCATTTTAGTGAAACAAAATATAAAAGCAGGGTTCAAAACAGAGGAGCTTTGATCTAGGATTGCTCTGAATAAAACCTCAGAAACATGTTTGGCATTTGAACTAGTATAGAGGGTTTCCGTGTCTTTTATTGATAGGATTGTATTGAGAGGTTGTGGTGGCTCCACAGTTTAGCAGTTGATTCCATACCCTTTGGGATTGTGAAATTGCATGCTGAATTACACAAAGCTTTACTCAAATTTGTAATTTAAAGGAGTGCAATACAAAGAGTGTGGAGGATGCTATCTACACATGGGAGGGAGTTCAATTCTGCAGCTCAGTGTGACACTGATTGTCTATATTATTAGACAATGCTGACCATTACCACCCCACAATCTCATTACCTAGCTGTGCAATGCTCTGTAGGGTATGGATCAGAACAATAGCTTTTCTGCCCAGGTTGCTGATAATGTCTTCAATTGGTTTCAGACTGGCGTACCTACCGCTGCAGGCGATGCCAGCACTACTGAGAAGCAGCAGCGCCCAGGGATCACAGTGCTGGAGTTTACCTGACAGCAGACCTGCAAGCAAAGCTTAAACACACCAGCAACCTTCTTTTGTAGCATGGCTGTAACCTTTCTGTTGTGGTCCCTCTCCCCACACACAGCTACAGCACCCATACTTATTTCTATCAGGCCATTCCCAGTTTGTTTAAAACAGCTGCTCCCTGTTGTGCATTTGGTCAATCTCTTCAAGGATATATAATAGAGAAAACATTGTTTTTCTATTGGGTGATTCCCTGCCTCTCATGAAGCAGGTCTTTACATTGTATGGAAAGGTGTCCTTATTTAACATGTAGTCTCAGATTCTCAGTGAGATCACATGCTCACACATGTTTGAATAGAAACACAGCTGCACATGGGCACATATACAAAGCGTTACTTGGAGAGCGTGCTTGATTGATTTGCCCCAGCTCATAATCACTGCACCGAGTCAGGTTTGACCAGTAGACTCCTTTCTTCTCCCAGCTCCTCACAGCCACCCTGTGATGTCACAAGTGTCCCGTGACAGGCCTTGTTCACAGACTGACAAAAACATTGTGTTTATATAGAGATTTTCTTCATCTCTCACTTATTTTAAAATCTCTTTATTTGCATTCATGACAACAAATGCTCAAACTGTTGACCAGTATAAATGCTGTCCTGCCAAAAAAACAACACTATCTGCTGTTACATGAAACTGGGTAAAAGCCTCTCTCTTTCTGTAAAGCTTTTTCAGCAATAAAACTATTAGCATCAATGTCTCGTTTTGGACTGGTTTATTACACATGACATGTATTCTTGTCATACTGCCACCACTGAAATCACTCAAAAAGCACTCTTTATTGACAACAAAGAACTCTTTTCAGTGCAAGGGAGGATTCATGTATTTCCTCTTTCTTCTGCATTGCATATTTAGTAAAGGAGAAAGTGCCTGATTGTTTCTATAATGTCATCGGTTTAGCCGTTCAGAAGCACGTTGCTTTTTCCCAGGTAATTGTTACTTGCATATTGTGGTAAACCAAGAGGCATGATGGGATGCTGGAGGCGTTATGGCAAACCCTGCTTTTACTTTATTGTGTGCTCCCTACATTAAACTGGTTATTGAACCTGGACCATCTCTCATCTTTCACTTCTACTAATGAATTACTCTCCAACTCTGGGGAAACAAAACACAAATGTGTGTATTGTATTATCATGATGTGCTAGAATTGACCTTGCTCTAAAGACTCACTGTGCTGTCTGTATTAACTTGTATTATAACAAGGTCAAGTTTATCGATTAATGTCAGTGGGCATTTGGACAGCATTTAAATACTCCCACTTCTATAACATAAGAATATAAGAAAGTTTACAAACGAGAGGAGGCCATTCGGCACATCTTGCTCGTTTGGTTGTTAGTAGCTTATTGATCCCAGAATCTCATCAAGCAGCTTCTTGAAGGATCCCAGGGTGTCAGCTTCAACAACATTACTGGGGAGTTGGTTCCAGACTCTCACAATTCTCTGTGTAAAAAAGTTCCTCCTGTTTTTTGTTCTGAAAGCCTTTTTATCTAATCTCCACGTGTGACCCCTGGTCCCTTGTTTCTTTTTTCAGGTCGAAAAAGTCCCTTGGGTCGACATTGTCAATACCTTTTAGGATTTTGAATGCTTGAATCAGATCACCGCGTAGTATTCTTTGTTCAAGACTGAATAGATTCAATTCTTTAAGCCTGTCTGCATATGACATGTTCCTTCTATAGCAGCAATATCCTTTTGTAGCGAGGTGACCAGAACTGAACACAATATTCTAGATGAGGTCTTACAAATGCATTGTAAAGTTTTAACATTACTTCCCTTGATTTAAATTCAACACTTTTCATTATATATTCGAGCATCTTGTTGGGCTTTTTTATAGCTTCCCCACATTGTCTAGATGAAGACATTTCTGAGTCAACATAAACTCCTTGGTCTTTTTCATAGATTCCTTCTTCAATTTCAGTATCTCCCATATACAGACACAGACCACACTGTAGTGTTTAGATGACTGGGTGTGAGGAGCCTTGTGTTAACAATGGGAGAACTGGGCTGACTGGGGAGGTAACTGCTGTCTATTTCCATTGTCTTATTACTGTGTTATTACATTATGGACAGCAGTGGTGCTCTGGCTCCCTCTTGTGGTCAGTGTGAATGATGGCAGTGTGTGCAGCTTGGCAGGGCACTGATGCCTGTTTCCAGACTATACAAACACAGAGAGGGATTCAATCAAACACTAAATTCACAGTTTAATAGAAGAGTGGATTAGTTCTATTTGTATATGTGTTCTAAACACTGCAATTGTGTTTCAATAAGTGTCATATTATGATATTTATAATACACATTTGTATTGCCTGTGTGCAGTACCTTACACTGTTCTCTATTAAATGTCATTTGCCATGTGTTTGCCCAGTTCTGAATGCTGTCTAGATCATTTTGAATGACCTTTCTCCCAGCTTCCTTTCTATATTGGTTAATTGTAGGCTTTTTTTTTTTTTTTTTTTTTTTTAACATCACTGAGTCCCTTGTCCCTGTGCAACCACAATGTAGAAACATATAGAGAATGTATGGGAATGGTCAATAAACATCACTGCTGTTTCTCTTAAAGCGTGTTTATTTATTTCTAATACTGGACCCTGTCTTAATACTGTTTACATTCTGAATATGAATATAGCTGGATTATTAATTGTAGATAATACTTAGAATACCAGATACATATTTAGCATTAAAAAGCAATACATGTGATTTATTTAATAGTCGTTCATTATTTTGTGTATCAGCCAGCCCACACAAAGCTGAGCGCAGTGCGGTATACTGTAATGATGCTCCAGTCAGTCTGCCCGACTGCACCTGAACCATCTGAAAAAACACGAAGCTTCTAATAAGCTAATTTGTAAAAGTTAGTAAAGAATTGCGCTAATATAACGAAGCTAAATTTGAACTCCTAGCTGGAGCAACGAGAGAGGGCGAGAGGGCGGGGCAGAGAAGGAGGGGGAGACGCTGCTAGGCAACCGGCTCGTGAACATTCCACTCAGCTGAGCAGAGACCGTTAGGATTTAAAAATGCGAACGTTCCGAGCGGCGTTAGGCGCTTCGTTAAATTAACACACCGTTGCTGGCATTTTAATTTTGAAGAAAACCATATTTTAAATACTCAAATAGCACTGTATTTAAAAAATACTTTACTTCAGTTACAGACCGTTTTCCAACAAATAAAAGGAGTTACGTATTTATAATAAGTATATTTGTTATGATATTAAGACTAAACAAATGTGCTTCAGTTTGGTGTATAATTTATTTATTTATTAAATGTTGTAGTATTTCTTTTTTTTAAAAAAAAAAATTATTGTATTGTTTTCACAAAATAACATCCATACATTATCAGTTCACCTGCTAGAGTAATCAAATCACAAATATTACTCGTCAGTAATTCATACATAGACACGCTGTGGTAACTTCAAGAAGTTAAAATGTAAGGCTGGATTAAAGTTTAACCAAATAAATAAGTAAATACATTAATAACGACATGAAACAAAAATATGTTTTGGTAGCTCATAGGCCTATTTAAATTACAAAATGCGACCTGTTTTAGAAATTGATTTATATATTACCTGCCATTTAAATCTAAATTATATTTAAAACTGTTTGAGGGGCAGACTAGCATAGATGATTTCTAAAATCCATTAATATGTTAAACTATAACACCACATTAGCACCCCGAGAAATATAGAAAATGATCATTTGTAAAGAATTAGCTGTGAGATTATTTAGATAATCAGAATTATGGATGCATGGATTTTTGATTAAAATATACCCACATGTATTTTTCTTTCATGTCGTAATTTATTTATTAATTTCATTTTAACCCCTTGCTGGTGCCACGGCTTGTCTCTGTATCAATTCACTGATATTTGAGGTTTTGTTTAGTACACACTAGCAGGTGATCTGATAATCTTATTGATGTTATTTTGTGAAAACAATAACACGTTAATACTGTGCTACAAAAAATGACTCGACGTGTTGTAACTTGTGCGGGTGATGTCATGGGTTGTCATGGCAGCGCCGATCATCACGGGAGGGGTTATCAGTGGTTGTCGGAGAAACGCTGGAGTTCCGCTGGCTTCCGAGGTATCCAACCCGAATATCTAAATCAATACAGTGACAACAAAGGAATGTGACATATAAACCTAATGACTACATTAATGAAGCAGTAATACACGGGGGGTGTGTGTTATCATGAGGTAATATCACCACGCCTTGGGTGCGTTGGGAGGCACTAGACGAAGTGGAGTTCTTCAACCGCCCAGGAAGTGGTGATATATCTCATGATAACACACAGACCCTGGAGTGTATTATTGCTATTATTAAATGGGTCTAGGAGTGTGTTGTTGTTGGTAAATAAAGAAGACTTTAAACTTTATTTTAATATTTTTTATTTGTGTCACCTTCCACTGAGAGAAGTAGTTCCACAGTAACTAAAAATGGTTAGATTAACAATTAAACATTTGATTTTAAACCGTTTTGTATAATATTTTCTTTTTCGGGGCTTTGCTAATAGTTTCTTGTTCATTCTTTGTAGATATTGAACTGGATCATTGTTTCAACGTGTATGTCTGGGTTTTGTCCAGTAGATGGAGCTGCTGCTGCTGTTGTGATGTTTTGTTTAGCAGAATGCAGTTCACGTACCGTGTTACAAACGGGACGGCGCTGCACAGAGCGGTACAAACTGTGCAATTAAAATCTCCGGTAGTACTACAGACTGGCCGCCGATAGTCATCTCTGATTAACCCAACATGAATATAAATACAAACTCAGTCCGTTTCAAAGAGCACTCAGAGTGACGGCGCCGGAGAGTCTGAGAGCAGGTTTAATAATATGAATGTGTCTGATCGAGTCTCGCATCAAACTCAGCGTCCTCTATATAATATAAACATTACACAAGGGGTTGCCAGCGGGTGTACTGAATTCAGTTCCAATAATACCGCGCTCTCTTTCTATATATATATCTAGTCCTCCTGTTTTACCAAACAGCTCAAAGAATGGAACTTCTGGTTCAGACTGGTGCGCGGATCTAAAGATTCCCCGCATCGGGTGGACCGGTTTGTTATGGAACGTGTTTCGTAAAATGAGTTTATCCAGTAACAGACTATATAAACCACAGTCAAAACAAACATGAAGAGAACATGTTGCTAAGTAGTGGTTTGTTTAACTAGTTCCTCAGTAAAATAAGACTCATGTGTACACACAGTAAAAAAACTGAAAAGCTAAACTAATACCTTACTTGGAGCTCTCACCAGGGACCACTTCCAGTAAAAGACGTATAAACCGCAGTGAACAAAAAAAAAACTTGCATTCATAAAAAAAAAAAAAAAAACAGCCCATATAAATCTACACACTTTTTGTGATGCTATAACATGGTATTATATATAAGGAGTGTTGATAATTTCACCCTAAACTTTGCATACTGAAAGTAGCATGTCAAAGCAAGAAGGAATATAAAAATAGGGTTATAGCTCAATGGAGGAGGAAAGTCTTTGCCCCGGGTTCACAATGAATTAATGAAGGGTCCTTGAGTAACACACCATATTGAGAATGGCCTGATCAAAACATTCAAAGCAGTAAGAGTAAGAGGAGAGAATCCCATTAACATGGCCATTCTGACACACACCAATATATAATCTATGTAGAATTAGTCAAGCACCCAAACAAAAAAAAAAAAAAAAAAACCCCATAACAATCCAAACAGTCTTTACAAGCAAGATTTTTTATTTATCAATACACACTTTTGGGCATTTTTCAAAAATATACAACTCCAGCTACAAAAAAACCACTGAAACACACCCATTGCAGCTCCCAGAAGGGACCACACATTGAATTGGCCTGCAAGAGAAGAAAAAATAGTTAGTGGAATATAAAGAGATAGTTATATATTTTACTTGAACTGCAATTGTGTTCACATCATGCATATTACCGCTTCTAGGCATAAAGTGAAGGGATCCATCTCTCTTCAGCTCAATTGGGCCAGAAGACACAAATGCCTTTACTGCACCACCATCCATCCCTTCAGCACTGCGACCTACAGGAGGAATTAGGAGGAGTCCATCAAAACAAAATGGACAAAAATGCATGAAAAATGTCCCCCTCCCCCAACAGACAGAGCTCTTACCAAGCCTCTGTTTCCCTGGAATGCACCGTCTGCTACAGAGGCTGTCTGATGGCGGTTTGAATCACATATCACAACACTGCAGTGGAAGTAAATCTGAAAGACAGCACACCTTGTCAAGCAAAACAAGCATCAATAGATCAGGCAGGACCATCATCCAATGAGGATTACTGAATTGAAAAACAAATATATTGCATCATAGTAAGTGTTTCTTGCAAAAGTGCAGTTATATGTTTTCATTCCAACTCAAAGATTTGAGAACAGTGACTACTTGCTGCTTGCAAAGCAATCCAAACCACACATTGTGGTAAAGATCCCCATACCAACACTCCACTTTACCTGTCCTTTCAGTGCATCCTGGCCGCCAGAAGGAAAACATTTTCACTTCAAACCTCTTCAGATGGGAAGGGAACAGCACTCTTGCATTGCTGGAGACTGGGTGAAAGATGGTCAAGTACTCATCTGCAGAGTTCTCACAGCTAGAAAGAGAAAGTAGGTCAGGAGCACATCAGCCACAACTCCAATTCCTAGGTTTTGTAGCAGCAATATCATATTCCAGCATCTTACCTGTCCACAACAACATCCCACTTTGGAGAGCTATTCCTGTCAGCAGAATAGGTTGCCCAGCAGTTCTCCAAAAACAATTCAGCCTGTGGATCCCTGCTGTACAGGAGTTCTACCTCAAAATACAAGGGTCTTCGCAAGTACTTCACAACAGGGTAATCCTGAGCTCCATAGAAGTCATTGTAGGTTGAATCTGCAGACACACAAAAGGGATAATTTATAGACAGAACATGCACTACTAGAGCATCTATATTATTTCAATTGTCAAGTCCTACCCAATGCAAGCCACATGATGACCGCAAAGTCCCCAAGGCCAGGCTGGACTACAGGTGCAGGATTATTCTGGTACAAGAACTGTACTACCTTGGTGTCATTGACCAGATAGTGACAGGCAACTCTCAACCTGGAAAGAGGAGATGGGGGTTTAGAGAGTTTCAGCCTCAACCACAAGGATACTCCATTTGATTGCAATCCTTACCGGTAAGATGTGAACAGCACTTCATTCTCATAAGTTAGGAGGCTGTTGTCAAACTGGAAGAGAAATCACAAAGGCTCAGGTTGCAATGAACTTGTAGATTTAGTATGGAGCTGCATACCAAGTTGCAGACTAGCTAATATGGTACTCGGGATCATCCCCAGCTGTGTACTAACTAACCAATTTCACAATTTTAAAAAAAAAAAAAAGCTTGGTTATAAATAGTTCAGTTTCATAATTGAACATTTGGGACTTATATTTGTTCAATGTTAGAATGATACCACAAGGCTGTCTACAGAAACTGCTAGACTAAATATTGTTTTAGTAACTCTAGGAGGGCAACAGCAGTTATTTTTGGATTTGTTTGCAAATACACAGCTGGTGACTCTTGAGCTGCAATTGGTATTAACTCATGTACTAGTTTAGTCCCGTCCTCTGTACTAACCACGGGATCATCCCCAGTTAGTATGCTCCTTCCAGTTCACTGCAACTGACCCAAAAGGTCTATAGGCAGCACATGCAATACCATATCCAAGAGTCATGTCCTGTGTCACAGCACCTTGGTCAACTGGACAAGCAGTTCAATGGTGGCATCCTTCAGATGAAGTGTCAATTCATGCAAGTAATTCAGTGGATACAAACACAGGTCACCATGTGTCCCCAAATTGATCCAGGGGGTGTTGTGGCACCCCTTGTCAACATGTTGAACTTCCTCAAAATATGGTTTTGATGTCAATACTAACCCTTCTAGTTGTTCCACAGGAGTTGACATTGAAGTAGAAAACCGCATTGATAGCATCAGACTGAAGAGGCCGGCAACTCGGATCCCTTAGAGTTAGTTGACTTGGAGACAAGCTGGGGACAGATTCCACTTTCACAGCAAGAGCTGCCATAGTTCCATTGGTGAAGCAATCTGAAACACAGCATTTGGAGCCAGGTTAAGGAAACAGATTATAGCTTCAATACCAATTCATGCAACCTTTGGCCAATCTCAAAACAGAATTCTAAAAAGAATTGGTCTGCAGGAGAGTTACCAATCATCTTTGTAGGGAAACTGCAGGACAGGGAGAAGTCAGCCACCACAACCATGGTCCCAATATCCTTCAAGGTCAAGTCAAGCCTGCTTCTGATGCCTGAAGAACTGATCACCTACAGAGACAATACATCAAGTCAGTAATGTGTTGAACCCAAAACAGCTAAAACACACATTTTAAAGTTCCATCACTTACTTCATATGTGGCATCAACTGAATTATATGGGACAGTCATCCAGAAATTGGTAGAGTTGGCATTATACTTGTACAGGGCAAGCAGACTCCCACCAAGTTCTCTTGAGCCCACAAAAGGAATCCAGTTGCGACCCATGTTGCCATATGTTACCATGGTATAGAATGCAGCACCGTCACAGTAGCCAGTTACTGTAGGTGGAACTGCAAAAGGAAGAGCAGTTGTCAGGGCAATGGACTGGATTGGTTAGAAAAGGGTAGTTGTAGAGAAAAAAAAATAGTCAGGCACTTACTGATGTCTTTGAGAATGGCTTCGACTACAGCAGGATGAGTAAAGGGTGTATTCTCTGGCACTATATTCAGCAAGTAGGTCAGGGGCAGAATGTAGGTTCTGGTGTCTGGAGGAGTTACCTGAAAGAAAAGCAAGGGTTTGTAGGATTAAACCCTAAATCAGACAGCAAGCAACACATCCACATGGAGCAAGTGTTTTCAAAGGGCAATTGGATGGTTGAACAGGTGGGATGTTACCTTTTGCTTCACATTGGGGTCCTCAAATGGCACCTGGAGGGTGTAGGTCTTGGATCCATTGGGAAAGACATGCTCCTGGACATTATAACCTTTTAGGTTGGCTTCTGGCACAGTTAACGTCTCTGGTCCAACTATAATTTTGACCAGCTCCACATCAGGCAGGAATGTCCCCAGGGTCACATTGAACACTCTGGCTTTAGGAACAGTGTCTGAAATTAAAGCATGCAGTTAAAATGATGGATATGAAGTGGAGCACTGCAACAAATACCTTTGATTTACTGCATGTGGACAAGTTCTACATACTGTTTGTGACAACTGGTGGCCGAGGCATGAAAGGAGTGGTTATTGGATGAAGTACTGTGTACTTGGTCTTCTCAGGCCCATCTTGCCAGGTATGCTCCAGCATTGGTTCAATAGAGTAAGAGATCACATAGGTGTTGTCCAATACATGGCTCTGAAAGCACAGAAGCATCTTAGGAAGCAAGCTTTAAAATGAGAAGGATTTAGAAGATGTTGAACTTCTACATACCTTGTAATATCCACCATCAGCTCCCACAGGAATTTTTACAGTGATTAGCTGGGGACCGACATCCAGTTTATAATCTCTATTATGAATCGTTGCAGGGTCAAGCTTGCGGCCATCAACTCCCATTTGAACATCAAGGGTAGTAATTTGTGGTGTCGGAACAAGAGGAGGTAGAACACGGGGAACATTCCATGTAATCATCTGTTCTGTGAAGGCTGTTCCATCTGACAGAAAGGAACACCATAGACTTGGTAAAGAATTCATACCTTAACCTAGAACAGTTCTTGAGCACCGTTGCACTCCATAAGCTTACTCACCAGTAGGACATGTAACTGCAGTGTCCACCATCATGACCATCCATCTTTGCTTATAAAAGGTGGTTGATCTTAGTACAGCCATTGGTACAGTTTGGATCTGTTGGAGGGGAGGGGGAACTTTTACTAAAACAAAAGCAAGACTAAATCTACCTTCATAGTCTGGATATACTGTACTAGAGAACAATGAAGCCTAGACTACTTACCACCTGAGGCTGGCTTTCTGTGGAGTTGTATGCAGCTCTAAACAGAATTCGAGTTGGTGTAGTGTTTATGCCATAGCCATTTGTCATGGCCTGAGCAACAGTCATGGTTGTCTTTCTGTTTGCTGGGAGATGGAACACAATTTTCCAGATGCTGTTGTCAGCAGCAGTTGCCTAGCAGAAAAAAAATCTCATTAGAATAGAGAGTTTGAACACAAAGCATCCCCAGTCTAAAGGATTTGTCATAACAGATGTCATGTTTAATAAACATGACCTAAAACTGAAGGGTGAAATTACCAAATGTATCACTGAAACCATTATAGGTTCACCAAGGCATCTAATGGAACAGAGAAAATTCTCAAATGCAACTGCGCACGAAAAGCCTACGTGAAAGCATGTGGTCTGTATCGGATACAGGCAGAGTTTTTAGCCATTCATTTGTACTGGACCTGAATACAACAGTGTAACAAACTTTAGGACAATACCTGAAATTGCACCTATGCAGCCATTGGTCTTCAAAAGGTAAATCAGGACACATTTAGCATGAAGGGTTTATAACCCTGCACATATGAAGCTACTACCTCAGTGGTTGAAATACAAGGCTTGCACACTGACAAGAAACAGTTAACTTCACCACAATCATGTTTTACCAAAGCAATCACAGAATATGTATACAAAGCCAGTGCCTTAAATGTCACACAATTCCAATATGGCCACCCTCTTGGGAGACAGGTTAAAGTTAAGGGGGCCGTTAGATTTTGCTTCCTCTAGATGAGACAGTAGAGTAGACCTCAATAGGCAAGACCAAGGGGATGTGAATGAAGCAAATGCAAAGTCACATGATTCTACCTCAGGGTATGCAAGGGACCAATCAGGATCATCTTGAACAAAGTTTGGCTCAATAAGTGGCACACCTCTTCTCACAGAAACCTAAAAGAGAATTTACATTAGTCATGAGTGAAGCACTTCTGTAGTGACAATTAAATACCCACACAACCCAACAAGTTATACTGAACAGCATTATCACATCCTGAAAGCCCTTACCTCCATGTAGTTTCTTTCACACAGAATCTCCCTCTCTGCCCATGGAGAATAGCGGCATGTCATGCTCTGAACATAGGAGGAAGCTGAAGTCATAGCACTGTTTGAGAAGACACTGATTTGTACTGTCAGCTTGTAGGTCTCATCATTCTGGAAACAAAGGCTAAAGTTAGTCCCAGCATGTCACCATTAGAAACAAGTTCACAAGAAATAAAATGATGACTCACTGTGTTCTGAGCAAAGCAGCTCAGCACAGAAGCAAGGAACTTGGCATTTCCCAAGAAGTCAACAGTTAAGCTTATATCCACACTGTGCAGCCAGTCTTGAGAGAGGGACACAAGCGCCCCCTTATTGTCTATGGAAAGAAATTCTGTTGGCCTTTCAAGAAACTGTACACGTGATCAAGCAAGGTAGAGATATAACAAAGTGAACACCCCCACCGCCCGTTCCATCTACTTAATGAAATTGTTAAATTTATATTAGTAGAATTATACGCCCGTTCGGAACAGTAGGTTTAGAGTAATTGATGTTTATTTCTGCGCACTTGCAGTCAACAAATCTGACTAAGGTTGCAGCACAGGTCTATTATTTAGTGTGAACAGCAACATGCTTTTAAAACTAACGCAAGAGCCTTTTCATACCCTGCATTGAAAAAAAAACAAAGCCTGGTTGCTGCCATACAGCGCGGGAGTACTCTGTACTTAATTCACGTCATTACATTACGAGTCAACAGGCTTTAGGCATCAAAAGCTTTCTATTCAAGAAAAATGATCACTCACCAATCACATTGATGCGAAAATACTTTCCAACAAAAAGACTTATCCAACATCATCATCATAACACTCCCTTGACATTCTGTCCTCACCGAGCCTGCAGAAGACAACGATACTTGAAAACACACAACCGGCAAATAAACAGGAAGCTGAAAGGACAGCTCTGCTGAAGCGACCGTTATCGTACCTAGAGGGGGATTCTGCGTCCAAACTTCAGTGGCTAACACTGCTAACAGCAATGTTATTCTGCATTGGGAACAAAAGATGCAAGTGAGAAACACACAATAAAATTAACGTTTCTAAAGTAGAGAAAAGATCAACAATTACCCAAATCTAAGACAACACGGCATCATTAAATCCAAGGCAGCCCCGACCGTGAACTTCTTTCTCCGTTATAAAGAAACAATAATAAAAACAAAACCGTCAGTAGTTGAGTTTGGTGTTCCTTAGTGCGCAATGGGTTTATAAAGAGGTTCAGGTGCTAATGGGAGCTGATTAGCTGCAATTGATGCGCGCACCTCTTTCATATTAGTCCTCTAATTTTCAATCAGTACGTTAATTAAAATAAATAAATAAAATAATAATAATAATAATAATAATAATAATAATAATAATAACCCATTTAGAAGATTGTACTTTGAATTTAAGTTTGGCAGAAGTACGTGCGGATCAAACTGGACTGTCACCTACAAGGACTGTCTGATTAAAGGCTCAGCTATGGAGGCATGTAGTAAACAAACCCCAATGAATAATAAAAAGCAGGCCGCGCAAATGAAGAAACACATTTATATCATGCAGGAATCCAGGCAGATGTGTTGCCTGCGCCAGTTTGAGGGGACGAGAATGACAGCTCGAGTTCTGATGTGAACATCCACAAGTCAATTACACATTTTTACAATTTCACCAGACTGATAGGTAGGCTAAGCAGACATTAATGTAGACAATTTATTTGAGGCCACTTGATTTAAGAAACAGTGCAAAGCATCTCTTTCACATGTCAGATTTGCCATGACAGGGGCAGTCCCGGGGAATAGAATGACCAAGTGGCAAATGGAAAGCACAGCGCTTAACCTGAAATACAACGCGCAGTATTGATTTAGAACAGACTAAACACAAATCGGATGGCGTGCTGGAAATTTGAATTGTAATCAATTTATTTAAGATTTCAAGTTCAAGTTTAAGATTTCAATTTTTGAGCTTAATTACATTCATTATTTTATGTATAATTAATTCAATTAGTGTGTTGAGCATTTTCAATTTGGCATATTATCTTCGAGTGTTGAGCTTTGTCTATTTGACAGCTGTTATTTCAATTCAAATGTTGAACTTTGTCGTTGATGGCTTTTGCAGTTCACATTTTTGTTACATTCCACCTCTCATAGGTTTGAACACAAACGGGTTTATTTGTGAAATTGTCAGATTGTTTATTGTGTATCCAGCGCTCATCTGAACTAACTGGTTCAGTGGTCTGTTCCCGTGAATAGACAGCACATGTCTGAGGGGGGGTGTTCTGTTCAGCTGTGCATTTCTGTGCGCTCCCCAGCCCGGCCAGCTCTCCCTCCCACCCGATCTGCAATCTTGGGAATATCTTGGTAGCTTTGACCAATCATAGCCCGTGTCACTACCAAGAATTGACCAGGTGCGAGCCAATCAGATTTCGCAGAGCTACCAAGAATGAAGTGACGGAATTATCCAATCAGATCTCGTAGAACTCCCAAGAATCCTGCGCGTTCTCAACGGCGGGAGATTATTGAATCGTGAAGACTTTTGGTTTATTTCGAAATACAATCATCTGAAGGGAAGAATTTTATTACAGTATTATTTTAATTGTCACTAGTACTGTACGTATAGTAACTAAAAAATTTAAAAATGCCAATAATATTATATGTTCGTATTACAAATGTCAGCTGTAGAAATCCGACGATTGTAAACTCTATGTTTTGTAATATTATCAATAAAAATACACGATTGACATTTTTACAATAGGTGTCAGTTCTGAGTGTTAAAAAATGTAATATTTACGACAGCTAGAAACTTGTTTGAGGGACTGTTTTATCCAAAGCGCAATTATATTTAATATATTTGTCCGTTATAATGGTACTGTAATACTTGTATCCGGGACAACAGAAATCGTACCATGGTAAAATAAATAGTACCATATAGTACCGTGGTATAGTGTTGCATTATACTGTAGATACCAGGATACTTCTTAGAAATAAAAAGTACAATCGTATTATCATGGTGGTACTGCATTATAGTACCAGAATAGTGCATTGTACATTGATAGTATAGGATACATTGTGTTTTTCTATCATTTGTTTTTAATTATGTATCCATGAACGTTATAGTACTGTATTTAACTTCAGGTTTTTAAGTTTAATTTAGTTTCATTGAAAAATGATCTTGTTTTGAAAGCAATACTTAAAAAACGTGAACATGGGTACTCCATGCTTTTTTTAAAAAAATAAATTTTAAATAATCTCTCTTTTTCAACAATAAGCCCCTTTTGTCATTGTATAGTAGTGTTTATTTGTTTTCACCCAGTGAACACCTTTTTGATTTCTTGTTGTTTTGTGTAGAAACCTTTTATTTGGCCATTGTGACTATTTTGTGTTTAGGCTATTTGTTTAATTGAAGTCTTTTGTTTAACTGCAACCTTGCTATTCTGTCACAAATGCTCTTTTTTCAGGTTCAGATGGAACCCTTGTTTAGAAGAAAGGCTGATGGCAGCTCAACCTGACTGATACAAAGTAATCCATAAGCTGGTATCGCCCCAGAAGGTTCAACCATGTAAGTTCGAATTTGAATCAATGCTTATAAAAATAATGATCTTCACATTATAACTACTTTATAGGTCTCCCTTTCAGTGCTAATTTCATTATCTATTACAATGCATTTTTATAACTGATGGTGTGATTTGAACTTGGGTGCTATATAATGAATGTTTTAGTATACACATATCAAATACTGGCATTATTATATTTGGAGGAAAACAGTCAGTTGATATAAATGATATGTGGTCCAGTTACCATACCAGGTACCTATTGCTGTTGTTTTTCAGCTCTGATGACTGGTGCTGAACTGAGCAACCAAGAACTCCAGAAAAATCGTACCTTCTTACACTGGACCATGCAAATACACAGGTACAGTGAACTTGTTAAAGGATTGTCAGTATTACCATTAAAAATGTAGGAATAAAGCTTCTAAATTATTATCGCAATTTTCTCTGAAATTCCACACAGGAGTTGGTAGCAGTGTTTGATTTTTATAATCTTTCATAAATAATTATAAGGTAGCTGCATTTCTTAATTACAAATACACAATTAATTAATATTACATTTCGCAATCAAGGGATGATATAATGCGCAAGGATACTTGTCTTTCATAAGAGTTGAAATAAATTATAGCGCTTTGAGATTATATATGTTACTAGCGGATTGTTTAGAAATGTACTTAATTATATTACAACTGTTCTAAAAAAGAATGTTATCTCGAGAAAGGAGGCTTGTCAAGCCGAAATAGCTCAGCTGGGAGAGCGTTAGACTGAAGATCTAAAGGTACCTGGTTCGATCCCGGGTTTCGGCAAACAGCAAGAATTTTTTTGTTTTATATTATTTTGAACTAAAAAACAGAACACATTTTCTTCTTCAGTGTAATTGGAGGAAATAATAACATAGCAGAGTGCCATTTTCTAATGTGATTAAGAAATGCATAAAGCACCGTCCGTGGGTGAGCTTGAACCACCAACCTTTCGGTTAACAGCCGAACGCGCTAACCGATTGCGCCACAGAGACCAACCTGCTCAGCTAAAACTGATACCACATCTAACAAGAAAGCAACACTGGGCAGGAAAGTCTGTAATCACAATTACATGTATTCAAACCAATGCAAGCAAACTTCAAGCCATTTATATTTATTCCCAAATAAGACAAATTCTTTCATTGCTACAAAAAATATAAAAAATCTCCGCTTCTCGGAAGGCATACGATGGAGGGTGCACTGCAGTTTGTCAGCCTGGGGAATATTACAAATTAGGAGACTTTGCTTTAAAATACACATGTAGGGCAGGCGACTGTTAAAAAGAATTGTCACAATTTGTAATTATCTCCATAATGCGTTGGGACTAAATACGCAGATACATTAAAACTATTTGGAGAATGCGGGCATCGATCCCACTACTTCTCGCATGCTAAGCGAGCGCTCTACCATTTGAGCTAATTCCCCTTGAATCATGCCTGTGATTCTCATAGGCTACATCGAAGCTTAATATGAGCAATTCAGATTGTCTCATTGGCAATGTAGTCTGCCATTTGCAAATTCAAAAAATAAATTAACTAAATAGCAGATATTTCGACTACAGGTATGTTTTCAATTTCTTCAAAAAGTAGTCTCAGCTCGTTGATTCAGTTGCTTTAAAATCCACCTCTGTGTCCCGATGCAGCAGCGCTGTGTGCTGTGGCTTGAGCTTGTTTGACGAGGCAGGCAATGCAAAAATGCCAAAACTTGCTTTTGTATCACACGACAAACTTAAGGTATGCTTTAACGGCTTGGCTGCCTCAAGTTAGTTTGTATTGTTAATGGAACACCTCGTTGTTGCCCAGTCATTGTATCATATGAAGTAGAGCTTGCCAGTTGGGGCCGACGGTCTGCCAATAAAAGTTAAGTCTATATTTGAAAGGGTCATTTCTAGAGAACATAAGAACATTTTAAATAGGCCTTGACTAATATTTCACTGGTTGCCTACGAGGGCTTGAGAGGCGAAAATTGGGAGTGAGATATTAAGAATGATTTCTCCGGTTGCTTAGAAGGCTTGAGAGGGGCGAGACATTTGAGAGTTTAAGAGTGAGAGGAGTTTGAGAGGGATGGCGAGATTGAGGGCTGGAGTTTGGGAATGGTGCTTAGTAACATTGAGGTTAGATACTGATAGCAGGACAAGATAGGGGGACGAAGAGTTTTCCCTTCTCGTCGGGTCAGGCAGCATGCTCTGGCCGCTAGGTGATGTAGAGAGGGAGACACAAGAAGAGCAAAGGATTAGATATAAACACTTTCTGCTGGGTCAGGCAGCATCCTCCGACTGCTGGGTGGGGAACGGAGGAGGAACTGGTGCTGTATACCTGAGAGATAATTCCTGATGGAGGAAGGGGCCAGGTTAAGGGATAGCCTGAGGTCTGTCATAAAGGCAAGGAGGTGCTGAAGGTTATAGGAGGGTGAGAGATACGAATCTGGGCACAGAATGTGGTGAAGAAAGACCAGGCAGTAGAATAAGAAGAGCAAGTGGAAGGGGCGAAGGCAATGCTCCCTGAAGCTGCAGGCCGACTCGGGGAGGCTAAAGAGTGTGGAGTTTAATGGAACACCAGCTGATTGAAAGGAGGAACTTGCCGCGGGTTGGGGTCTGCTTCTGGGTCCGGGCTGTGAAACTTGTGGACCATCACACAACCTCCACCATGTTTAACACTGGGCATGGTTAACTTTTTTTTTTTTTTTACTTCAAGGTGTAGTATTCTGTAGTAAAATTACTACAGCTGGCCAGTATCTGGGTGCACGGAATGGTTCACAAGACCTCATGGTTGAAATGGCTTAACACTCCGAGTCTATTCATTGTATTTCCCTTGATGTCCTGGTAACTCTTGCTTTTTTTTTAAATTGGTAAATCACTGATGCTGTCATGGTAAATTCACAGGGTGCACTCTGTTCCTTCAGGAGTCCTGCAGAGGAAGTGCTTCACAAGAGCAGTGAGACATAGTACTTCCATGGTCAGGTCATTGAATAGACAGAGCAGCCTTTTCTGAGGGTAGAGATTAAAGAGTGAAGGATGTCTATTGATATAGGGAGCCAGGAGGAGCAGCAGGGGGGGGGGCTTGAGGATCTCTCTGAGTGTCAGCAAACTGATGGGATGGATAGGAGTGTTGGAGAAGGGACGGAGATGAGGCGGCAGAAATACTGAATTCCAGAGATGGTAGTGGGGGCTAAGTGAAGAGAATCCCTTGCATGGGCGATGGAGGCTACAATCCGCTGTTCATTAAATCGGAATGGGATGTATTTTGATTTGAGTGCAGAAAGTTGTAAATGTTTTCCATCCAGTGGTAAATGAACATTTGGTCGCTGGGGCTAAGGGTGTGGCCATGTAGTGATGAGCAGATTGCAGAAGACTGGAGAGTGTTGTGTTTAGTTGAACAGCAGACGTTGGTGTTGGAATTATTAGCCTGGTCGAACAAAATAAGTCTTCAGTGTAATTTTAAACAAAGAGCGCTTTCCACGATTTAAGATGCTTTACAGACTGAATATTGGAATTGGCAGCCGAAACTGGGGGATAAAACTGCTTGTGATCAGTGGGCAGGTTGCATACTTTGTATACCGTATTTGGGATAAAAGAAAACGGATCATCTCAACTGCAGCAGCTGTAGCAGAGTGGCGCAGCGGAAGCGTGCTGGACCCATAACCCAGAGGTCGATGGATCGAAACCATTCTCTGCTAGCTTGTTTTTCTTCTGTTGGCAAAGTAGATTTTCTAAAATTTTACATTTCAATTTAGTGTGTGTATTTCGTAAATGTTAATGTGTAGAAACAGCAGGTACGCAGCTTATCTGTCTCTACCCATAGAGGACGCATACTTTTTTAAAAAAAAAACTGAACACAAGGTGTGTTTATGTAATCTGATACGTTATATCTAGACTTAACTGTTACGGTTAACACAATTAGAGTAAGTTATCATAACAATAGAGTTAAAAGAACATTCAAATAAGATGCCAGTTAAAAATGCACCAAAAATGACAAAGTAGCCTCAGATTAGGACAATGGCACTTAAAGGGTAAGAAACACATTTGCAGCAAAACCCTTGAAATGACGAGAGCCTTCCTCCTCCTGAATACTATGCAGGTGGGCGGGAACTGAAACCTCCCCTGGCTAGAGAGATTGGTGATTGGTTGTTTCTTTAAATTATTCATAGAGAGGTGCACCCTGGGTATTACTTATCTTCTCTTTTTTACATTAGACTTTAATTGAGTGTTTATTTCATTATGTGAATTTTGTGTTTGAAACGCATTGGCAATTATTAACATTACTATGAACAAGTGATATACTAGAAAGGACCCTGAATCAGACACCATCACTGCAGTGATATATGCTGGGAGTAGGGAAGTTGTTTTCCCCTGTATTTGTTAAGACTATACTTTCAGGGATCATTTCTATAGTTTGTTTCTAGTGAAATGCGTTTTTAAAGTGTCTGGTCTCGCTAACCATGATGAGGAGTTACAGTGTTTTCTTCTGAGTGTGAAGCGGGTCTTGAATGCTGCTTCACTGTAGCTGTTCTTGATCATTGATGACCGTTCTGCCCTCTTTTGAGGGTGGAGGAAGAAAACACAGTCTGAGTGGTTTGTGACATTTTATAAATGGTAAATAAAAAATAAAAAGGAGTTTTAAATTTGTTAGCATCGTGGTATATGATATGTATTACAAAAGAAAGTTTCTTTAAGATAGGATATATTATCTAGTTTAAGTGTGTAGTGTTTGGAAAGTGGGTTATTAATATTAAATAACAGTGTTTTAAGCGATGCCTAGTGGAAGAGAAGTTCATTACATGCATTTGCAGTCCGAAACTGGAGCAGAATAATCTATGTTACACTCACATTTTGGTGCATGTGTCGGTTTAGCTGGAAACAGTATTTTCTTATTAGAAATGACTGTTAGTATAACAAGGAAACTGCAAGCAAGGACTAAAAACACCAGAATGAGTATGAGCTGGCTGAGGTTGAAGATGAAGGGCGTCCTTTGTTGAGGGTAAAGTGGATAAATGTCATTGTAGAATGTCATCTTTCAATGAGCTGAAAACAAACACGGAACAGTGCAAACAGTTATTCAGTACTTCTCGCTGACCAGAACACTAACGCTGTCTGCAAACGTCATTGTCTTTGTTAAAAATAAAGACAGGAAAATCAAATCATGGTTTTTAGCTGGTTGTTTTTTTTTCACAAGAATGTTTTCATATAGACTAGTCATTAAAATGTGCGTCCTTGAACAGCTTCTAATGTGTTCAAACTGTATACTACTTTATCTTTATCATATTTTTTAAATATTATATTTAATATTATTCTTGGCAAAATATGATAAACCATCGCGTTGTGGAAATCCCGTGGATTACATTATATATATACAGCTCTGGAAAAAATTAAGAGACCACTGCAAAATTATCAGTTTCTCTGGTTTTACTATTTATAGCTTTGCGTTTGGGTAAAATGAACATTTTTGTTTTATTCTATAAACTACTGACAACATTTCTCCTAAATTCCAAATAAAAATATTGTCATTTAGAGCATTTATTTGCAGAAAATGACAACTGGTCAAAATAACAAAAAAGATGCAGTGTTGTCAGACCTCGAATAATGCAAAGAAAATAAGTTCGTATTCATTTTTAAACAACACAATACTAATGTTTTAACTTAGGAAGAGTTCAGAAATCAATATTTGGTGGAATAACCCTGATTTTCAAGCACAGCTTTCATGCGTCTTGGCATGCTCTCCACCAGTCTTCACATTGATATTGTCAGAGCAGAAGGAAGCAAGTTTTCTTCCAGAACAACCTTGTACTTGGCTTGATTCATGAGTCCTTCATTAAAGACAAATCTGCCCGATTCCAGCCTTGCTGAAGCACCCCCAGCTGAGTCCAATTTTCAGCTTTGCCCAACACCTGGTCGTCTAATGATTAGACGGAGACCTGGAGAGGCCTACAAGCCACAGTGTCTCGCACCCACTGTGAAATGTGGTGGAGGACCGGTGATGATCTGGGGGTGCTTCAGCAAGGCTGAAATCGGGCAGCTTTGGCATGAATCAAGCCAAGTACATTTTAATATTCCACATAACGTATACTTTGAAAAAACATAATATGTTTTTTTTTTTTTTTTAATACAGTCCTATTTGAGTATTTAAAATATGGTTATATTCAAATGCCAGCAACGGTGTGTTAATTTAACGAAGCGCCTAACGCCGCCGAACGTTCGCATTTTAAATCCCTAACGGTCTCTGCTCAGCTGAGTGGAATGTTATATCGAGCGGTTGCCTAGCAGCTTTCTCCCCTCCTTCTCTGCCCCGCCCTCTCGCCCTCTCGTTGGTCCAGCTAGGAGTTCAAATTTAGCTTCATTATATTAGCGCAATTCTTTACTAACTTTTACAAATGAGCTTATTAGAAGCTTCGTGTTTTTCAAACAGTTTCAAATATAATTTAGATTTAAATGGCAGGTAGTATATAAAACAATTTCTACAAAACAGGTCCATTTTATAATTTAAATAGGCCTACGTATGAGCTACCAAAACGTATTTATGTCTCATGTCGTTATTAATGTATTTACTTATTTATTTGGTTAAACATTAATCCAGCCTTACATTTTAACTAATTGAACTTACAACAGCGTGTCTATGTATGAATTACTGACGAGTAATATTTGTGATTTGATTACTCTAGCAGATGAACTGATAATGTATGGGTTATTTTGTGAAAACAATACAATATTAAAAAAGAAATACTACAACATTTAATAAATAAATAAATAAATTATACACCAAACTGTAGCACATTTGTTTAGTCTTAATATCATAACACATGTACTTATTATAAATACGCACTTCCTTTTATGTGTTGTAAAACGGTCTGGAACTGAAGTAAAGTATTTTTTACAGTGCTATTTGAGTATTTAAAATATGGTTTTCTTCAAAATTAAAATGCCAGCAACGGTGTTAGATTTAAAACATTTAACGCCGATCGGAACGTTCGCATTTTTAAATCCTAACGGTCTCTGCTCAGCTGAGTGGAATGTTCACGAGCGGTTGATTAGCATTTTCTCCCCTCCTTCTCTTATGCCTTTTGAATCTTTAATCCAGCTAGGAGTTCAAATTTACAGTTTATATTAGCGAATTATTTTTTATTTTTTACAAATTAGCTTATTAGGGGCTTCGTGTTTTTAAGATGGTTCAGGTGCAGTCCGGGCAGACTGACTGCAGCATCATTACAGTATCTAGACTGCGCTCCAGCTTTTGTGTGGCGGCTGATACACAAAATAATGAACGACTGTTTAAATAAATCACATGTATTGCTTTTAATGCTAAATATGTATCTGGTATTCTAAGTATTATCAACAATTAATAATTCAGCTCTATTCGTATTCAGAATGTAAACAGTATTAAAACTATCAAACGGACTGGAAACATGGAACACATTAATCCACGATCGATTCGATACCAATAGGATTACATAAGAGCTGTTGTGTATAGACAATGTCATAAACGCCTAAATGAACACGGACGGTCTTTATTAAGGGCTTGACTCGTTTAGATGTTCGAGAGATCTAGGTGTACTGGACAAATCTAATGGATTGTTTCCAAATCGTAAGTGTATACCTCATAATACATTTAAAACTAAGAAAATGCACAAGCCTGCAATTGTTTAAAAAAAAAAAAAGAGTACAGTATCTTACAAGTGATTGTGATTCAATTCATGTCATTTATGTGAGTTCTTGTAATAACCAAACAAAACAGACCTAGCCATTTGCAATATGATAGTAAAACTACTAGACTGTTACAATTGCGCATTAATGAGCGAGCATAAAATTTCAATTAGGAGAAAATATGTTCATCCACCACTAGCTAGACATTTTGTAGATGCTAAACATTCCGTTTCAGATCTTAAATTCTGTGGCATACAAACATTTTCAAGATCGCAGAGGTGGTAATGTCACGGGTATTGCATTCTGTCACGTCATTAGACGATCAAAGCCCCTTTGTGCCAGTGCGCATTCAGAGGAGACGCGCTGAGAGAATCCGTCTTCTGTGTCACTCAGTACTGCCAGCTTTCCCCTGTTGGTGATATATTGGTCAGCATAGCTGCTTTCCAAGTAATTGACCAGAGACGAATCCCAGCCAATGCAACTGTGTTCATGCCCACGTTTCAAATAATGAAATTTATAAAAGCAAATCTTTGTTTAAAATTACACAGGTTCTATAGTGTAGTGGTTATCACGTCTGCTTTACACGCAGAAGGCCCTG
>CM072693.1:1679084-1731584 GCA_036884735.1 Huso huso | reverse complement strand
ATGTATTGCCTGTGTGCAGTACCTTACACTTTTCTCTATTAAATGTCATTTGCCATGTGTCTACCCAGTTCTGAATGCTGTCTAGATCATTTTGAATGACCTTTGCTGCTGCAACAGTGTTTGCCACTCCTCCTATTTGGAACTGGAAAAACAAGTCAAAAAGGAAGTTAGAATGGCCAAGAGAGTTAGATTTAAATGACCATTGCTAAGGGGGCTAAAACCAATTCCAAAATGTTTTTCCAATATTATAACAGCAAGAGAACATTCAAAGAGGAGGTTAAAAGTTTAGGAGATACAAATGGCAAAATCATAGATGAAGAAATCAAAAATAGCAAATATATTAAATGATTGCTTTTCACAAGTTTTTACAAAGGAGGACACGGACAACATGCCTCACATGTTGACCTGTTCCTATCCAGTTTTAAATAACTTTAGCATAACAGAGGCAGAAGTGTTAAAGGGACTAAGAGCTCTTACAATAAGCAAATCCCCTGGGCTGGATCTTCCCAATAGTATTCAAAGGAATGAAAGAAGTTATTTACAAATCACTAACCAAGATCATGCAACAATCTCTTGACACAGGGGTTGCACCAAACAGACTGGAAAATAGCAAACGTAATACCGATCCACAAAAATGGAGACAAAACTGAACCAGGTAACTACAGACCAATAAGCCTGACTTCTATTATATGTAAACTTACGGAAACTATAATAGGATCCAAAATGGAAAATTACCTATATTTTTTTTTGAGAATGCAACATCGACAATGGATAATTGCAAAGCATACAACATGGTTTACTTAGATTTCCAGAAAGCTTTTGACAAAGTCCTGCATAAAAGATTAATTCTCAAACTGAACGCAGTAGGGATTCAAGGAAATGCATGCATGTGGATTAGAGAGTGGTTAACATGTAGAAAACATAAAGTACTGATTAGAGGAGACACCTCAAAATGGAGTGAGGTAACCAGTGGTGTACCACAGGGATCAGTATTAGGTCCTCTGCTATTCCTAATCTACATTAATGATTTAGATTCTGGTATAGTAAGCAAACTTGTTAAATTTGCAGACAACACAAAAATAGGAGGAGTGGCAAACACTGTTGCAGCAGCAAAGGTCATTCAAAATGATCTAGACAGCATTCAGAACTGGGCAGACACATGGCAAATGACATTTAATAGAGAAAAGTGTAAGGTACTGCACACAGGCAATAAAAATGTGCATTATAAATATCATAATATGACACTTATTGAAACACAATACAAATAGAACTAATCCACTCTTCTATTAAACTGTGAATTTAGTGTTTGATTGAATCCCTCTCTGTGTTTGTATAGCCTGGAAACAGGCATCAGTGCCCTGCCAAGCTGCACACACTGCCATCATTCACACTGACCACAAGAGGGAGCCAGAGCACCACTGCTGTCAATAATGTAATAACACAGTAATAAGACAATGGTAATAGGCAGCAGTTACATCCCCAGTCAGCCCAGTTCTCCCACTGTTAACAAAAGGCTCCTCACATCCAGTCATCTAAACACTACAGTGTGGTCTGTGTCTGTATATGGGAGATACTGAAATTGAAGAAGGAATCTATGAAAAAGACCAAGGAGTTTATGTTGACTCAGAAATGTCTTCATCTAGACAATGTGGGGAAGCTATAAAAAGGCCAACAAGATGCTTGAATATATAGTGAAAAGTGCTGAATTTAAATCAAGGTAAGTAATGTTAAAACTTTACAATGCATTAGTAAGACCTCACCTAGAATATTGTATTCAATTCTGGTCACCTGGCTACAAAAAGGATACTGCTGCTATATAAAGAATATGCCATATGCAGGCAGGCTTAAAGAACTGAATCTATTCAGTCTTGAACAAAGAAGACTACGTGGTGATCTGATTCAAGCATTCAAAATCCTAAAAGGGATTGACAATGTTGGCCGAAGGGACTTTTCGACATCAAAAAAGATACAAATACCAGGGGTCACATGTGGAGAGTAGATAAAAAGGCTTTCAGAACAAAAAACAGGAGGCACTTTTTTACACAGAGAATTGTGAGGGTCTGGAACCAACTCCCCAGTAATGTTGTTGAAGCTGACACCCTGGGATCCTTCAAGAAGCTGCTTGATGAGATTCTGGGATCAATAAGCTACTAACAACCAAACGAGCAAGATGTGCCGAATGGCCTCCTCTCGTTTGGAAACTTTCTTATATTCTTATGTTATAGAAGTGGGAGTATTTAAATGCTGTCCAATGCCCACTGACATTAATCGATAAACTTGACCTTGTTATAATACAAGTTAATAGAGACAGCACAGTGAGTCTGTAGAGCAAGGTCAATTCTAGCACATCATGATAATACAATACACACATTTGTGTTTTGTTTCCCCAGAGTTGGAGAGTAATTCATTAGTAGAAGTGAAAGATGAGAGATGGTCCAGGTTCAATAACCAGTTTAATGTAGGGAGCACACAGTAAAGTAAAAGCAGGGTTTGCCATAACGCCTCCAGCATCCCATCATGCCTCTTGGTTTACCACAATATGCAAGTAACAATTACCTGGGAAAGAGCAGCGTGCTTCTGAACGGCTAAACCGATGACATTATAGAAACAATCAGGGACTTTCTCCTTTACTAAATATGCAATGCAGAAGAAAGAGGAAATACATGAATCCTCCCTGGCACTGTTAAGAGTTCTTTGAACAAACTGTGAATTGCCTGCTAGAAATAAGTATGGGTGCTGTAGCTGTGTGTGGGGAGAGGGACCACAACAGAAAGGTTAGAGCCATGCTACAAAAGAAGGTTGCTGGTGTGTTTAAGCTTCGGAAAACTTAAGCCGCATCTAAACATTTTTAATGTCTAATTTAATTTAATTTAATTTAAGATTTTTTTTAATTATTTTAACGTGTTTGTTATTTTGGAATAATCTATTTTTTATCAATGGAGAAAATTATTTTAGGCTCTTTTAACGTGAACGGGTGCAGGGATTTTAATAAAAGAACACACATTTTATTTTTTAAACAGCAAGCGTTCAAACATGATTTTATTGCAGGAGACACACTCGGACAGCAGTAATCAGTCTCACTGGCAGTCTGAGTGGAGGGGCAACTGTATTTTAAGCCACGGTTCTAATTTTAGTGCTGGGGTTGCTGTTTTATTTTCTCCAGGATTTGGGCGGAGCTTTTATATATTGAGATTATTCAAGGTCGACTTTTAAAAGTACAGATAAAACACGCTGGTATTTTTTATTGATTTTATTCATATTTATGCACCAAATGTTGGGGAGGAGAGGATTTTATTTTTTAAAAAGCTCAGTCAGGTACTCAGGGGTTGCAGTACGGACAATTCGAATAGACCCCTAAATGAATATATAGCGAAATAAATAAATACATTCACAGACATGTATTTATTCGTTCATTTATTTCTATATTTATTTATTTAAATATTTATTGACAGAAGTAGTTTTGCACAGTGAAATGTAAAACGAAATAGAAAAGCATCGAAATCTAAAAAGCAGAAAAATAGGTTTGCGGAAATTGTGAAATAAATACATATTGAAATAAACAAATGCATAAATGCATGCCTGTGCGTTTATTTCTTCATTTATTTATTTTTTATATTGACGTAGAATATCCTCCATACAAAGGGAGCAGCCATACAATATTAAGTTCTCAATATACCACATACACCGCTGTTATTCCACAGGTCAAGACAAAATGCACCACTGCATTTAAAAACAAAGTACAATTAAATCACATATACTATATATGAAAAGGAAAAACACACAACAGGAAATGTACCACACTGTGCAGACTGTGCCTTTAACGCCCCCTGCTGGCCTTGTTAACGATGACTGCTGATGATGAGGGTGACGCTGCCATTGTTTTACCTCACGCTGTACACGAGGACGTGTCGTCCGTTACCATGGCAGCTGAGGGGGAAACACACTTTCCAGCTTGATTGAACTGCTTTCGACTCCAAGAGAAAGTCTCACAGCAAGGAGCTCTAGAATCTCACATGGAGTGTCTTCCTTATGTGGAGACAGCGGTCACATGGTGTAAGCACAGCTGGGAGACTTTCAAATGAGAAATACAATTGCAGCAATCCGTCACACCAGAACCGCGTGTATAATAACTAATTTATGAATGTATTAATTTCAATATTTATTCATTTATGTATGTATGTATTTATAATAATTATATATTTATAATTTGCGCATGTAATATTCTTCATCTTCATTGTGTAACACCCCCTGTTCTGTGTGTCTGTCACAGTGAGACGTGGCACCGCCTGCGAATTAAAATTTTAAAAAGCGGCTCTCTCTCTCTCTGTGCTAGCGAGTAATCTTTCTCCTGTCAGCAGAGTCTGTGCTTTTTTTGTCGCATGGACTCGGCTGCTTCAGTTTAGCATTTTTAAGATTAAAGGATTTTTTTAATGGTTTTTCTATTAATAAATAAAAAAAGTCTTACTTTTTAATTTATTTTTGGATGCTTCTCGCACCCCCCCTTGCATTGCTTCTCTCCCCTAGGGGGCCCCCCCACTCTGTTGAGAACCACTGGGTACATGTGATGGACTCGTCACCACAACACCTCACACCAGCTGCCATGCACACTTCACCCTGAGCTGCCGTAATCACAAGTTCATGAAGACTCACGAACCAAAGACCTCTAAACAACAAGCCTGGCCTCCCCCACCCAAACCAAGCTGCATCAACAACAGACAAAGACCGCTAAACAAGAAGCCTGGCCTCCCCCACCCAAACCAAGCTGCATCAACAACAGACAAAGACCGCTAAACAACAAGCCTGGCCTCCCCCACCCAAACCAAGCTGCATCAACAACAGTCAAAGACCGCTAAACAACAAGCCTGACCTCCCCCACCCAAACCAAGCTGCATCAACAACAGTCAAAGACCGCTAAACAACAAGCCTGGCCTCCCCCAGCCAAACCAAGCTGCATCAACAACAGTCAAAGACCGCTAAACAACAAGCCTGGCCTCCCCCACCCAAACCAAGCTGCATCAACAACAGTCAAAGCTGCACAACAGCAGAAAACACAAGCGGAGGCCCGGATTAAACCGCTGATGCTACAACATCCATATACATTGCAACTCCTGAATGTGTCGGAGGCTTTTGCACAGCAGTGTTTGTGTGTGTGAGTGTGTCTATATATATATATACCCCCCCAAGATTTTGCAGAAATGGCAGCCAACATCTGAGGTGCAATGGGTAGCGCATTGGACTTCTGTTACCCTGCAGCTCTGATTTTAATATTTTACAATTAATAATTATTTATACTGTGTAACAAAGCTACATAATCACAGCTGTGGCTAAGATGAATTGTTTGAGAGAAGAGGGAAGAGAGAGAAATAGCTGTGTTTGTACAAACTCAACACAAAGATAACTATATAAGCTATTTTTTCTTTTTGATTGCCAGAGAAAACTTGTTGTTTTCTGAAAGGCAAAGAAACTGCATCAGCTGAAAATGAGTTTAAACTTAAGAGCACTGCTTGGCTACAAGTGGCTGCTGTGCCAAGGAAGACAATTTGCATAGAAAAGACACTTTGCATTGGCAGCACATGCTTCAGTGCTCTGGGAGTGTTTATAGCCCTGTGAGTTTAACACTTCATGATTGAGAGCTGCCCTTCATGGCAACAGAATCCACAACAACAATGACTTTTATCAGCATCTTCATCTGGGCACTTGTCATCTGCACTCAGGGTAAGAACCATTTAGAAAAATGCATTTACAAAAAAAACATCTGTTTGTTGGATAATTTACAAAAGTGTCAAAAGTAAAACAGGAAAAAAAAGATAAAGTCTTGCCATTTAATGTGTTTTCATAATTAATTCAATCATTACTATTTTTTTCTATATTATTATTTATTATTTTCAGAATCCAGTGGACAGTATACTGTGACTCAGACTCCAGCAGTGAAATCTGTTCTCCCAGGAGACACAGTCGCTCTGAGCTGTAAAGTCAGCAGCGCAGTGTACAGTAATAACTTCCTAGCCTGGTACCAACAGAAACCTGGAGAAGCTCCCAAACTCCTGATCTATAGGGCAAGTACCCTTCAGTCTGGGATCCCAACTCGTTTCAGTGGCAGTGGATCTGGGACTGACTTCACTCTGACCATCAGTGGAGTCAAGGCTGAAGATGCAGGAGATTACTACTGTCAGAGTTACCATGAACCCAGCAGTAGCAGAGTGTTCACACAGTGCTACACACCCGTACAAAAACCTCCCTCAGCAGGACTGCAGGTGAACATAGTTCATTTTCTGATACTTAAATACAAGCTGTAAATAAAGTAAACCAAACATTTTACTTCTCTTTCAGTAAATGTATATAAAAATAAATAAACTGCATATTTAAATTGTATTATTTAATTTTTTTCATTTTACTCTTTTAATAATTCCACTTCATCAGCAACACATTCTATATACAAACAGAATGATGTTTATTTTTTAAAACAATTGAACTGTATGCATATTGAGATTGATTTATTTATGATCCACTGGACAACATATTAAAAAAAGAAGTCCAGCAAACAGCAAAGCCCAGTATTGCAGTGATGTGTAGTTACACTGTCTGACTCTGTGGAGTCCAGCTGGATATTTTTCATTGTGTCAATCTGATGTGTTTTAATGTATTTTCAAAACTAATATTAATACATAAATGAATAACATTGAACTTGAACATATTGTTAAGATGAAAATCAAGACACAAATTACTGTTAATTACAATGAACAAACCATGTCTTCTTTTGAAATAGAATTTTACACTTTATTCTTAATTACTGAAATAAATGTTAATGCTAGATTGATATACCTCAGATTATAACTTATTATAATAAAACATAATGTATCTAAATTGAAATAAAAATAAATAAATGAGGAATTCATACATTTCTGAGTGAATTCTTATTTTTTATTAAGGAGCAGCACATAAGCGTTATTGAAGGCAGTTTATTCTTCATTGTCTTGCCTCCTGTGTCATCCTTGTTACCCACCTGGTCTCCTTCATTCCTTATGTGTGCAGCAGCTCCCTGGCACACATGTCTCAACACTTATGGGCCAGTTCATTGTGAACAGGCAGATTTCTAATGCCCCTCCAAGAAAGCAGGAAAGCACTGAGAGTCTAAACATAAAACTACAGGAAGGATAATCTAACTACCCAACCCTATCAAGTCCCTTCTGTGTTCACAGCTCAGATCTCATAGAACTGTCTGTGACACTTATTGAAACAGAAGTGCAGCGCTTAGAACACATATACAAATAGAACTAATCCACTCTTCTATTAAACTGTGAACTTAGTGTTTGATTGAATCCCTCTCTGTGTTTGTATAGCCTGGAAACAGGCATCAGTGCCCTGCCAAGCTGCACAAAATGCCATCATTCACACTGACCACAAGAGGGAGCCAGAGCACCGCTGCTGTCTATAATGTATTATTATTATTATTATTATTATTAATTTCTTAGCAGACGCCCTTATCCAGTGCGACTTACAATTATTACAAGATATCACATTATTTTTACATACAATTATATTATTTTTTACATATCATTTTTACATACAGTTCCCCATTTATACAGTTGGGTTTTTTACTGGAGCAATCTAGGTAAAGTACCTTGCTCAAGGGTACAGCAGCAGTGTCCCCCACCTGGGATTGAACCCACAATCCTCCGGTCAAGAGTCCAGAGCCCTAACCACTACTCTATAGAGTATGCCCTTATAGAACTACAGGGATATTATTATTATTTGTTTATTTAGCAGACGCCTTTATCCAAGGCGACTTACAGAGACTAGGGTGTGTGAACTATGCATCAGCTGCAGAGTCACTTACAATTACGTCTCACCCGTAAGACGGAGCACAAGGAGGTTAAGTGACTTGCTCAGGGTCACACAATGAGTCAGTGGCTGAGGTGGGATTTGAACCGGGGACCTCCATAGTGCAATTCATGTGTAATACAGCTCAAAGCACGTTGCAATTAGAATAAAACACAGAAAAGAAAAAAAGGAACAATTATTAAAAGCAGAAGTAACAACAAAACTCAGACTAAAACATGTTAATATTAAGAAAAAGGAATATTTTAAAAATATGGTTTAAATCGAGATTTAAAAATAACAATTAAGGGTGAATCTCTAATAAAAGCCGGTATAGAGCTCCAGAGTGTGGGAGCATTAAAACAGAAAGCAGCCTCTCCCATCATTTTACAATTCACCCTCGGAATACACAGGAGACCAGCATCAGCAGATCTAAGAATGTGTTCCGGCTGGTATGGAATCAGCATGTCATTCAAGCAGTCTGGAGCCAATCCATTCAATGCTTCAAATACTAGTAATAAAACTTTAAAATCAATCCTATAACGCACAGGAAGCCAATGCAATGATGCCAACACAGGAGTTTTGTTCTTGTTCTCGTTAGTATTCTAGCAGCTGCATTTTGCACAAGCTGCAGGCGTGATAGAGCATGACATGTAAGTGTCACGAGTGACACATTTTAATGGGTTTTTGTGTACTGTTTTTTTAATTTTTTTTTTACTGGAATCTGCTTGTCTCAATTATGTGGTTGTGGCTGACTGTGGGTAGAGCATTTTCTCCCTAGCACCTGGAAGTCTCGCCTGGTTAGCACCACAGCCAATGGTGGTTCAGACAGGACTATATAAGGGTCTGGATTTGAGAGCAGAAGGGGGGAACAGGAAGACAGGAAGACAGGAAGACAGGAAGACAGGAAGACAGGAAGACAGGAAGACAGGAAGACAGGAAGACAGGAAGACAGGAGTGTGTGCACAGCCTTGGGGAAAGTATACCAAGGAAGATTTATTGTTTTTTTGAATATTTTGGGAAACGACTATTTGGCAACAAGTACTTCGTTGTGGGGATGGACTAGCACTGGAACAACATTTAGGAACGGGTTTGGAGTTTTTTTTTAGTTTCTTTTGTTGTGTCGGGGCAATACTGGGTGGTTGGTTGTATTTTTTTGTACTTGTTTTTGCTGTGTTTTCTTCTCTCTGTGCATTGGGTGACAATAATTCTTCTATTCAAGAATTTAACAAACATGTTTTTTTTGGATCTACAACCAATAGTGATTTATTTTTGGACATTTGTTTCTTTTTTTGTTTCATTTGTGGAGCAAGGGACGGGTGTAACTGCTCGAGGTCCCAGTGTTATTCCAGGACTTTTGGGTCCCCCACGGATCTTTGATAGGGGCAAATTGTTTTCATTGATCTCTGGAAGAGGGGAAAAGACAACCAGTTGTCAAGTTCCATGTTAACTGTTTTGTCGATAGTGCTTACCTGTGCTGGTTGGCCCCCTGCACCCCCGTCAGAGTGTGCTTGAGGCCTCCAGTGGTTCACCTGCCTTGCCTTTAGGTCTGGAGTTTACCTTCCAGGTCGGGTCCGGTGGTGGCAGATGGAATCGGGACGAGGTCCAGGGAGCGTGACGAGAGAGAGGAGAGAAACTCGGGGTTAGGAACCGGTCGAAGGGAAGTGACCAGAACCTTTGAGGTGGAAGGTGTAGTTTACTTACCTGTGTGTCAGTTCCTGACGGCCCCTTTTCTTTGCCCCGCTCTCCTGTCTCAGGTCCTTCGGAGGCGGCCGCTGATTGTCAGTGAAGAGATCCAGCAGGGGGTGGTGGTTCCCGCATCGGTGGGAGGAAACGGAAGCGGACCGAGCGAGTCGGGGGGAAGCCCCGGGAGTGTGGGGTCTACCCCCCCAGGGACTATTTCTTTTTCCTTGTTTCTTTTGTCAAACAGTAATTGTCCATGTGCATGAACTTTTTTTTTTTTCTCTGAGACCGTGACCAACAGGAGGGGACTGCCTAGTATGCAGTGTTTTTTTTTTAAGATTATTTTAGTATTACTGTGTGGTTTGGTTTTAACAATTTTTACCCTGTTGAGAACAATAAAATGTGTTATACCAGACTCCGTTCCATTGTGTGTGTGTGGGAACCCGGGGAACAAAGAACCTACACGGGGGGGAACGAAATAACTATTCGGTTACTAAGGTCCTTGTCTTACCAAAAACAAGGTGGCGTAGTCATCAGCTACATAGGTACACTAGCTAGGTTATCTCAGGTCACCCTACCTGTGACATAAATCCAGATAATAAAGCGTTACAGTAATCTAATCTAGAAAAAATAAAAGCGTGTGCTAATTTCTCAGCATCATCCATGAACAGAAAAGATCTAACTTTAGCAATATTCCTCAAATGATAGAAAGAGACTCTAGTAATATGTTTAATATGAGATTCAAAGCAAAGTTCAGGGTCAAAAATAACCCTCAGGTTTCTCACCTCAGATTTTACATTGGAGTTTAACAAACCTAAATCAATGTTTGTCGACTGCATCTGTTGCTTAGAGGCTAAAAGTAGGACTTCTTTCTTATCCTGATTTAACTGTAAAAGACATCCAGCTTCTAATATCAGCAAGACACTTGAATAAGACATTGATAGCTGTTATTGCACCTGGTTTAACAGATATATAAATCTGTGTATCATCTGCATAGCTGTGAAAATTCACCCCATGTGTCTGAATAATCTCCCCAAGTGGAATCATGTATAAAGAGAATAACATGGGAGCAGGAATGGAGCCCTGCGGCACACCACATGTAATACTGGAGAATCCAGATGCAGATTCTCCTAAGGCAATAAAATATTGTCTATTCAATAAATATGATTTGAACCAATTTAGAACAGTACCAGAAAGGCTCACCCATTCATCTGCATAGCGTGAAACGCTCACTGTTTTTCACAGTCCAGTACAGAGAAGCCGTCTAACCTAAGGAGCGTGATTATGCAAATGTGTTTTTTTCTTGACCGCTAGTGGGGTGGAGGTGGAGGGAGGGGACAATGTGAAGGAAGAAGAACAAAAAACAAACAGCAAGGAATAAAACAACACACTCATCCAAGATTTGAACCCGGGTCCTTTCACATCCAACGCAAGAAGCATACCCCTAGACCAACGAACCGTTCCGTCAAGACAGTCTTATTTCATTCATCCATCCTTTTCACTTGTTTAAATACCCAGAGAGCTACTAACCACCTTAGCAGTACTGATTCCACGGTTCAGCTGTGTTCATCAGCGTCAAGTTAACATCCATGAAACCACAAAACCATCATTTCTTTTACTGGACTTTTCTTCTTGTAAGCGTAGTACCGTCAAACCTCTAGTGTTTTACATTCCTATAGGTGATATTTTTTTTCAGACTGGTTTCTAAAATATTGTCAGCCCAACCCACACACTCAGATCCTGACACCTTGAAAGAAATCCTCATGGTTTTAATAACGTAAAAGGATGATTTTAACACGCAGCCTTCTGATAAGGAGTCAGATGTGCTACCGATGGACCATGCGGTCGAGCGATGATGAGTTTTTGGTATAGTGTGTTCTAGTGCAAGCAGCCCAGGTGAACAGGAAAGCAAAAATAAGAATATGTGCAACCACAAATAAATATTAATATACACAAATATACATTGTAGAACAATGTAAAGCACATTGGATTTGTAATAAAACACTGAGAGGTGATTCAAAGGTTGTGGGTTCGAGTCCCAACAGAGTCGATTTGTTGCGGCTGGCTGTAGGGGTTTAAAACATTAGTTATTTTAAAAATAAACCTGGGTATAAAGTGTATTTGGAAGACAAATACAACTTAATATCAGCAAGTTATTCTTATTTATTTCTTAGCAGACGCCCTTATCCAGGGCGACTTACAATTGTTAGAAGATATCACATTATACATTATTTCACATTATAGAGATATCACATTATTTTTACATACAATTACCCATTTATACAGTTGGGTTTTTACTGGAGCAATCTAGGTAAAGTACCTTGCTCAAGGGTACAACAGCAGTGTCCCCCACTGGGGATTGAACCCACGACCTTCCAGTCAAGAGTCCAGAGCCCTAACCACTACGCCACACTGCTGCCCAAGTTCTACCGAGATTTGAACTTGGATCACTGGATTCAGAGTGCTAACCATTACACCATGGAACCACCCATACAATAAAAGCAATTTTGCTTTTATTTGAAACAGTTTCAATGTATTAGGGCTGGAGCTATCCTATGTATTAGGTGCTGAAACCACATCCATTCATCTTCCAGGGACAGGTTTCCTGTGAGCCATTGTTTAAACTGCAAGCAAATGTGCATAATGACGCTCTTAAGAACAGGTTAGAGGCTTCTATACCTGTCCTGTTCTGTGAAAAACAGGGAGTGTTCCACGCTATGGAGCCGACTGGAAAAGGAGTGCATGTATTAAAACAATCTGGAAGCAACTGGTTTAACTTGCTGGGGTGACTAAACTTTTATTAGGTCATTGACTCACACAGAGTGGCTCAAAGGACAATATAAATCCAAAAGAGTCTCTCAACCAATTAAAACGCTGAATTCATGAAGATGCCAATACATCTTTTAGGGAAATTTTTCTGATCTTTACTCTTTGAAAATATTCTCGGTAAGTTGAGTCAGCCGAGCCTGTCTCTTATGGCATGAGAATATCTCTCCACAACCTTAAAATGAGAAAACACCAAACAGCACAAACTGCACTACACTCTGTGACCACAAGAGGGAGAGAGAGAGAGTAATAAAATGATGCTCTTTAATCCAGAGCAGTGGTTCTTAACTTGGGGTCCTCAGAGACAGTCCAGGGGGTCCACAGGAAAAAAACTGGAAACTTTTCACTCAAAATCAAAATGTTTGCTTCTTGAATGGATTTGATTTCACAAAGTTTATGATGGATCTGTTAACCTGCAGCTCTGATTTTAATATTTGATCTGTGGCTAAGATGGATTGTTTGAGAGAAGGGAGAAGAGAGAGAAATAGCTGTGTTTGTACAAACTCAACACAATGAAAACTATAAACTATTTTTTCCCTGAGTGGCAAAGAAACTGCATCAGTGAGAAGAGTTTAAACTTAAGAGCACTGCTAGTCTAGAAGTGGCTGCTGTGCCAAGGAAGACAATTTGCATAGAAAAAACACTTTGCATTTTCAGCACATGCTTCAGTGCTCTGGGAGTGTTTATAGCCCTGTGAGTTTAACACTTCATGATTGAGAGCTGCCCTTCATGGCAACAGAATCCACAACAACAATGACTTTTATCAGCATCTTCATCTGGGCACTTGTCATCTGCACTCAGGGTAAGAATCATTTAGAAAAACACTTAAAAAATCTATTTGTGGGACAATTCTTAATATACAGTATAAGTGTTGAAATTAAACAGGAAAAACTGAAAAAGGCTTGACATTTAATATGTGTTTTCATAATTCAATTCACTTATTTATTATAATTCCACATTATCTCTTATTTTCAGAATCCAGTGGACAGATTACTGTGACTCAGACTCCAGCAGTGAAATCTGTTCTCCCAGGAGACACAGTCGCTCTGAGCTGTAAAACCAGCACCGCAGTGTACACTGCTAGTAATTACCACCTCCTAGCCTGGTACCAACAGAAACCTGGAGAAGCTCCCAAACTCCTGATCTATGCTGCAAGTACCCTTCAGTCTGGGATCCCAACTCGTTTCAGTGGCAGTGGATCTGGGACTGGCTTCACTCTGAGCATCAGTGGAGTCCAGGCTGAAGATGCAGGAAATTACTACTGTCAGAGTTACCACGAACCCAGCAGTGGCTATGTGTTCACATAGTGCTACACACTCGTACAAAAACCTCCCTCAGCAGGACTGCACAGCGACTGCACTGCTACAGCTGGGACATACTGCAGGTGCTGAGGGTGAAGGCAATGAAACAGGACATGGCCTGTGGAGGAGCTCAACTGCACACAAACACACTGAGCTCAATAACAAGGGCTCAAAATAAAAGACAAGATCAATCTGGTAAATATCTTGATTATTCATGTATTCTAATACATTGCAGAGGCTGAAGGGCTGTCATTGGATTTATATTTAATAATTTAGTTTCAAATGAAAATGAAAATATAATTATTGATTTATCTACAGGAAGGTAAAGATAAAGGTGAACATTGTTAATTTTCTGATACTTAAATACAAACTGAAAATAAACTAAATCAGACACTTTACTCCTCTTAAAGAAAATAAATACATATATACATGCATACATACATACATACATAGCATATTACAATCCAACATATTTCTATTGCGTTACAAGTTTTAAAACAATCTATGGTTTAAAACACATATTAACGTATTTCAATATTAATATACAGGATTTTTTTTATTTCTTTACACGTCTTCAAAGCAATTTAATATATTTCTAATTGAAACTATAAAAGAAATAAATATAGTGAAATAAATATGAATAAAAATCTATTTCTATAAAGTGTATCAGTAATGCTACAAAATTTAAACCTCACGCTGAAAGTTCAAGCATTTCATTCATTTGTATTTGGTGCGTTGATGCTCAGAAAAGTGTTGATAGTGTGAAAACATGGAGTACACACACAAACACATTGTTAATTCACCATTGTGCAATTTAAAGAACTATATTAAGGGTGGGGTTTGTTTCTTGTTTCAATTTGCAGATCGTTGATGGTTAGATAATTCATTGTAAATTTCACTTCATTAAGTGTATGTTTGTGGTAATGAGCTGGCTGTTTAACAATACCTGTATCTAATCATCTTCATCAATTGATTAATAACTATGAAGGTTTGTTTGGTTTACAAATTGTAACTTATTTGCCAATCATTGATGTTGGGATATCTGATTGAAAACTTTACTTGATGAAGTGTATGTCTGTGATAATGAATTGTCTGCTTAACAAACCTGTGTTTAATCATGTTCACTAATTGGTAATAATGATATTAAGGGCTGGGTTTGCTTTGTTTCTTTTAAACACTGAGGACGGCTCTTTTGAGTCGAAACACGTCTGTTGTTTGAAGTTTTGGTCTCTGTTTTTAAATAAATGTAGAATGTTTGAAATATCACAATGGTGAATCAACCAGTTTTGTTTTCCTGCTATAAAGTGTAGCATTGACAGGAACACACCCAGATGTTTAGCTGTGGAAGCTGCTGTATGTGCAAGGACTTGGCACTATCAGTGTGAAGCTCTGTGTGGAATGCATGCTTTCACAGGCTGATACAACCAATGCATCGCATTGAAAGAGGAAGAAACCATTCTGACTTCATTGTCAACCATACAGGACATTGTCAGTCAACGAGCAGACTGGGGTAACAGAGTGATATAGTGTAAGCAAGGAGCGAGTCAAGTCTTGTGAGGCTTTTGTCTGCTCCTTGTGTGGTAAAGCAGGAGATGATGTTGAATGGGGTTACAGATTGATCTGCAGCAGAAAATGATGCATGCAGCTCTCCCACATCCCCTGCCTGTGCGCACTGCTGTGTTTTGTGTTGTGTGTTATTTTCAGAGCGGTCGTTGTTTATATTTCTATTTATTTGTAATGATTGCAATGTTAAATCAATCATTTTTCACAGGTATTTATTGCACCGCGCACTTTAGTGTGCTTCTGGTGCTGAATGTTTCCTGCTGTGTATTAATCTGCTGCTAACATTCCATTTCTTTTTATCTGCAATGAAATAAAAGATTATTTTTTAATTGGAAGAGGCCGTGTTTCTGATCCCATCCTTGATTTGCTTTCAGAATAAAATAACCTGTAACTGTTTTATTTGTCCAGTGTCTTACACACTAATCTGGCGTAGACCGACTCCAAATGTGATTATGTATTTCAATTCTGCGTAAGCCCTGCCTAGCGGGTGTTACAGTTACATAAAATGACTCTATAGAGTCCTAATGCAAAAAAGAAAGAGCAAAAAAGCAAGTTGGGAAGGGGAGGAGGGTGTCAGTAAATATCCAGAGTGCTCTGAGGTTTTAAACACAAAACACACAGCTGATAGGAAAGAGGAAACACTCTCTGAGCCTCCAGCTCAATACAGCAAATCATGGAATAAAGAGATTCAGTGACAGCTAACACAGGAGCTGCTCTGTGTTCAAGTGAATAAAGTGCACTCATTAATGTGACCTACGAGAGACACAGTGCAGATATTAATATTGACCACACGAGGGAGCCAGAGCAACACTAACACCCCCGACTGTCCCCAACCCCCTCTCTCCTCCAGCCCCTCCCCAGTGCAGTAAGAAGGAGCCTGTGTGTATTCCTGCTGTCTGCTTCTCTCTGCCCCCCTCTCTCCTGTAGAATCCACAGCAGCCCTGTTGAACAGAGCCCAGTGGCACACAAGTCTTTATCAGAGCACTGCCACTCCCCACACTGGATCAGTGTCTCAATGTTTCTAAATGACATGTGGGATTGGACACTGCACAGGACTCTGGAGTGTTAGAGTGGCAATCAGATGAAGCAGGAGCCTGGAGACGTGTCAGAAACATCAAACAGAGCCCTGACAAGCAGCACAGACTGCAGATATTAACACTGACCACAAGAGGGAGCCAGAGCACCACTGCTCTTCATAATCAATCATTCAATCAATCAATCTTTATTTTATATAGCACCTTTCATAGTGGACCACCATCACAAAGTGCTTTGCAAGACTGTGAGGAACAATGCATAATACATTAAATACAGTGAAATACAGGGCATAGCACATTAAATACAAACAGTAAAAAACAATGCAAATACATTAAATACAAGCATATTACATTAAATACAAGGATAGGATGTGATTTCTAAACATTGTGGATGTGTGTGTCATACAGAATCATATGAATAAGATGGAGTGAAAAACCTGAAATAGCAATTTAGACAACAATTAATAACAGATATCAGGCTTGAAGAGCATTGAAAGCCAGAGAGAACATGGGGATGAATGATGTAATAACACAGCAAAAAGACAATTGAAATAGGCAGCAGTTACCTCCCCAGTTCTCCCATTGTTAACACAAGGCTCCTCACACCCAGTCATCTAAACACTACAGAATGGGAAGGGATTTTACTGCAATTCCACAGACCATCAGCACAGACTGCACTACACTCTGTGACCACAAGAGGGAGAGAGAGAGTAATAAAATGATGCTCTTTAATCCAGAGCAGTGGTTCTTAACCTGGGGTCCTCAGAGACAGTCCAGGGGGTCCACAGGAAAAAAAACTGGAAACTTTTCACTCAATATTAGCAATGTGCAAAATCAAAATGTTTGCTTCTTGAATGGATTTGATATCACAAAGTTTATGATGGATCTGTTAACCTGCAGGTCTGATTTTAATATTTTACAATTAATAAGTATTGATACTGTGTAACAAAGCTACATAATCACAGCTGTGGCTAAGATGAATTGTTTGAGAGAAGGGAGAAGAGAGAGAAATACCTGTGTTTGTACAAACTCAACACAAAGAAAACTATGAGCTATTTGTTTTTCTTTGTGCTTTTCTGAACGGCAAAGAAACTGCATCAGCTGGAAATGAGTTTCAACTTAAGGGCACTGCTTGACTAGAAGTGGCTGAGATACACAGTGACAGCTTGAAACAGAGACACACAGTGACAGCTTGTAACAGAGATACACAGTGACAGCTTGAAACAGAGATCCACAGTGACAGCTTGTAACAGAGATCCACAGTGACAGGTTGAAACAGAGATACACAGTGACAGCTTGTAACAGAGATACACAGTGACAGCTTGAAACAGAGATACACAGTGACAGCTTGTAACAGAGATACACAGTGACAGCTTGAAACAGAGATACACAGTGACAGCTTGTAACAGAGATACACAGTGACAGCTTGAAACAGAGATACACAGTGACAGCTTGTAACAGAGATCCACAGTGACAGCTTGAAACAGAGATACACAGTGACAGGTTGAAACAGAGATCCACAGTGACAGCTTGTAACAGAGATACACAGTGACAGCTTGAAACAGAGATCCACAGTGACAGCTTGTAACAGAGATCCACAGTGACAGCTTGTAACAGAGATCCACAGTGACAGCTTGTAACAGAGATCCACAGTGACAGCTTGTAACAGAGATACACAGTGACAGCTTGTAACAGAGATACACAGTGATAGCTTGTAACAGAGATACACAGTGACAGCTTGTAACAGAGATACACAGTGACAGCTTGTAACAGAGATACACAGTGACAGGTTGAGAAGTCAAACAGTCTGTATGAGAAGACATCGAGCAATGTGGAGGAATGTTTTCTAATGCAGCCTCATTATCCTCATTGCAAAGTGAGCAAACTGGGACAAGGGCCACACAGTGACAGCGTGAGTATTCAGAGTAGACTGGAGCAGAAAGGATGAATGTTTTCAAAGGTGCCCTCATTGCCCCACTATGCTAATTGCATCTTTACATTGTATTCTCACTACCAGTGAAGAAACACACCCTCAAATTAACACAAAACTGTTTTTGGCTTTGACTTCACTTTAAATAAATCTTCTCATCACGGTTGTTAAAAAATTAAATAAAAAAGACAAATCATCATACAGATAGCTAATTGAGTTTTTATCATCTCACACAGTCTGTCCGTTCATACCCCGTGTCCTATATGTTACTCCACTTTCTCCTGCAATGACTTTTACTGTGAGAGGCTGATGAAAGTGGAGCACACATTTTAAATCAAGGGATTGCATCTTCATTAAACTGGTCCTGAACAGCAAAGACTGCAGTTACTAACACTTACCACAAGAGGGAAACAGACACTTGTTCAAACCCAATCTGAAGGGGTGTGTTATTTTGGGCCTTACAAAACACACAGCACCACTGATTTCCATAATGTAAAACAGTTCACTGAACATCATATTTTTAAAATGATTTCTATTAAAACATTCTTAAATATCCTTCAGCAAACTCAAGTGAATAACATAGTATTTCATTGTATTCTTAAGCAATTTCCATTCAAGCCATCAGACCCAATCCTCCACAGGGTGTACTTATGAACACTACCAAAGAGAAAGCTAGAAGAGCACTCATTCTATGAAGTAACGACACAGTAATAAAACAGGCTGTTACAACACAGCCCCAGACTGACAGCAATCCCAATCACATCATGTTTCTCCTGCTAGTCTGACCCTTCCCATCCCAGCCGTGCTAAACTGCTAATCTTGCTCAGTCAGAACACACAGCACCAAGCCTGTGTTTACACCACTGCTTGGCTACAAGTGGCTGCTGTGCCAAGGAAGACAATTTGCATAGAAAAGACACTTTGCATTGGCAGCACATGCTTCAGTGCTCTGGGAGTGTTTATAGCCCTGTGAGTTTAACACTTCATGATTGAGAGCTGCCCTTCATGGCAACAGAATCCACAACAACAATGACTTTTATCAGCATCTTCATCTGGGCACTTGTCATCTGCACTCAGGGTAAGAATCATTTAGAAAAACACTTTTTATTAAATCTATTTGTGGGACATTTCTTAATATACAGTATAAGTGTTCAAATTAAACAGGAGTAACTGAAAAAGGCTTGACATTTAATATGTGTGTTTTTTTATAATTCAATTTACTTGCTTATTATAATTTTCTATATTATTATTTATTATTTTCAGAATCCAGTGGACAATATACTGTGACTCAGACTCCAGCAGTGAAATCTGTTCTCCCAGGAGACACAGTTGCTCTGAGCTGTAAAGTCAGCAGCGCAGTGTACAGCAATAGTAATGGCAACTACCTAGCCTGGTACCAACAGAAACCTGGAGAAGCTCCCAAACTCCTGATCTACTTGGCAAGTACCTTTCAGTCTGGGATCCCAACTCGTTTCAGTGGCAGTGGATCTGGGACTGACTTCACTCTGACCATCAGTGGAGTCCAGGCTGAAGATGCAGGAGATTACTACTGTCAGAGTTACCACTACCCCAGCAGTAGACATGTGTTCACACAGTGCTACACACCCGTACAAAAACCTCCCTCAGCAGGACTGCACAGCGACTGCACTGCTGCAGCTGGGACCTACTGCAGGTGCTGAGGGTGAAGGCAATGAAACGGGACACGGCCTGTGGAGGAGCTCAACTGCACACAAACACACTGAGCTCAATAACAAGGGCTCAAAATAAAAGACAAGATTAATCTGGTAAATATCTTCATTGTTCATGTATTCTAATACATTGCAGAGGCTGAAGGGCTGTCATTGGATTTATATTTACTAATTTAGTTTCAAAGGAAAATGAAAATAGAATTACTGATTTATCTACAGGAACGAAGAGATAACTATGAATATTGTTAATTTTCTGATACTTAAGTACAAACTGAAAATAAACTAAATCAGACACTTTACTCCTCTTAAAGGAAATAAATAAATATATACATGCATTCATACATACATACATAGCATATTACAATCCAACATATTTCTATTGTGTTACAAGTTTTAAAACAATCTATGGTTTAAAACACATATTAACGTATTTAAATATTAATATACAAGATTTTCTTTTAATTTCTTTACATGTCTTCAAAGCAATTTAATATATTTCTAATTGAAATTATAAAAGAAATAAATATAGTGAAATAAATATGAATAAAAATCTATTTCTATAAAGTGTATCAGTAATGCAACAAAATTTAAACCTCATGCTGAAAGTTTAAGCATTTCATTCATTTGTATTTGGTGCGTTGATGCTCAGAAAAGTGTTGATAGTGTGAAAACATGGAGTACACACACAAACACATTGTTAATTCACCATTGTGCAATTTAAAGAACTATATTAAGGGTGGGGTTTGTTTCTTGTTTCAATTTGCAGATCGTTGATGGTTAGATAATTCATTGTAAATTTCACTTCATTAAGTGTATGTTTGTGGTAATGAGCTGGCTGTTTAACAATACCTGTATCTAATCATCTTGATCAATTGATTAATAACTATTAAGGTTTGTTTGGTTTACAAATTGTAACTTATTTGCCAGTCATTGATGTTGGGATATCTGATTGAAAACTTTACTTGATGAAGTGTATGTCTGCACGGGCGGACTGGGACCAAAAATCGGCCCGGGAAGTTCGGGTCCACCGGCCCACATTTATGTCAAAATCAACATACCGAAATAATAATGAAGTGGAAGCAAGCAGCGCCATCATGATGAAGTATCGCAAAAAAAAATAGATTTTTAAATTGTTAGGTAAAACTTCTTTGTACATTGTAGGCTATAGCTACTACCAGGTTTTCAAACATATGAGGGGCGATTTAGGTATGGAAAAGTATATGCTATGGCAGTTGCCATACCATGGCTTCATGATCTAGAAGTCAGAAATAATAGGCTACCCTATTGAAAATATCATAGATTTTTTCGTCTACAAAATATGTTTCTATTCATTATTCTTTGTCTCTGCACGTCTCTGTCTGCCACCGCTTTGTGGTCAGTGAATGCAACATGTAGAAAGAAACCATTCTCTACACACCAAAACCAACCTCAGTAGGCCTAATAATAAACTGTAAAGTATAAACACATATCTTATTTATCAATTCTAGAAACCATCACTGACCTCACACAGATTGTGGTCTCTCAATAGGCCTAATTAAAAAAAAAATCTGAACACATTGGCTCATATTTAGCAATTCTAGAAACCATTGCAGCACTCAGCGCCAATAGCAACCCAAAATTACAATAGGGTTTCAGAACCCCTAATTATATCTCAAAATACAGTCAACTACTTCACCCAAATACAATTAAACGAGACTGTCCTACCTTACATCGCCAGCAGACGTCGCAGCAGCGCACTCTTCTGTGCAATCCTGTCAATAACTCCATCACTGTCTAGGGCCATCAGTATCTCTTTCTCTGTATACATTGGCATGAACCCTTCCAAGTGGTTACTGACAAAGTCAGGAGGAATTTGTAGCCCAAACCAATTACATAATAGGCATCAGTCAATAAATTGTATGGAGATAGAATCAAATAGCAACACATGGCACAGTTTTTGCATGAAGTGCACATTTTGTTCTCTAGCTCCAGCTCTTCTTCACATGCTCCACTGTTTCCATCCTCCTCAGGCATCTCACTTGTTGTTCTGACCCTGTATCTATCCCAAGCTGACATCTTCAGTCTGTCCCACTATGTTAGGGTGATAACAAAAATGTGTCCAGCTCTTTGGACTGAGGGTGTGTGAAGTAATCAAAGCTACCAGCTGACCCCCCCTGCAATCACTTCAAATGCCTGCATATTCTCTCTCTCTCTCCTCCTCTTTCCTCAGCTGTTGTTCTCTCTGCACTGGACTCTGCAACAGCATCCATTCTCTCCCTCTCTTGCTCCTCAAGCTCAGCTGCATCTGCTTTAATATGCATAAAAGAACAACAGCAATCAATTTAATTAATACCTTTAGCAAACTTTATTATAATTTGAAAGAATACTCACAAGAACATAGCTTGTTTAATTTATAAAACGGATAGTCCCGGTCCTCCTCTCTGATTGGTCAGCGATCCAGCCATGCTATATTCAACCATAGGCTGCTGTTAGGCCTTCTCACCGTTCCATAAATTATATCTTTGCGCAACAACCTAATCAACATCGATCGAAGTATCAAACCCAATCAAATTCATGTGAACGATTGCTTTAAAATTTGGGATTTTGTTAGTGTGATACAATACATTCAATATGAAATCTACGCTGCGAGTGTCCAGTAGGAGGCAATACTATAGCCAAATGGCATGTCATGCTATAGTTTTACAAATAAAAATCGGCTAATACCACCATCAGCTTGGTTTGCCATGATTTTGTTTCAGTTTATATCAGGGGTAGCCAGCTAAATGGTGGAGCGAGAGAGAGACGCAACCTGGGAAATGTTTGAGCTAATGTTTTTTTTTAGTCAGCCAGCTAGCTAGCTAGCTAGCATAGGATGGCTAGTCGATTTGCTAGCGGAGTTTAGCATAATTATACCTCGCTGACTAGATCTCAAAAAGTGACTAACGTTACAAATATTGGTGTAGCCATTTTATAAAAGCAATAAGGTACGAGAGGCAGTGATATGTCGTGTATATAATCACAGCCAAGGCGTTATTAGGTACGAGGCGCAGCCGAGTCTTTAATCTATTTTAATGCAACCATAAACGCTACTGCTTGTACCTGCTGTGCTCGACCCTGCCACAGCGTCATCTTCTTCAGTGGGCTCCCTAGGCTGAGTCGGCTGATTAACACTGGCATCCTGACGTCCCTCGCTCTCCCTACTACCAGCCGGCCGACGGAACATGTCAGTTATTTTTGTGCACTTCGCGGCATCTGCCTCGAGAGACCGTTGCCGTTTGTCTCTAATCTTTTCTGCCTCACCTTTTCTTTTTCTCTCCATTTTTTACACTGACACTCATCCACTATCAATACAAGAGGTTCAAACGAAAGACGAAATCTGGTTGACCAATCCCGTTCTAAGAAAATCCAGGCAAGTCCAATCAGGGAGTGGCCACTCCTCGCACCCCCTTAGATATTGGGATATTGGTTCTACCCAAGAGATGACTGGTGTGGTGATGAGTGCGTGCGCGAGAGGGAGACCGCCACGCTAATAACAGTGTAATTCTCAGCATGTAATGGGTGAAAACATATTAATAATGAATATAAATCAAACATAGACTAGTGGCCCACGCAGGTCCAAACAGACCGGCCCACCGGGGATTCTCTCGCACTTCCCAATGGCCAGTCCACGCCTGTATGTCTGTGATAATTAATTGTCTGCTTAACAAACCTGTGCTTAATCATGTTCAGTAATTGGTAATAACGATATTAAGGGCTGGGTTTGCTTTGTTTCTTTTAAACACTGAGGACGGCTGTTTGGAGTCGAAACACGTCTGTTGTTTGAAGTTTTGGTCTCTGTTTTGAAATAAATGTAGAATGTTTGAAATATCACAATGGTGAATTAACCAGTTTTGTTTTCCTGCTATAAAGTGTAGCATTGACAGCAACACACCCAGATGTTTAGCTGTGGAAGCTGCTGTATGTGCAAGGACTTGGCACTATCAGTGTGAAGCTCTGTGTGGAATGCATGCTTTCACAGGCTGATACAACCAATGCATCACATTGAAAGAGGAAGAAACCATTCTGACTTCATTGTTAACCATACAGGACATTGTCAGTCAACGAGCAGACTGGGGTAACAGAGTGATATACTGTAAGCAAGGAGATAGTCAAGTCTTGTGAGGCTTTTTGTCTGCTCCTTGTCTGGTAAAGCAGGAGATGATGTTGAATGGGGTTACAGATTGATCTGCAGCAGAAAATGATGCATGCAGCTGTCCCACATCCCCTGCCTGTGCTTTTCTGTGTTTTGTGTTGTGTGTTGTTTTCAGAGCGGTCGTTGTTTATATTTGTATTTATTTGTAATGATTGCAATGTTAAATCAATCATTTTTCACAGGTATTTATTGCACCGCGCACTTTAGTGTGCTTCTGGTGCTGAACGTTTCCTGCTGTGTATTAATCTGCTGCTAACATTCCATTTTTTTTTATCTGCAATAAAATAAATTATTTTTAATTGGAAGAGGCCGTGTTTCTGATCCCATCCTTGATTTGCTTTCAGAATAAAATAACCTGTAACTGTTTTATTTGTCCAGTGTCTTATGCACAAATGTGGCGTAGACCGACTCCAAATGTGATTATGTATTTCAATTCTGCATAAGACCTGCTTAGCGGGTGTTACAGTTACATAAAAGGACTCTATAGAGTCCTAATGCAAAAAGAAAGAGCAAAAAACAAGGTTGGAAAAGGGAGGAGGGTGTCAGTAAATATCCAGAGTGCTCTGAGGTTTAAACACAAAACACACAGCTGATAGGAAAGAGGAACACTCTCTGAGCCTCCAGCTCAATACAGCAAATCATGGAATAAAGAGATTCAGTGACAGCTAACACAGGAGCTGCTCTGTGTTCAAGTGAATAAAGTGCACTCATTAATTTAACCTCGAGAAACAGTCTGCAGATATTAATACTGACCACAAGAGGGAGCCAGAGCACCACTGCTTTTCATAATGTAATAACAGTGTAATAAGGCAATTGATATAGGCAGCAGTTACCTCCTCAGTCAGCCCAGTTCTCCCATTGTTAACGCAAGCCTCCTCACACCCAGTCATCTAATCACTACAGTGTGGTCTGTGTCTGGAGGAAGGAGCTGCTCACAGTGATGCATGCTGGGAAACACTGACTCTAATATCTCAACATCTGCAGCTTCAACCCCTGCCAGTGAATATTAAAGAATGTTAAAATGTCCCTTTAGCAGGCCAGCATTTTAAACACAATGATTCTCCCCTTGCTCTCCTCTCTGAGAGTTGCTGTAAGCTCTCTGTCCCACACCCCAGTTATTCCTGCAGTCTCACATCAGTGTGTGTCAGCATAGAGGTTACAGCATGTCATTCCACCCGCATGGGAAGGGATTTCTGTTGCAATTCCACAGCCCAGCAGCACAGACTGCACTACACTCTGTGACCACAAGAGGGAGAGAGAGAGAGAGTAATTCCACAGCCAGCAGCACAGACTGCAGTATACTCTGTGACCACAAGAGGGAGAGAGAGTAATAAAATGTCTCGCTGACTCTCATATCTCCACACTTGGGATTCATTTCTCCTTGATTCCACCCCTGGCAGTGAGGGATAGAAACAGATCCTCAATTTAACATGAATCTCTTTTAGGCTTTCACTTCATTTTAAATAAAGTAAATGAAACCTTCAGACACCATCCTACCTGACACAAAACACAGACTGCAAATATTTACACTGACCAAAAGAGAAAGCCAGAACAGCCCTACTTTTTATAATGTAATAACACAGTAATAAGACAGGTTATTACAGCAGATCCCCAGACTGACAGGAATCCTAGTGCCGTCATGTTTCTCCTCCATTCTGACCCTTCCCATCCCAAAGGTGCCAGTGGGGCAGTAGTGCTGCCCTCAGTGCCAGTGAGAGCTCTTCAGTAACACTAGAAGGAACAGTTTGGACTCCAGACACAGTGTCTTCTACTGGTCCTGAAGGCTTTCTGATGGAGTGTTTGACATTGTGGATGAACTACCTACAGCATCGCAAGAGCCACTCAACACAGAACCAAACAAGGACTGGCAATCTCTACTACAGCAGGCTTAGTGTCTTCTAGTGTTACTGAAGCCAGTGAGAACTTCACTGCACTTCAATCATGACGGTGCTGCTGTTTAATAAGCAGTACTGCTGCATTACACTTTAATGAGTGCATTAAGGAATGTGCTAATCAGGATCCAATGCTACTCTTAATAGCTGGGCTCTATTGTATAGTCCCACTGTCCTGGGAGTGTTAATGCCAGGGCACTTACTAATCTTGCTCTGTCTGAACACACAGTGCAAGTACTGCTTTAAACACACACTCCACACTTGACTCCATTCCAGCTGTGTTGAGTGGAATAAGGTCTCGGCAGATTGGCTCTCCTCATATGCTCCTATTAAAGCTGTTCTTTGTCTAGTCCTGCTGTCCTGGGAGTGTTCATGCTAAACTGTTAATCTTGCTCTGTCAGAACACACAGCACCAAGCCTGTGTTTACACCACTGCTTGGCTACAAGTGGCTGCTGTGCCAAGGAAGACAATTTGCATAGAAAAGACACTTTGCATTGGCAGCACACGCTTCAGTGCTCTGGGAGTGTTTATAGCCCTGTGAGTTTAACACTTCATGATTGAGAGCTGCCCTTCATGGCAACAGAATCCACAACAACAATGACTTTTATCAGCATCTTCATCTGGGTACTTGTCATCTGCACTCAGGGTAAGAATCATTTAGAAAAATGCATTTACATAAAATATCTGTTTGTTAGATAATTTACAAAAGTGTCAAAAGTAAAACAGGCAAAAAAAAAAAAAAAAGTCTTGCCATTTAATGTGTTTTCATAATTAATTCAATCATTTACTATTTTTTCTTTATGGTTATTTATAAATTTCAGAATCCAGTGGACAAGTTACTGTGACTCAGACTCCAGCAGTGAAATCTGTTCTCCCAGGAGACACAGTCGCTCTGAGTTGTAAAGTTAGCAGCGCAGTGGCCACTTGCAGCAGTAAACCCTGTCTAGCCTGGTACCAACAGAAACCTGGAGAAGCTCCCAAACTCCTGATCTATGCTGCAAGTACCCTTCAGTCTGGGATCCCAACTCGTTTCAGTGGCAGTGGATCTGGGACTGACTTCACTCTGACCATCAGTGGAGTCCAGGCTGAAGATGCAGGAGATTACTACTGTCAGCAGCACTATAGCTTCCATTCATTTGACCTCAGAGAGACACACTGCAGATATTAACACTAAACACAAGAGGGAGCCAGAGCACCACTGCTGTCCATAATGTAATAACACAGTAATAACACAATTGAAATAGGCAGCAGTTACCTCCCCAGTCACTCCAGTTCTCCCATTGTTAACACAAGGCTCCTCACACCCAGTCATCTAAACACAACAGTGTGGTCTGTGTCTGGAGGAAGGAGCTGCTCACAGTGATGCATGCTGGGAAACACTGACTCTAATATCTCAACATCTGCAACTTCCACCCCTGCCAGTGAATATTAAAGAATGTTAAAATGTCCCTTTAGCAGGCCAGCATTTTAAACACAATGATTCTCCCCTTGCTCTCCTCTCTGAGAGTTGCTGTAAGCTGTCTGTCCCACACCACAGTTATTCCTGCAGACTCACATCAGTGTGTGTCAGCATAGAGGTTACAGCATGTCATTCCACCAGCATGGGAAGGGATTTCTGTTGCAATTTCACAGCCCAGCAGCACAGACTGCACTACACTCTGTGACCACAAGAGGGAGAGAGTAATTCCACAGCAATTATATTTAATATATTTTTCCGTTATAATGATACTGTAATACTTGTATCCGGCACAACAGAAATCGTACCATGGTAAAATAAATAGTACCATATTGTACCGTGGTGTAGTGTTGCATTATACTGTAGATACCAGGATACTTCTTAGAAATAAAAAGTACAATCGTATTATCATGGTGGTACTGCATTATAGTACCAGAATAGTGCATTGTACATTGATAGTATAGGATACATTGTGTTTTTCTATCATTTACTTTTAATTATGTATCCATGAACATTATAGTACTGTATTTAACTTTATGTTTTTAAGTTTAATTTAGTTTTCATTGAAAAAATGATCTTGTTTTTAAAGCAATACTTAAAAAACATGAACATGGGTACTCCATGCTTTTTTTTAAATAATCTCTCTTTTTTCAACAGTAAATCCCTTTTGCCATTGTATAGTAGTGTTTATTTGTTTTCACCCAGTGAACACCTTTTTTATTTCTTGTTGTTTTGTGTAGAAACCTTTTATTTGGCCATTGTGACTATTTTGTGTTTAGGCTATTTGTTTAATTGAAGTCTTTTGTTTAACTGCAACCTTGCTATTCTGTCACAAATGCTCTTTTTTCAGGTTCAGATGGAACCCTTGTTTAGAAGAAAGGCTGATGGCAGCTCAACTTGACTGATACAAAGTAATCCATAAGCTGGTCTTGCCCCAGAAGGTTCAACCATGTAAGTTCGAATTTGAATTAATGCTTATAAAAATAATGATCTTCACATTATAACTACTTTATAGGTATTCCTTTCGTGCTAATTTCATTATCTATTACAATGCATTTTTATAACTTATGGTGTGATTTGAACTTGGGTGTTATATAATGAATGTTCTAGTATACACATATCAAATACTGGCATTATTATATTTGGGAGAAAACAGTCAGTTGATATAATTGATATGTGGTCCAGTTACCATACCAGGTACCTATTGCTGTTGTTTTTCAGCTCTGATGACTGGTGCTGAACTGAGCAACCAAGAACTCCAGAAAAACCGTACCTTCTTATACTGGACCATGCAAATACACAGGTACAGTGAACTTGATAAAGAATTGTCAGTATTACCATTAAAAATATAGGAATAAAGCTTCTAAATTATTATCACAATTTTCTCTGAAATTCCACACAGGAGTTGGTAGCAGTGTTTGATTTTTATAATCTTTCACAAATAATTATAAGGTAGCTGCATTTCTTAATTACAAATACACAATTTATTTATTTTTTGCAGGGGAACTAATTGGTGTGGAGTATTTGTACAATCAGTTCTCCATGACGACGGTGCCATGATTGAGAGGTTGGAGGCTGGCTCTGATCTGTCTATTGAACTGGAGGAAGATGAGGGATTTGCTGACACCGAAGGGTTTCAGGATCTAACAGTTCCTACACTGGAGACAGAGAACCTTCCTGCAGCTGTTTCAGTCCAATTGCTCGTATGAAGCTGCAATGTAGCCTATGAGAATCGCGAGCACAATTCAAGGGGAATTAGCTCAAATGGCCGAGCGCTTGCTTAGCATGTGAAAAGTAACGGGATCGATGCCTGCATTTTCCAAATAGTTTTAATGTATCTACATATTTAGTCCCAACGCATTATGGAGATAAATACAAAGTGTGACAGTTCTTTGTAACAGAGACGCCCGCCCTACATGTGTATTTAAAAGCACAGTCTGCTAATTTGTAATATTCTCCAGACTGTAAAACTGCAGTGCGCCCTCCATCGTATGTCTTCCGAGAAGCACAAAGGGAGATTTTTTATAGTTTTTTAGTAATTGAAGAGTTTGTGTTAATTGATAATAAATATAAATGGCTTGAAGTTTGCTTTCATTTGTAGTTGGTAATGAAATATCATATCAATCATTGTACTGTATACTAGCTACTGTTGCATGTCCATGATTTTGTTTCTCAGCTTCCCATATGGTCTAGCGGTTAGGATTCCTGGTTTTCACCCAGGCGGCCCGGGTTCGACTCCCGGTATGGGAACGATTTTGTTATTGTCATTTTGTTACAGAACTGTGGTCATGTGTAATGTGTTTTCACTATGATAATAAAGCTACAGCTACTTGAAATATGAACATATATATATATATATATATATATATATATATATATATATATATATATATATATAACATTTTTTTACAGAATGATGCAAATGTATTTGACTCTATTCACATCCCCTCACATTTAAAATCCTCCACAGGTTGGGTGCCTCTCTGCTCAGATTAAGGTTGATACTGTATAAATGCAGAACCAATTGTTCCAGATGGATGAGACCATTCATTGTTTCTGAGCGACAATGAATCTGGAATAACATTCTTAGGGTTCGTGTCATATGACTTTGTCTCATCAAAGCTGTTTCTGGTGACGTGCAGTGGATTATATTTAGAATCTTTTTGTTCAGTATTTTCTAACGACAAATTAATAGCTCAGTTGGTTAGAGTGAAAGTTACCTTCCCCAGTCAGCCCAGCTAGCTCAGTCGGTAAAGCATGAGACTCTTAATCTCAGGGTTGTGGATTCGAACCCCACGCTGGGCGTCCTCTTTAAATACAAATTGAAGATGTTTCTTTGAGGCAACGGAGCAATGTCTGATTATGTTCACATTGTATACAGTATTGCAACAACATTACTAATTGGTCATTGTCAAATAGCAATTGCTATTGTAAAATGCGTGCATCGTTTATAACGATATTGAAATAAAGAATCTTACTTTTTTGGGTTGACTTCAATGTTTCTTTTTTTTACAATGGTCTTAACATCATTCATGGAGCAACAATTGGTATGTGCGTAATAAACCCAATCGGGCCTTGATACGAGAACCCTAGTGTGTGCTGAAATAAATAATGCGGTTTTCTACAATAACAAGTGCTGTTTGTCAGAATGGCCGAGCGGTCTAAGGCGCCAGACTCAAGAACTCTGTCTTTCCAAAGAATTGTGTGTTCTGGTCTCTGAATAGAGGCGTGGGTTCAAATCCCACTTCTGACAGTTCGATTTTACTTAGTTTTAAAAAAGAATACATTTCTTTATTTTACTATAAAAGATTGTTTTAAGAAAATCAACAGCTGATACCAAACTGTTGTCAAAACTCAATACCAGTTTAAATCCGACTAAAATAGTGTTCCTAACACAGATTGCATTTTTGTTGTAAACAGACTACTTGTTAACGTCTCTGAAAAATATTTTGTGTCCAAACATGTTAACTTGATTGTTTTAATATTCCAAATAACATATTACTATGAAAAACATCTCCGTCGGCCACTGGATCGTGGTCTCAGGCTGGGATGCGGACCATTGAGAACAATATAAACGATCTATTACTAGACGCAGCTTACAGGAGAAATGCCCTCGTTTAATATGCTAGGATGATCGACTTCGGCATTCTCCAACTGCTGTTTACATTTTCTAACACGTTATGAGGATGAATACAAAGTTTGACACTTTCCTTGTAAGTGGGGGTAAGCACAAGTTATTTTCAGATGTAATGTCTTTATTTAAGCTCATCTAGTCCTGCGCAGTGCAAATCACATTACTATATTTTTATATTAGTCAAGGCGTATTTAAGGTGTTCTTAAATTGTTTTAACATTAGCATTGATCAATTTGAAATTTGCTTATTGATTTAAACAACTGAACAATTGTAGGCTTGATGGTTTTTTTTTCTGCGTTTCTACCAGTATGAGATACGCACTCAAAATGTGTCCCCTTCCTTCAACAACCCCGACTGAAGATTGGAGTGTCATCACTAGCAGCGAGCAGGTGCCCAAAACAACACTCATTGTCAGCTCGGTGCTGAGAAGAAAACACCCCCACTCCTCCTGGTGGATACCGAGACCAATCCCTTCAAAACATGTTTCACTCTAGAAATGATCCTTGCAAATATAGTCTTAACTTTTATTAGCAGACCGTCGCCCCCAACTGGCAAGCTCTACTTCATATGATACAATGACTGGGCAACAACGAGGTGTTCCATTAACAATACAAACTAACTTGAGACAGCCAAGCCGTTAAAGCATACCTTAAGTTTGTCGTGTGATACAAAAGCAAGTTTTGGCATTTTTGCATTGCCTGCTTCGTCAAACAAGCTCGAGCCACAACACACAGCGCTGCTGCATCGGGACACAGAGGTGGATTTTAAAGCGACTGAATCAAAGAGCTGAGACTACTTTTTGAAGAAATTGAAAACATACCTCTCGTCGAAATATTTGCTATTTAGTTAATTATTTATTTATTTTTTTTTAAATTTGCAATTAGCAGACTACATTGTGAGACAATCTAAATTGCTCATATCAAGCTGTGATGTAGCCTATGAGAATCACAAGCTCAATTCGAGGGGAATTAGCTCAAATGGTAGAGCGCTCGCTTAGCATGCGAGAAGTAGCGGATCGATGCCTGCATTCTCCAAATAGTTTTAACGTATCTCGTGATTTAGTCCCAACGCATTATGGAGATAAATACAAATTGTGACAATTCTTTGTAACAGAGACGCCCGCCCTACATGTGTATTTTAAAGAACAGTCTCCTAATTTGTAATATTCCCCAGCCTGAAAAACTGCAGTGCGCCCTCCATGGTATGTCTTCCGAGAAACACAAAGGCAACATGTTCTCCATGTTTGTTTTCACTGTGGTTTATATAGTCTGTTACTGGATAAACTCATTTTACGAAACACGTTCCATAACAAACAGGTACACCCGATGCAGGGAATCTTTAGATCCGCGCACCAGTCCGAACCAGAAGTTCCATTCTTTGAGCTGTTTGGTAAAACAGGAGGACTAAAATATATGAGAGAGCTGAGTTATTGGAACTAAATTCACTACACCTGCTGGCAACCCTTTGTGTAATGTGTTTATGCTATATAGAGGACGCTGAGTTTGATGCAAGACTTGAGCAGCCACATTCATATTATTAAACCTGCTATCAGACTCTCAGGCGCCGTCACTCTGAGTGCTCTTTGAAACAGACTGGGTTTGTATTTATATTCATGTTGGGTTAATCAGAGATGACTATCGGCGGCTCGTCTGTAGTACTACCGGAGATTTTAATTGCACAGTTTGTACCGCTCTGTGCAGCGCCGTCCCGTTTGTAACACGGTACGTGAACTGCATTCTGCTAAACAAAACATCACAACAGCAGCAGCAGCTCCATCTACTGGACAAAACCCAGACATGCACGTTGAAACAATGATCCAGTTTAATATCTACAAAGCCTAAACAAGAAACTATTAGCGAAGCCCCGAAAAAGAAAATCTTATACAAAACGGTTTAAAATCAAATGTTTAATTGTTAATCTAACCATTTTTACTTACTGTGGAACTACTTCTCTCAGTGGAAGGTGACACAAATAACAATTATTAAAATAAGGTTTAAAGTCTTCTTTACCAACAACACATTCCTAGACCCATTTAATAATAGCAATAATACACTCTAGGGTCTGTGTGTTATCATGAGATATCACCACTTCCTGGGCGGTTGAAGAACTCCACTTCGTCTAGTGCCTCCCAACGCACCCAAGGCGTGGTGATATTACCTCATGATAACACACACACCCTGTCGTGTATTACTGCTTCATTAATATAGTAATTAGGTTTATATGTCACATTCCTTTGTTGTCACTGTATTGATTTAGATATTCGGGTTGGATACCTCGGAAGCCAGCGGAACTCCAGCGTTTCTCCGACAACCACTGATAACCACTCCCGTGATGATCGGCGCTGCCATGACAACCCATGACAACACCCGCACAAGTTACAACACGGCGAGTCATTTTTTGTAGCACAGTATTAACATGTTATTGTTTTCACAAAATAACATCAATAAGATTATCAGATCACCTGCTAGTGTGTACTAAACAAAACCTCAAATATCAGTGAATTGATACAGAGACAAGCCGTGGCACCAGCAAGGGGTTAAAATGAAATTAATAAATAAATTACAACCTGAAACAAAAATACATGTGGGTATTTTAATCAAAAATCTATGCATCCATAATTCTGATTATTTATCTAAATAATCTCACAGATAATTATTTACAATGATCATTTTCTATATTTCTCATAGTGCTAATGTGGTGTATAGTTTAACATATTAATGGATTTTAGAAATCATCTATGCTAGTCTGCTTCTCAAACAGTTTTAAATATAATTTAGATTTAAATGGCAGGTAGTATATAAATCAATTTCTAAAACAGGTCTCATTTTGTAATTTAAATAGGCCTACGTATGAGCTACCAAAACGTATTTTTGTTTCATGTCGTTATTAATGTATTTACTTATTTATTTGGTTAAACTTTAATCTAGACTTACATTTTAACTTCTTGAAGTTACCACAGCGTGTCTATGTATGAATTACTGACGAGTAATATTTGTGATTTGATTACTCTAGCAGATGAACTGATAATGTATTGATGTTATTTTGTGAAAAAAATACAATATTAAAAAAAATACTACAACATTTAATAAATAAATAAATTATACACCAAACTGAAGCACATTTGTTTAGTGTTAATATCATAACAAATATACTTATTATAAATCATTATCTCCTTTTATTTGTTGGAAAACGGTATGTAACTGAAGTAAAGTATTTTTTAATACAGTGCTATTTGAGTATTTAAAATATGGTTTTCTTCAAAATTCAAATGCCAGCAACGGTGTGTTAATTTAACGAAGCGCCCTAACGCCGCTCGGAACGTTCGCATTTTTAAATCCTAACGGTCTCTGCTCAGCTGAGTGGAATGTTCACGAGCCGGTTGCCAGCAGCGTCTCCCCTCCTTCTCTGCCCCGCCCTCTCTCCCTCTCTCGTTGCTCCAGCTAGGAGTTCAAATTTAGCTTCGTTATATTAGCGCGATTCTTTACTAACTTTTACAAATTAGCTTATTAGAGGCTTCGTGTTTTTAAGATGGTTCAGGTGCAGTCCGGGCAGACTGACTGGAGCATCATTACAATGCTCCGCACTGCGCTCAGCTTTTGTGTGGCGGCTGATACACAAAATAATGAACGACTGTTAAATATATGACATGTATTGCTTTTTATTGCTAAATATGTACCTGGTATTCTAAGTATTATCTACAATTAATAATTCAGCTATATTCATATTCAGAATGTAATACAGTATTAAGACAGGGTCCAGTATTAGAAATAAATAAACATGCTTAATATTCTGTCTCTAAATGCATGTTAAATCGTGGAAAGCGCTCTTTGTTTAAAATAACACTGAAGACTTCCATTGTTTGACCAGGCTTACAATTAGATATTTTCTTGTTTTTAAGTAGATTTTGTGAAGCGCATATGTGGCGCTATAGAAAATATATATGATTAATTGATTGATTGATTGAATGTTAGCCTGCGTTTGGTCTGGCAGGTTTAATTCTTCAAAAGACAACGCCGAAGGGTCTGATAAATGACATTGTAATTATTTGAGATGCTGCATGTAGACAATAATGTAAAAATGGTTGTTTTCGAATTTGTATCATTTAATTTCATTTTTCTTTTTAAATGTAGAGCTGTTTTATAGTTATTAATGTATTATTATTAGGCTTGTAGTATTAATATTATTCATAATGTTCATTATTAACGTCGGTATTGTCGGTATTAAACACAGGCAGATATGAGGTTCAGTCCAAACAGAGCGCCGAACTCAGCGAGGTCCAGCAGGGGACAGTAACTTCACACGGGGCCATTTCATCAACCATCACCTCAGAAACACAAACAAGCAAATCATTATTATTCTCCATTTTTAAAAGTCGCTCAGCGCTCTCCTGTAGCAGAGCGTTAAGTCATTTAAATTCAGCTCCGTGTGCTTTCTGAGCGGCTCGCTTACTTAACGCGCCTGAATGCATCGCATTGAACACAGCGCTGAAAGAGCCAACATGGCGAACTCTGGCATCCAGTTTCATAACCGCCTCGACAGGGAGGCCAGCCAATCAGGCTCACATGCTGGGGATAGAGTGTTTCTACAGCCAATCAGACTCACATGCTGGGGATAGAGTGTTTCTACAGCCAATCAGGCTCACATGCTGGGGATAGAGTGTTTCTACAGCCAATAATACGCGATGATTCCAACCAGACCCGCCTTCTGCTAGTGACGCTTTCATTTCAGTTCAGGAAATAGAGAGGTTTGTTTTGTTCATGTGTGGAGAGGAGGTTGCAGTCAGTGATGATTTTATAACACGCTGTCTCCTGCTGTTTAAAATATTTAGGCTGGGGTGAAATGTTTTGTAATAATTAGTGATTTTTGTGTTTGTTTATTACCTGCACGGAGTTCCGTGTAAAGGAAAGCATCCATTTTCTGTGTTGAATTTCACACACAGAGCGGAGCGCGTCAGTCGCAGCTACAGACAAGTCGAGCTTTTCAATGAGATGATTTACTGAGAAACAAACGCGTTGAAGCTCCAGCAGAGCTCTGCGCGATTCTGAAAGACCAAAGTAAAGTTACTCCTTGCAAAGCATGTTGTCTGTGTGCTTTCTTTATCACACCAGAAGAAGTGATGAATATATTTGAATGGGAAGGCTACAGTAAAAAAAATAAATATTACTAAATAAAAACCGCAGCGTTGTTTCTGAATGAAAAGAGGATTCCGCTAGACCAGTGTGAAACTAAAACCAGTGAAGATGGACGCGTCAGTGTGTCCGTGTCGCTCTTTCAAGACGAGCTCGCCTCTACCATCGAGCACGCAGTGAAAGCGGCTCTACACACCGTCTTGTGTGCGATTACTAAAGCTGTCGGCAGCAAATTCACTGAATTCAGAGTGGAAATGGCTGGAAAGGAGAAAGAGAATGAAAGTCTGAAGCTGAGATTGGAAATATCAGAGAGCGAGCTGAAAGCTGTGCGAGGGTGTATAAACGCTGCAGATGCAGACACTAAACAACCTTTAATATTTCAAGGTAAGATTGATTTTATTGTGTGGTATTGCTTGGTCAATCCAGCACCTTAAACTACCTTTGTGATCTAATATCAACATACAGGCAGCAGCACATCGGGTTTCAGTGTTTGATTTAACTGTTTGGCTGCGAATCTATTTTTAGATAAATGGTTTCATTGTATTCCGCTCCAGTGCTGTTGAGTTTGTCTTTGGTACAGTCGCGGCTCATTCACTGCTCGTTCTTTTGCGTTAGTCCTGTTTCCTTCTTGTTCCACACACACACATTTACACAATCTTTCCAGACCTCACTGTGTGAATAAAGGGGACGGCAGCAGCACCCTGCCTGCACCAATCCGCTGTAAGATTTTGGACCCGAGTGGTTCCACAAGTTCAATTAAGGGTTGAAGTTGGAGGAAGTAAATACAACACAGTAAGGTGTCAACTGAATTGTATCATTTTATTGAATCTCTAGATTGAGTCTCTAAATAAAGTACTTTGTTCGGCTGATGGTAAGCAGAATTAGGAAACGATCGCTCATATTGCTTATAAACATTTACTAATACAGGTTATTATTTAAGAGCAGAGATGAGTTTGCACAGGATACATACAATAGGGAGAGCCACACCATTACAAATGTATTTTAATACTACAAGGTATGTTATTGGATTTATATCTACAGGTCACCTGACATTGCACAAGTAAGCTTCCAGTGTTGTTGCTAATGATTATTACACAGGTGGAGTTTGTACAGGAAACATATTGCTGCACTTTAAAAAGTTTGAGTTGTGTAAATCACGTGTTTAAATGAAACTGCTTTGAGAATAAGCAGGCTATCCTGCTGCAGTCGCTTGTCAGCTCATTGTATTTGACACATTGAAACTTGCATCCTGCGTTGACCGTTTCCTTCAAAATCGTTCTCACAATACAGGATCAGGTAACAAAAAGACATTCCTCAGACACTTTGCTAAGACTGCAAGTCTCCTGGCTTGGTTTCTATGCATGTTTGCAGTAGAGAAATGGATGTTTGCATTAGAACAATGCAAAGGCAGAACGGCGGTCATGATGGTGATTGACAGGGAGGTAGAAGTGGATGCAATGCTCCAGTGTGAGGCTACAGGAGGTGAGAAAGCCCAGCAGCACTGAGTCTTGTACAGGACGTAGAATAAAAAGATGTTCATATGAAAATGCCTTTTCCTTCACTTTGTTCATAGGAACACAAACACAGCGTTCACCGATAATTGCAATGTAGAATAACAGGAATGGTATCAATGCCATCATGTACCTAAACCACCAAACTATTATACCCGCTCACCCCTATACTAAATAACTGAGGAACAGTAACTTTAAATCCCTGATCAAAGCAACTAACAAACCTAGCTGGTAAGTAAGAGATCTAATTGTATACAGTTTTGTTTCCCACAGATCCCAAAGAGAGCCACGCTATCCCTGAATCTGAAGCACAGGAGTGGCCAAAAGATGAAGCAGCTTACACACAAAGGAGTCCTTTGAGCAGGAGTGGTGTGCAAGTCTAATGCAGGTTACAGAGCTGGCATGTGTTAAAGATGAAGAGGTCCCTCAACAGGAATGTGTTCCTATTAAAGAGGAATTCATAGAGCAGGAATGTGTCCCCATCGCAGAGGAACTTCCTCATGAAAATCATGTCTGTACACTTGAGAAGAACAACAAGCTGGGATCCAACCTGTGTGATGACTCTCCATCTGATTGTGAACTGGGATTTAGAGGTAATCCTACAAAACAAGCAGCATTGAGCTGCCTGTTCATCCTGCAGAACCTGGTACTGAACACCAGCAGTGTGCTTGAGAGTCATATTTTAACCAAGGGGAGCTGCCCAACCACTATGTCAATAAGGACATCACTGTGCTTGCTCCTGAGGCACCGGCTAGATGTGCAGCCGCTGCCACGCCTCTTTAGAATGCTGTAAGATCAGCGGTGTCCAATCACGCTCCTGGAGGCCATTCCACTCCACATTGAACAGGTTCAGTTATATAAAGTGATACTCCTGTGTCTGGATGGACACCCCTGTGTTAGATCTTTGCCTTTCCTCATTCCTGGTAGACTGTTTGCAGTTGTGCTGCTCCCACAGCTTTACAGAGCTGCAGGGATCACATGTCCCATCACTGGGTGATGCCAAATCCAGTCGGGTTGCTCAGTCACCAGAAGAAACATTTCAGTAGAATTTCTGTGGAGAATGTATGCAGCAGGATCGCAAAAATGAGAGTCTTATTTTATTTCATTTTTAAAAGCTCATCTCATGTCAACTATCCCGAGGACTGTAATGTTTGCTCGCAACGCCACATTTCACTTTTGTGTGTCTCACAGTAAGCATTGCTGTGTTATTATTGTCACAGTACAGTAAGTATGTGTGTGGAGGTGTTCTGTACAGCAGACCAGCTCAACAGATAATTTCTATATTAATTATTAATTATCAAAAAAAAAATTAAATATTAGATACATTGCAGTACTATCAAAATGCAGGTACTAAATAGGATTTTTCATGATGCTCTGTTGGCTCGATTTAAAATATTCCTTTTTAAACATTAAAAAAAAGCATGTTGTTTTTCATTTTCCACTTGGCTGACATGTTGACATCATTTTTGCTGTGACTGAAACTTGTGGGACACTAACTGGTAAATGAATCCACCTCATCTCAAGCAACCAATCACTGAACTGCTCATTCGCTTGTGTTCAGAACAGTGCATGTGGAAGAATGCTGTACAATAACCTTTGTCTCTCTCCTCTTTCTTTCTTTAGCTTCTAAAGTAGATGAAGGAGAACACTACTCCACTCTATCACCCCAGTGCAAAAACTCTTCTAGAGGCAAACCACAGTGCAAGAAACACAGAGAAACAACACCTAAGAAGAAGAAAATGTGAAGACATTGAGAACTCACTCAGTTACAATCCCTTCCTTACAAGACAGACACCCACTTACTGTGGAGAGTACAGAGACGACACATTCTGTGTGTTTTAACAATTCTGAAACCCAGGGCAACTTGAAGACCTTGCCTCATTCTATTAAAGGTGGGAAAAGTTCCTGTCAATTAGACGCTCCTGAAACTCACAAGGAAAATCCCACAGGAGGGACTACGTTTTCCTGGGCTGATTGTGGGAAGAGTTTCAATCATATATCACTGCTTAAAAGACACCAGCGCGTTCACACAGGAGAGAAACCTTATCACTGTTCTGAGTGTGGGAAGAGATTCAGTAACTTAGGAAACCTTAAAATCCACCAGCGCATTCACACAGGAGAGAAACCTTATCACTGTTCTATTTGTGGGAGGAGATTCAGTGACTTAGGATCCTTAAAAGGCACCAGCGCATTCACACAGGGAGAGAAACCTTATCACTGTTCTGTTTGTGGGAGGAGATTCAGTGACTTAGGATCCCTTTAAAAGGCACCAGCGCATTCACACAGAGAGAAACCTTATCACTGTGCTGTTTGTGGGAAGAGTTTCAGCCAGTTAGGACACCTTAAAAGACACCATAAAATTCACATAGGTGTGTAATCCTATCCTTGCACTTAGTGTGAAGAAGTGAAGTCAGTTGCAGGCTCTTACAGGACTTGAGAACATTCTCAGAAATGCAGACAATGGGGACACCTAGACAACAGGAGTGCATTTGACTAAATTCAGAAATATTTACTGAAAACAAAATAATAAACTTGCTTGATAAATAGGGTCACCCCTAATCACAATCTGTTCAGATCAAAAACTCACAAAAATCTGTGTTCATCATGTTGTTGAGCATTCTGATTGTGTTACATCACATTAGTAATATATTAAATAGATTGTTATTAGGAGTGCAATTTTCTCTTTTTCCTCCTGCACTGCTCAGCCTCTTGCAGTGTGTTGTGTGGAATCTTCCCTGATACCATGGTGAATCTGCGGTACCTCAAGACGCAGCACAGTATACCACAGTTATCATGCGGGCAGCTTGAAGTGTAAAATCAATACTGTGTCCAGCAGGGTGCACCAGAGAGCTTTTAGCACTTTAATGGGCTGCATACCATTGCTTCTTAATGAGGTGATTTCTGCTCCCGATGTGTTAAATACTCCCCTCTCTCCCTGGGGGACTCTATTAAACAAACAGGCACGAGGTATTTAGAAATCGCAGCTTTATTAGTTCTCTGTGCATGGAAACAACATATTCATGAGCCATCTGCAAAAACAGCACAAGAACTTTACACATGGCTAATTTACATAGCAATCCCCAACTTTCCCCTTCATTTGCATGACGTTGTGTGAAAGACAGGTTTTCTCAAGTAAAATTAACTGAGCGAATGGAAACCCGAAAAACCATTTTGCACAAGACATTTTTATTACAAATCCAGTGGTTTGCAGAAGTATTCACCCCTGCAAAGTTTTCACATTTTGTTGGCACCTGAGCGTACTCCACGACGCTTTCAAATGTACATGTAGAATCTACACAAACTACTCCACATTGATAAAGTTAAAGATCACAAAATTAGTGAAATAGTTTTAGCCTGTATGTACTCAAAGTGGTTTAACTTGTAGATAATTACATTCAGGCATATAAAGACTTTCGCTGCAACTCACATAGTGAACCAACAAAGCAACCATGAAGACCAAGGAGCTTTGAAACAAGTCAGGGATAAAGTGGTAGAGAGGCACAGAGAAGGGTACAAGAACATTTCAAAGGCTCTGATTATCCCTCTCAGCACAGTGAAGGCCATCATTAAGAAGTGGAAGATGCATCATACCACCCAGACACTACCCAGATCAGGTCGCCCCTCCCAAACTGAGCAGCTGGACAAGCAGGAAACTGGTTCGGGATGTCACTGAAGCCACCAATGACCTTGAGAGATCTGCAAAGTTCTGTGTCTAAGGTGGAGTCAGCATTCACATCAACAATAAGCCAGTCCCTACACAAAGCTGGCCTGTATGGATGGGTGGCAAGAAAGAAGCCATTACTCAAAAAGCAATTGAACTACTGGTGACACATTTGCTTTTTTTATATTTCCATATTTCAGCACATGCATCAGTGATGTGATATCCATCAAAGTTCCTTTGAAATGCACAATCAGGTGTTCAGTGGAGCAGTGGTCACGCTTCATTTGAAGTGCTGCTTGTTTAGTCTAGTAACTGTTAGCAACGAGCTCATTAAAACTATCAAACATTGTTCATTGTGTTCTTAATGGTTGGTTAATTAAAAAAGTAACCTATTTATGTACTAATAATGTCATATTATTGGAATTGGGAGAGGTTTGTTTAAAGGAACTATTGAAGCTAGTACTGTAGTAATGTTTAGCAGTGAGATCAGGTTTAGTTTTATTACCAGATACCACTAGGAATTGACGATGCGCTTTATACTTGAGTATGTGTTGTTTTTTCTGCAGGTGCAGTTACTCCTTTGGTTTCATATAGAAGTTATGCACCTGCATTTGAGTGTAATGCAAGGTGTGGAGGCTCACATGTTCATATATTGCATTACAAGTTAAACACCATATTTATTCTTTCTCTTTGAATTCCAAATGTTGTAAGACGGATAAGGGTGTCTGCTAAGAAATAAATAAATAATAATCTTTTTAGCTTGTAATAATATAATAATAATATCTTTATTTTTATATAGCACCTTTCATAGTGGACCACCATCTCACAGTGCTTTACAGAGGTAGGCTGTGAACTGCATTATATGCAGAGTCACTTACAATAGGGCATTGATTTAATAATATAAGAAAAGTTATGAACAAAATCAGGGAATTTAATGCATCAATACTTTTCTAGTAGCTGACTGATCCCTGGCTTTCATCTAGTTGGCTTTTAAAGACATCCTAATGACTCTGCAGCAGCAATTCATTCTAGTGACCCATTTCAAACACTCAACTCTGTGAGAAGAAGTGTCTCTAATCCTTCTTGTTCCAGGCTAAATAGATTCAGTTCCCTTTGTCTGTTGATTGTCTGTTAACTCCACTGCAAGGGATGTTGTCCAGTCGAGGAGCACGTCAACCTTGAGCCTTTTTGACTCTGGGTATAATAATAAATGTGTCAATTAGCAGATGCTTTTATCCAAAGCAACTACACAGACTAGGGAATGAACTATACACCAACAATTTCTGCTGCAGAGTCACTTCCAATAGGACCTTGGTTTTACATCTCATCCGATGGACGGAGCACAAGGAGGTTAAGTAACTTACTGTGAGAAGATGTGTCTCCAACCTCTGTCCTAAGTCTGTCTCCACCAGTTTATAACTGTGTACTCTAGTCATGGTCTCTCTGCTGTGCTTGGAAAGAGTGACTACAGTTAACTCCAACTTTTTAAAAGCTTTTTAGTCTCCTCTAGTCTTTTTTTTGTTCCAGACTGAATTGATTTAGTTCCCTCAACTGTTCTCTCAGCATATTTAGGGTTGGTTGAGTGTACAAGGAAAACAACTGACTCTGGAGAGGAGTTACCAATCAATGCCAGCACACTGAGATCCAGAATTCAGAACACAGAACCAGGGAGGACATTCAGCCCATCAGTGCAGCAGCTGATTGATCTCAAACCTGTTAAGTCGGGTCTTAAAGGATCCCAGCCCTAACAACATGACTTGGTAACCCATTCCATCCCCTCACCACACTCTGTGAGAAGGTGTCTCCTACCCTCTGTCCTATGGCTATCCACACTTAATTTCCAACAGTGCCCTCTGACCCTGGTGTCAGTGCTATGCTTGAGGTATTAGTTTGGGTTAACTTTGTCAACACCTTTCAAGTTTTTAAAGACTTCAGTCAAGTCCGCCTAATTGTTCTGTGTTCAAGCTAAACAAATTCAGTACCCTCTTCACAGCTCGTTCCTTTAAGCCCCGGGATTAGTCTTCACCTTTATGATTGCTTCCCTGTTGCTGGTAGAAATGAGTCTATCACAACACCAAGGTCTTTCTCTCACACCCACTGTGTATTTCAGTCCTACTTTTTTCCTTCTAAAAAGAGACTTGGTAATACATTTGTGAAATGTTTCAATAAGAAACATGCACTCCACACCGTACAGCAGCTGACTGATTTGCTAATGAAAGAAGCAGCTCAACCACAACACCTGGTATAATGAACATGTTTGTGAGCCAGGTGTTTGCAGTACTGTACTGTAGATATGAAATTCCAGAGAATGCTTCATTTTGCATGACTGATAACTAATCATTCTATTGCCTTTAATACTGTATATGGGGCCACCTGTCTGCACCTGCTGATCCCAGCACTGATCCTGCTCTGTGTTAAGAGAACAATGGAGATCACTGACACTGTGTCAATAGATTTGGATCATAGGCATAGAGGAAATAGTTTTCAAGTGAAGTATGGAAATTTGGAAGAGGAGGGCATCACACAGTATCACAGTGTAGAGAAAGAAAGGGTCCTTGATGAGGGTTTAGTGGTGAAGGAGCATTTGCCTGGGAGAGGGTATAAAACAGAGCAGGGTGGAGGGACCAGAGCAGCTGAAGAGTGGAAAAAGCAGCATCAGCACCTTGTCAAGATGAAAGCCTGGACTACAAGAGCCATTTCTCTCTCAGTCCTGACAGCATTGCTTCTGTCGGGGGCTGGTAAGACTGCCTTTCTCCTGAGTAACATGGGGAGGGAGGGAGGGATTGCATTGATTGCCTTCAACCTAAAATAAATGGGGAAGAGATGGCATTGACTGACTTTCATCAGAATAACAGAAGGGTAGGGAGATAGCAGACAGTCTTCCATGAGATAACATAGTGGAGAAGGCAGGCTTTTCCTCAATGCTGCATCATTGAATAATCAACTACCATAAGAATATCCTTTTGTTCTTAATTTGTACATTGCCATTTAAAAGAATGATTTCACCCTCCATTTCCTCTGTGTGCAGATGCAAGGAGCCTCCTTGAGGACTCTGAAGAGCTGGGAGATGATGATTACCAGGCCAGCAAGAGAGAACTGGGTAAGATCCATTCTTCCAGAACTCAATCCTATATTCTCAACACAGAGGTTTGTCTACTTGTCTTGGGGATTGATTTGATGAGACTAGAATAAGACACAACATTTAGAGAACTTGAAAACTCCCATGTGTTGCATCAACCACCTCCCACCATGGGGACAAATCAAGGTTTGCATTTGAAATTTCCCTTCGAGTCGATCTTGCCTCCTGCTCATCTCTTCAATAAACCATTGCAGGGTGTGAATAAAATACACTGAGATTTTAAAATGTTCATTCAGTTTGATTTACCTTTTCACAAAAAATACATATCCTTGAAAACATATAGACCTGCTCTTATATTCAAACCACTTTTTATACAGCAGATTTAATATAATAATTTATTTAAGAGATATTAAAAATGCAAACTGTTTACTGCAAGTTGATTTATTACAATTCCTTTCCTTATATAACATGTGGCACTTTAAAGTGGTTTATTTATATAATATTAATTCAACTATTCTACACTGTTGCAGTTATTAACAAAAGTGCAGAATTTTATGACCATAATTACATGTTTTCAATACAGATACAAAAATCTTAATAAAATAAAAAAAATCCCAGTTTTCCTAATCGGTCCGTTTGCATTCTCCATTCCATGGTGTCATTCCTTTCATAGCACTGGATACAACACAGGACTGCTCTCATTAAAAATGTAACCACAGCCTGTGTTTACAGATCTCAGCAACACTTTGGAAGACTCAGAGGAGCAGGAAGGAGCACTGGAGAACAAGAGAGCACTGGGTAAGGAATGAAAGAAAGAAAGAAAGAAAGAAAGAGAGAAAGAAAGTTTCTTATTTGCAGGATTTAAGTTAAGCAATGACAAAAAAGCACAGTCCTGGACAGACCACACAATTTGTTTAGAAACTCAACCTGACTAATCATCACTAATCATGCATAACATCAAGGGCTACTGTATATGCAGAAATCTCATGGTTAAACCTCACAGCTCTGCATTGCAATGTAATGGGGAACTCTCTGCCTCCCTGTGTTGAGTGTCCTATGAAGCTGTGCACTGCAGTCGAGGGAATCCTTCATTGCTTCATGAAGCTCTATTCTCCCTGTTCCAGAGGCAGAGGATTCAGTTGACAGTGATGCTGAACTGGACAGCGATGGACTCCAAAGGAGGGCGGAGTTGGGTGAGTCTTTGAAAAGCACGTCTGGGTAGTGTGTGGGTACAACGTTAAACCTTCAAGAGGAACACATTGTGAATTACAGATGATAGACTTAAGGCCAAACCCCAGTGAATCTGAGCACATTTAGCTGCTGTTTCTCTACTGGCGCTAACACAAAGTGCCCAGATCTGTTTCCTAATGTACGTCTAACTGTATACACCTATTTCTGTTTTACCTGATAGGAGACAATATGATGGAGAAAAGAGCTGACAGTGAGTACAGATGGCCTATAGCTTCTTCTGTTGAGTGTGTTTCTGTCTGTCTGTCTGTCTGTCTGTCTCTCTGTCTGCTTGAGAGATATACACTTTGAAAATATTTCACCTGTTTGCATTTAACATGTGCATTTAAATGTGTTGATGCAGCACCTTTAATAAGACGTATTGTATTAATTGATCACCTTAAATGTCCGTAAGAAGGATCGCCCAACTGAGATATAATAACTTGACTAAAAGGTTGTCCTGTTCCCTTACCTTTTTATCAATCAATGTTTATTTTATATAGCGCCTTTCATAGTTGACCACAGTTGTTTTGTGCATAAGTCTGTGTGATTTTTTCATATGTAATGCAGACTGAAATATCTTTCTGTTAGTAAGTGGCATCACCATCTAGTGCATAGCAGTGAATTGAAAGCAGAAGGAAGTGTGATCCAGTCACTGGCTCTTCTATAAAGACACTTTGACTGATCCAGCCTACATTATGTACATATATCTAAGACAGGCAACTAGAACTGAAGAGCAGCTCCTGAACTCAGGGGAAAACATCATGTACACACTCTAACAAAATGAAATCTGAAGCTCCTTACTGTTCAGCAATCTTCTTTAATGTACATTGAAATCCTAATCCAAATTTGGAGAGTTCCTCAACATGGTCTGTGTTTAAATAGAAGGGATGCAAACTACTGTTTGTTTAATGATCTTCACGTGCTTTACTGTCTCCTGAAGTGGATTCTGAAGTGGTCCTGACAGTCCATGGTAGTGAAGAAGGATGCCCTGTCCAAAAGATACTACAGAAGTAAGTGTGTGTCTGTCTGGAGCTGGCTCCTGGTTTGGGTGAACTGCATGGATTGTAGACTGCAGGTCAATTGATTGAAGACATTGAGAAACACTTCAGTATTACAGCATATTCTACCATGGGTGGTTTCATAGTTCTGGACAGACTGGAGGAAACACTTTGAAATGAGCCCCAGGTGTCTTCATTAAGCCTGTAACAGCTATCAGAATCAACTGATATTCTCAGAGGAACAGAAAACATTCAGTAAATGGAACACAAACATGAATATAAAGTGAACATTAAATCCAATAAACTGTTTCTGTTTCTTTTTTTTTTTTTTTCGAACAGCTTTCTGTTGTAAGTATTTTATTTAATTATGGTACATTAATATGTAGAAATGAATGTATATATTTTTAAATTGTATTTAATGGGTATGTTTATTTCATTTCAGATTACAGCATCTGTGCTCGTGGTAAGTGTGAATCTGATATTTTAATAAAATGTGACTGCACACTACAATACAATACATGTACTGTGCGCTTCTACAAGAAAAATGAATACATGTTAACAATGGGGCCTCCTGCAGCTGATGTTGAGAATATGGAATGGGTAATATTGTATAATAGTATGAATTAGCTGCTCTTAATAAGAAATGACATCTTCATTTAATACATACTCACATAGTGAGGTGTTCTGTATCCTGTGGGAGGGATATAAAGAAGGAGCCCTGGCTTTGGCTTTTGCCAATAATAGAAATGTACAAATAGAGAGACACTTTGAAATATATAGCTCTCTAATATACTACTGAGGCCCATTCTTGTATAAAGCAGCCACTGCAGTGACTTCAAATGGACTGAACTCAATATATCACTTTTATCTTTCACAGTAAGGTACAGATGCTACTATGGTAAGTAAATGGATTCTACTTTATTTGATGCAGCAATCAGTGGGTTTTATTTATTATTTTCAATCAGGGCACGAATTGTTTATCAGTGTAGCTTTGCTGAGAGGCTTCAGTGACACAGTGGCTAGAGTGCAGAGGTGCAGTGTGGAAGGTAGTGGGTTTGAGCAGTTCAATAACTAGAGTGCAGAGGTGCAGTGTGGAAGGTAGTGGGTTTGAGCAGTTCAGTGACTAGAGTGCAGAGCTGCAGTGTGGAAGGTAGTGGGTTTGAGCAGTTCAGTGACTAGAGTGCAGAGTTGCAGTGTGGAAGGTAGTGGGAGTGGCTGTGCCGGGATGTGAACCTCCTGGTATCAAGCCCTTTTCTTTAACCACTGGGCCACTGTCCCTGAGTAGCTCAGGGGGTTGAGTTCTGGGCTACAGTGTGGAAGGCAGTGGGTTTTAAACTCTGTGTTAAAAATAGACTGTTCCTTTAAATTTTCTTTTCTTTTTTTTTTGTAGCTCATCACTATCACTACTACTACCATCATGGGTACCGCTACGTCGCTGTAGGTATGCCTTATTATTTCTGTATACATTGGTTGAGGATATATTAGAACAATTTGAAATAGAAAAACAAGTGTCAATCTATATCAGTTTAGAACATGAGGTCGACCAAGGTCAAATATGGATGGAACTCAGAGAGAACCACAGAATTGTTGGAATAAGTTTTATAACAGATGCCATCCATCATAATCCTTCAACTGGAAAATATCAAGATGAGTTTATGATTCATCTTTCAACTGCATTGTCTCCAACTATTGATCGATTGAGGTCATTCGTAACTTATTGGAAGAGGAAAGTCTAAACCTGTCTCCTGCAATCATGAAATGTATACTTAAACATTACATGAGTATGATCTCATGCTGGAGTAACCAACTCCACAAATAATCCAGGAGATCTGATGAATGGGATTACAAGGTTCTATGGTGTGCGTACAGTAGTTCTCTGTGGGAGGTCATTATGTCAGGGTTGGCTTTGAGTTGAGAAGAAGGGTCCACTGACCTCAATCTCCTGTGGAACTTTTGTCATTTCAGTGAAACAAAAATAAAGTAGGGTCAAAACAGAGGAGCTTTGATCTAGATTCTCTGAATAAAACCTCAAACATGTTTGGCATTTGAACTAGTATAGAGGTTTCCATGTCTTTTATTGATGGATTGTATTGAGAGGTTATTGGTGGCTCCAACAGTTTAGCAGTTGATTCCATACCCTTTGGGATTGTGAAATTGCATGTGAATTACACAAAGCTTTTATTCAAATTTGTAATTTAAAGGAGTGCAATACAAAGAGTGTGGAGGATGCTATCTACACATGGGAGGAGTTCAATTTGCAGCTCAGTGTGACACTGATTGTCTATATTAGACAATGCTGACCATTATCACCCACAATCTCATTACCTAGCTGTGCAATGCTCTAGGGTATGGATCAGAACAATAGCTTTTTCTGCCCAGGTTGTTGATAATGTCTTCAATTGGTTTCAGACTACGTACCTACCGCTGCAGGCGTGCCAGCACTACTGAGAAGCAGCAGCACCCAGGGATCACAGTGCTGGAGTTTACCTGACAGCAGACCTGCAAACAAGCTTAAACACACCAGCAACCTTCTTTTGTAGCATTGTTGTAACCTTTCTGTTCTGGTCCTCTCCCCACACACAGCTACAGTAATTTTATACTTATTTCTATCAGGCTATTCCCAGTTTGTTTTAAAACAGCTGCTCCCTGTTGTGCATTTGGTCAATCTCTTCAAGGATATAATAGAGAAAACATTGTTTTCTATTGGGTGATTCCTACCTCTCCATGAAGCAGGTCTTTACATTGTATGGAAAGGTGTCCATGTTAACATGTAGTCTCAGATTTCAGTGAGATCACATGCTCACACATGTTTGAATAGAAAACAGCTGCACATGGGCACATATACAAAGTTACTTGGAGGCATGCTTGATTGATTTGCCCCAGCCTCTTAATCACTCACCGAGTCAGGTTTGGACCAGTAGACTCCTTTCTTCCTCCCAGCTCCTCACAGCCACCCTGTGATGTCTACGTGTCCCGTGACAGGCCTTGTTCTGAGGACTTACCAAAAGTATTGTGTTTATATAGAGATTTTCTTCATCTCACTTATTTTAAAAATCTCTTTATTTGCATTCTGACAACAAATGCTCAAACTGTTGACCAGTATAAATGGATGTCCTGCCAAAAAAACAGTATCTGCTGTTACATGAAACTGGGTAAAAGCCTCTCTTTCTTTAAAAGCTTTTCAGCATTAAAACTATTAGCATCAATGTCTCGTTTTGGTCTGGTTTATTTCACATGACATGTATTCTTGTCATACTGCCACCATTGAAATCACTCAAAAAAACACTCTTTATTGACAACAAAGAACTCTTTTCAGTGCAAGGAGGATTCATGTATTTCCTCTTCTTTCTTCTGCATTGCATATTTAGTAAAGGAGAAAGTGCCCTGATTGTTTCTATAATGTCATCGGTTTAGCTGTTCAAACACGCTGCTCTTTCCAGTGTAATTGTTACTTGCATGTTTTGGGTAAACCAAGAGGCATGATGGGATGCTGGAGTGTTATGGGCAAACCCTGCTTTTACTTTATTGTGTGCTCCCTACATTAAACTGGTTATTGAACCTGGAGCATCTCTCATCTTTCACTTCTACTAATGGTGCTCTTTAACTCTGAAACAAAACACAAATGTGTGTATTGTATTATCATGATGTGCTAGAATTGACCTTGCTCTAAAGACTCACTGTGTTGTCTGTATTAACTTGTATTATAACAAGGTCAAGTTTACTTCCATTAATGTCAGTGGGCATTTGGACAGCATTTAAATACTCCCACTTCTATAACATAAAATATAAAAGAAAGTTTTACAAACGAGAGGAGGCCATTCGGCACTTCTTGCTCGTTTGTTGTTAGTAATATTGATCCCAGAATCTCATCAAGCAGCTTCTTGAAGGATCCCAGGTGTCAGTCAACAACATTACTGGGGAGTTGGTTCCAGACTCTCACAATTCTCTGTAAAAAGTTCCTCCTGTTTTTTGTTTGAAAGCCTTTTTATCTAATTCCACGTGACCCTGGTCCCTGTTTCTTTTTCAGGTCGAAAAAGTCCCTTCGGTCGAAATTGTCCAATACCTTTTAGGATTTGAATGCTTGAATCAGATCACCCGCGTAGTATTCTTTGTTCAAGACTGAATAAGATTTAATTTTTAAGCCTGTCTGCATATGACATGTTCCTTCTATAGCAGCAATATCCTTTTGTAGCTAGGTGACCAGAACTGAACACAATATTCTAGATGAGGTCTTACAAATGCATTGTAAAGTTTTAACATTACTTCCTTGATTTAAATTCAACACTTTTCATTATATATTCGAGCATCTTGTTGGCTTTTTTATAGCTTCCCCACATTGTCTAGATGAAGACATTTCTGAGTCAACATAAACCCTTGGTCTTTTCATTATTCCTTCTTCATTCAGTATCTCCCATATACAGACACAGACCACTGTAGTGTTTAGACGACTGGGTGTGAGGGCCTTGTGTTAACAATGGGAGAACTGGGTTGACTGGGAGGTAACTGCCTATTTCCATTGTCTTATTACTGTGTTATTACATTATGGACAGCAGTGGTGCTCTGCTCCCTCTTGGTCAGTGTGAATGATGGCGGTGTGTGCAGCTTACAGGGTACTGATGCCTGTTCCAGGCTATACAAACACAGAGGGATTCAATCAAACACTAAGTTCACAGTTCATCAGAAGAGTGGATTAGTTCTGTTTTGTATATGTTCTAAACACTGCAATTGTACTAATAAGTGTCATATGATATTTTATAATATACCTGTATTGCCTGTGTGCAGATACTACACTGTTCTCTATTGAAATGTCATTGCCATGTGTTTGCCCAGTTCGAATGCTGTCTAGATCATTTTGAAATTTTCTCCCTTCCTTTCTATATTGGTTAATTATGAGCTTTAATTTTTTCTTTTTTTTAACATGGGAGTCCTTGTCCCTGTGCAACACAATGTAGGAAACATATAGAGAATGTATGTGAATGGTCCAATAAACATCACTGCTGTTTCTCTTAAAAGCGTGTTATTTATTTCTAATACTGGACCCTGTCTTAATGCTGTATTACATTCTGAATATGAATATAGCTGGATTATTAATTGTAGATAATACTTAGAATACCAGATACATATTTAGCATTAAAAGCAATACATGTAGAGTTTATTTAACAGTCGTTCATTATTTTGTGTATCAGCCACCACACAAAGCTGGGCGCAGTGCGGTATACTGTAATGATGCTGCAGTCAGTCATCAGAACTGCCTGAACCATCTTAAAACACGAAGCCTCTAATAAGCTAATTTGTAAAGTTAGTAAAGAATTGCGCTAATATAACAAAAGCTAAATTTGAACCTAGCTGGAGCAACGAGAGAGGGCGAGAGGCGGGGCAGAGAAGGAGGGAGACGCTGCTAGGCAACCGTCGTGAATATTTCTCAGCTGAGCAGAGACCGTTAGAATTTAAAAATCTGACGTTCGAGCGGCGTTAGGCGCTTCGTTAAATTAAACACCGTTGCTGGCATTTTAATTTTGGAAAGAAAACCATTTTAAATACTCAAATAGCACAGTATTAAAAAAAAAAAAAAAAAAAACTTTACTTCAGTTCCAGACCGTTTTCCAACAAATAAAGGATTTACGTATTTATAATAAGTACATTTGTTATGATATTAAGACTAAACAAATGTGCTACAGTTTGTGTATTATTTATTTATTTATTAAATGTTGTAGTATTTCTTTTTAATATTGTATTGTTTTCACAAAATAACATCCATACATTATCAGTTCATCTGCTAGAGTAATCAAATCACAAATATTACTCGTCAGTAATTCATACATAGACACGCTGTGGTAACTCAAGAAGTTAAAAATGTAAGGCTGGATTAAAGTTTAACCAAATAAATATATGTAAC
>CM072693.1:1640097-1678584 GCA_036884735.1 Huso huso | reverse complement strand
AAGAGTGTGGAGGATGCTGTCTACACATGGGAGGGAGTTCAATTCTGCAGCTCAGTGTGACACTGATTGTCTATATTATTAGACAATGCTGACCATTACCACCCCACAATCTCATTACCTAGCTGTGCAATGCTCTGTAGGGTATGGTTCAGAACAATAGCTTTTCTGCCCAGGTTGCTGATAATGTCTTCAATTGGTTTCAGACTGGCGTACCTACCGCTGCAGGCGATGCCAGCACTACTGAGAAGCAGCAGCGCCCAGGGATCACAGTGCTGGAGTTTACCTGACAGCAGACCTGCAAGCAAAGCTTAAACACACCAGCAACCTTCTTTTGTAGCATGGCTGTAACCTTTCTGTTGTGGTCCCTCTCCCCACACACAGCTACAGCACCCATTCTTATTTCTATCAGGCCATTCCCAGTTTGTTTAAAACAGCTGATCCCTGTTGTGCATTTGGTCAATCTCTTCAAGGATATATAATAGAGAAAACATTGTTTTTCTATTGGGTGATTCCCTGCCTCTCATGAAGCAGGTCTTTACATTGTATGGAAAGGTGTCCTTATTTAACATGTAGTCTCAGATTCTCAGTGAGATCACATGCTCACACATGTTTGAATAGAAACACAGCTGCACATGGGCACATATACAAAGTGTTACTTGGAGAGCGTGCTTGATTGATTTGCCCCAGCTCATAATCACTGCACCGAGTCAGGTTTGACCAGTAGACTCCTTTCTTCTCCCAGCTCCTCACAGCCACCCTGTGATGTCACAAGTGTCCCGTGACAGGCCTTGTTCACAGACTGACAAAAAAACATTGTGTTTATATAGAGATTTTCTTCATCTCTCACTTATTTTAAAATCTCTTTATTTGCATTCATGACAACAAATGCTCAAACTGTTGACCAGTATAAATGTTGTCCTGCCAAAAAAACACGATCTGCTGTTACATGAAACTGGGTAAAAGCCTCTCTCTTTCTGTAAAGCTTTTTCAGCAATAAAACTATTAGCATCAATGTCTTATTTTGGACTGGTTTATTTTACATTAATATAGATTAGGAATAGCAGAGGACCTAATACTGATCCCTGTGGTACACCACTGGTTACCTCGCTCCATTTTGAGGTTTCTCCTCTAATCAGTACTTTCTGTTTTCTACATGTTAACCACTCCCTAATCCATGTGCATGCATTTCCTTGAATCCCTACTGCGTTCAGTTTGAGAATAAATCAACCAGGTTAGTTAGACACAATCTCCCTTTCCTAAAACCATGCTGACTGTCTCCCAGGATATTGTTACCATATAGGTCATTTTCCATTTTGGATCTTATTATAGTTTCCATAAGTTTACATATAATAGAAGTCAGGCTTATTGGTCTGTAGTTACCTGGTTCGGTTTTGTCTCCCTTTTTGTGGATCGGTATTACATTTGCAATTCTCCAGTCTGTCGCTACAACCCCTGTGTCACGAGACTGTTGCATGATCTTGGTTAGCGGTTTGTAAATAACTTGTTTCATTTCTTTGAGTACTATTGGGAGGATCTTATCTGGCCCAGGGGATTTGTTTATTTTAAGAGCTCCTAGTCCCTTTAACACTTCTGCCTCTGTTATGCTAAAGTTATTTAAAACTGGATAGGAACAGGTCGACATGTGGGGCATGTTGTCCGTATCCTCCTTTGTAAAAACTTGTGAAAAGTAATCATTTAATATATTTGCTATTTTTGTTTTCTTTGTCTATGATTTTGCCATTTGCATCTCTTAGACATTTAACCTCCTCTTTGAATGTTCCCTTGCTGTTATAATATTGGAAAAACATTTTGGAATTGGTTTGAGCCCCCTTAGCAATGTTCATTCATATCTATCTCTCTTGGCCTTTCTAACTTCCTTTTTGACTTGTGTTTGCAGTTCCAAATAGGAGGAGTTGCAAACACTGTAGCAGCAGCAAAGGTCATTCAAAATGATCTAGACAGCATTCAGAACTGGGCAGACACATGGCAAATGACATTTAATAGAGAAAAGTGTAAGGTACTGCACACAGGCAATACATTTCTCCCCCCTTCCTTTCTATATTAGTTAATTGTAGGCTCTAATTTTTTTTTAACATCACTGAGTCCCTTGTCCCTGTGCAACCACAATGTAGAAACATATAGAGAATGTATGTGAATGGTCAATAAACATCACTGCTGTTTCTCTTAAAGCGTGTTTATTTATTTATAATACTGGAGCCTGTCTTAATACTGTATTACATTGGGAATATGAATAGAGCTGAATTATTAATTGTAGATAATACTTAGAATACCAGATACATATTTAGCATTAAAAAGCAATACATGTGATTTATTTAACAGTCGTTCATTATTTTGTGTATGAGCCGCCACACGAAGCTGAGTGTAGTGCGGTATACTGTAATGATGCTCCAGTCAGTCTGCCGGACTGCACCTGAACCATCTTAAAAACACGAAGCCTCTGATAAGCTAATTTGTAAACGTTAGTAAAGAATTGCGCTAATATAACGAAGCTAAATTTGAACTCCTAGCTGGAGCAACGAGAGAGGGCGAGAGGGCGGGACAGAGAAGGAGGGGGAGACGCTGCTAGGCAACCGGCTCGTGAACATTCCACTCAGCTGAGCAGAGACCGTTAGGATTTAAAAATGCGAACGTTCCGAGCGGCGTTAGGCGCTTCGTTAAATTAACACACCGTTGCTGGCATTTTAATTTTGAAGATAACCATATTTTAAATACTCAAATAGCACTGTATTAAAAAAAAACACTTTACTTCAGTTCCAGACCGTTTTCCAACAAATAAAAGGAAGTGCGTACTTATAAGTATATTTGTTATGATATTAAGACTAAACAAATGTGCTACAGTTTGGTGTATAATTTATTTATTTATTAAATGTTGTAGTATTTCTTTTTTTAATATTTTATTGTTTTCACAAAATAACATCCATACATTATCAGTTCATCTGCTAGAGTAATCAAATCACAAATATTACTCGTCAGTAATTCATACATAGACACGCTGTGGTAACTTCAAGAAGTTAAAATGTAAGGCTGGATTCAAGTTTAAACAGATAAATAAGTAAATACATTAATAACGACATGAAACAAAAATACGTTTTGGTAGCTCATACGTAGGCCTATTTAAATTACAATATGCGACCTTTTTTAGAAATGGATTTATATACTACCTGCCATTTAAATCTAAATTATATTTAAAACTGTTTGAGGGGCAGACTAGCATAGATGATTTCTAAAATCCATTAATATATTAAACTATAACACCACATTAGCACTCCGAGAAATATAGAAATTGATCATTTGTAAATAATTAGCTGCGAGATTATAATCAGAATTATGGATGCATGGATTTTTGATTAAAATACACCCACATGTATTTTTGTTTCATGTCGTAATTTATGTATTTATTTCATTTTAACCTCTTGCTGGTGCCACGGCTTGTCTCTGTATCAATTCACTGATATTTGAGGTTTTGTTTAGTACACACTAGCAGGTGATCTGATAATCTTATTGATGTTATTTTGTGAAAACAATAACACGTTAATACTGTGCTACAAAAAATGACTCGCCGTGTTGTAACTTGTGCGGGTGATGTCATGGGTTGTCATGGCAGTGCCGATCATCACGGGAGGGGTTATCAGTGGTTGTCGGAGGAACGCTGGAGTTCCGCTGGCTTCCGAGGTATCCAACCCGAATATCTAAATCAATACAGTGACAACAAAGGAATGTGACATATAAACCTAATGACTACATTAATGAAGCAGTAATACACGACAGGGTGTGTGTGTTATCATGAGGTAATATCACCACGCCTTGGGTGCGTTGGGAGGCACTAGACGAAGTCGAGTTCTTCAACCGCCCAGGAAGTGGTGATATATCTCATGATAACACACACACCCTGGAGTGTATTATTGCTATTATTAAATGGGTCTAGGAGTGTGGTGTTGTTGGTAAATAAAGAAGACTTTAATATTAATATTTTTTATTTGTGTTCCACTGAGAGAAGTAGTTCCACAGTAACTAAAAATGGTGAGATTAACAATTAAACATTTGATTTTAAACCGTTTTGAATAATATTTTCTTTTTCGGGGCTTCGCTAATAGTTTCTTGTTTAGGCTTTGTAGATATTGAACTGGATCATTGTTTCAACGTGTATGTCTGGGTTTTGTCCAGTAGATGGAGCTGCTGCTGCTGTTGTGATGTTTTGTTTAGCAGAATGCAGTTCACGTACCGTGTTACAAACGGGACGGCGCTGTACAGAGCGGTACAAACTGGGCAATTAAAATCTCCGGTAGTATTACAGACGGGCCGCCGATAATCTCTGATTAACCGAACATGAATATAAATACAAACCCAGTCTGTTTCAAAGAGCACTCAGAGTGACGGCGCCGGAGAGTCTGCGAGCAGGTTTAATAATATGAATGTGTCTGATCGAGTCTCGCATCAAACTCAGCGTCCTCTATATAATATAAACACATTACACAAGGGGTTGCCAGCGGGTGTAGTGAACTCAGTTCCAATAACTCAGCTCTCATATATATATATATATATATATATATATATATATATATATATTTATATTAGTCCTCCTGTTTACCAAACAGCTCAAAGAATGGAACTTCTGGTTCGGACTGGTGCGCAGATCTAAAGATTCCCCGCATCGGGTGTACCGGTTTGTTATGGAACGTGTTTCGTAAAAGGAGTTTATCCAGTAACAGACTATATAAAACAGTCAAAACAAACATGAAGAGAACATGTTGCCAAGTAGTGGTTTGCTTAACCAATAACTCAAAAAAAAAAAAAAAAAATTAAGACTCATTTGTACAGTGTCAAAACTGAAAAAGTTAAACTAATACCTTACTTGGAGATCTCACCAGGGACCACTTCCAGTAAAAGACGTATAAACTGCAGTGAACACAATGAATACAAACTTGCATTCATAACAAAAAAAACAAGCAATCAGCCCATATAAATCTACACACTTTTTGTGACGCTAGAATAAGGTATAATATATAGGAGTGTTGATAATTTCACCCTAAACTTGCATACTGAAAGCAGCATGTCAAAGCAAAAAGGAACATAAAGAGGGTTACAACTCAATGGAGAAGGAAAGTCTTTGCCCCCGGGTTCACACAGTGAATTAGTGAAGAGTCCTTGAGTAACACACCATATTGAGAATGGCCTGATCAGGAAACAAGCAAAGCATTCAATGCAGTAAGAGGAGAGAATCCCATTAACATGGCCATTCTGACCCACACCAATATATAATCTATGTAGAATTAGTCAAGCACCCACCAAATAAATAAAAATATATAATATAAAAAAAAAAAAAAAAAAAAAAAAAAAACCACACACCAAAAACCAGTCTTTACAAGCAAGATTTTTATTTATCAATACACACTTTTGGGCATTTTCCAAAAATATACAACTCCAGCTACGAAGACAACCACTGAACACACACCCATTGCAGCTCCCAGAAGGGACCACACATTGAATTGGGCTGCAAGAGAAGAAAGAAATAGATAGTGGAATATAAAGAGATAGTTATATATTTTACTTTAACTGCAATTGTGTTCACATCATGCATATTACCGCTTCTAGGCATAAAGTGAAGGGATCCATCTCTCTTCAGCTCAATTGGGCCAGAAGACACAAACGCCTTTACTGCACCACCGTCCATCCCTTCAGCACTGCGACCTACAGGAGGAATTAGGAGGAGTCCATCAAAACAAATGGACAAAAATGCATGCAAAATTTCCCCCCCCCCCAACAGACAGAGCTCTTACCAAGCCTCTGTTTCCCTGGAATGCACCGTCTGCTACAGAGGCTGTCTGATGGCCGGTTTGAATCACATACCACAACACTGCAGTGGAAGTAAATCTGAAAGACAGCACACCTTGTCAAGTAAAACTAGCATCAATAGATCAGGCAGGACCATCATCCAATGAGGATTACTGAATTGAAAAACAAATATTGCATCATAGCAAGTGTTTCTTGCAAGTGTGCAGTTATATTTCATTCCAACTCACTAAAGATTTGAGCACAGTGACCATTTGCTGCTTGCAAAGCAATCCAAACCACACATTGTGGTACAAGATCCCCATACCAACACTCCACTTTACCTGTCCTTTCAGTGCATCCCGGCCGCTTGTGAAGGAAAACATTTTCACTTCAAACCTCTTCAGATGGGAAGGGAACAGCACTCTTGCATTGCTGGAGACTGGGTGAAAGATGGTCAAGTACTCATCTGCAGAGTTCTCACAGCTAGGAATAGAAAGTAGGTCAGGAGCACATCAGCCACAACCCCAATTCCTAGGTTTTGTAGCAGCAATATCATATTCCAGGATCTTACCTGTCCACAACAACATCCCACTTTGGAGAGCTATTCCTGTCAGCAGAATAGGTTGCCCAGCAGTTCTCCAAAAACAATTCAGCCTGTGGATCCCTGCTGTACAGGAGTTCTACCTCAAAATACAAGGGTCTTCGCAAGTACTTCACAACAGGGTAATCCTGAGCTCCATAGAAGTCATTGTAGGTTGAATCTGCAGAGATGCAAGGGAGAATTTTATAGGTGGAAACACGCTACTAGAGCATCTATATTATTTCAATTGCCAAGTCATACCCAATGCAAGCCGCATGATGACTGCAAGGTCCCCCATGCCAGGCTGGACTACAGGTGCAGGATTATTCTGGTACAAGAACTGCACTACCTTGGTGTCATTGACTAGATAGTGACAGGCAACTCTCAACCTGGAAAGAGGAGATGGGGTTAGCAGAGTTTCAGCCTCAACCACAAGGATACTCAATTTGATTGCAATCCTTACCGGTAAGATGTGAACAGCACTTCATTCTCATAAGTCAGGAGGTTGTTGTCAAACTGGAAGAGAAATCACAAAGGCTCAGGTTGCAATGAACTTGTAGATTTAGTATGGAGCTGCATACCAAGTTGCAGACTAGCTAATATGGTACTCGGGATCATCCCCAGCTGTGTACTAACTAACCAATTTCACAATTTTAAAAATAAAAAAAGCTTTGGTTATAAATAGTTCAGTTTCACAATTGAACATGAGACTTACTATATTTGTTCCATGTTAGAACAATACCACAAGGCTGTCTATAGAAACTGCTAGACTAAATATTGTTTTAGTAACCTCTAGGAGGGCAACAGCAGTTATTTTGGGTTTGTTGCAAATACACAGCTGGCGACCCTTGAGCTGCAATTGGTATTAACTCATTTACTAGTTTAGTCCCGTCCTCTGTATTAACCACAAGATCATCCCCAGTTAGTATGCTCCTTTCAGTTCACTGCAACTGACCCAAAAGGTCTAGAGGCAGCACATCCAATACCATATCCAAGAATCATGTCCTGTATCACAGCACCTTGATCAATACAATGGTGGCATCCTTCAGATGACAAGTGTCCGATTCATGCAAGCAATTCAGCGGATACAAAACACAGGTCACCATGGGTCCCCAGAATGATCCAGGTGTGTTGTGGCCACTCCTTGTCAACATGAACTTCCTCAAATAGGATTTTCGATGTGTCAATACTAACCCTTCTAGTTGTGCCACAGGAGTTGACATTGAAGTAGAAAACCGCATTGATAGCATCAGACTGAAGAGGCCGGCAACTTGGATCCCTTAAAGTTAGTTGACGGAGACAAGCTGGGGACAGATTCCACTTTCACAGCAAGAGCTGCCATAGTTCCATTGGTGAAGCAATCTGAAACACAGCATTTGGATCCAGGTTAAGGAAACAGATTATAGCTTCAATACCACTTCATGCAGCTATTATACAGAATGCTTGGTCTGCAGGAGAGTTACCAATCATCTTTGTAGGGAAACTGCAGGACAGAGAGAAGTCAGCCACCACAACCATGGTCCCAATATCCTTCAAGGTCAAGTCAAGCCTGCTTCTGATGCCTGAAGAACTGATCACCTACAGAGACAATACATCAGGTCAGTAATGTGGTGAACCCAAAAACAGCTAAGCCACATTTTAAAGTTCCATCACTTACTTCATATGTGGCATCAACTGAATTGTATGGCACAGTCATCCAGAAATTGGTAGAGTTGGCATTATACTTGTACAGGGCAAGCAGACTTCCACCAAGTTCTCTTGAGCCCACAAAAGGAATCCAGTTGCGACCCATGTTGCCATATGTTACCATGGTATAGAATGCAGCACCATCACAGTAGCCAGTTACTGTAGGTGGAACTGCAAGAGGAAGAGCAGTTGTGGCAATGGACTGGATTGGTTAGAAAAGGGAAGTTGTAGACCAAAGAGTCAGGCACTTACTGATGTCTTTGAGAATGGCTTCAACTACAGCAGGATGATTAAAGGGTGTATTCTCTGGCACTATATTTAGCAAGTAGGTCAGGGGCAGAATGTAGGTTCTGGTGTCTGGAGGAGTTACCTGAAAGAAAAGCAAGGGTTTCTAGGATTAAACCCAAAGTCAGACAGCAAGCAACACGTCCACAGGAAGCAAGTGTTTTCAAAGGGCAATTGAATGGTTGAACAGGTGGGATGTTACCTTTTGCTTCACATTGGGGTCCTCAAATGGCACCTGGAGAGTGTAGGTCTTGGATCCATTGGGAAAGACATGCTCCTGGACATTGTAACCTTTTAGGTTGGCTTCTGGCACAGTTAACGTCTCTGGTCCAACTATAATTTTGACCAGCTCCACATCAGGCAGGAATGTCCCCAGGGTCACATTGAACACTCTGGCTTTAGGAACAGTGTCTGAAATTAAAGCATGCAGTTAAAATGAAGGATATGAAGTGGAGCACTGCAGCAAATCCCTTTGATTTACTGCATGTGGACAAGTTCTACATACTGTTTGTGACAACTGGTGGCCGAGGCATGAAAGGAGTGGTTATTGGATGAAGTACTGTGTACTTGGTCTTCTCAGGCCCATCTTGCCAGGTATGCTCCAGCATTGGTTCAATAGAGTAAGAGATCACATAGGTGTTGTCCAATACATGGCTCTGAAAGCACAGAAGCATCTTAGGAAGCAAGCTTTTAAATGAGAATGACTTAAAATGTTGAACTTCTACATACCTTGTAATATCCACCATCAGCTCCCACAGGAATTTTTACAGTGATTAGCTGGGGACCAACATCCAGTTTATAATCTCGATTATGAATCGTTGCAGGGTCAAGCTTGCGGCCATCAACTCCCATTTGAACATCAAGGGTAGTAATTTGTGGTGTCGGAACAAGGGGAGGTAGAACACGGGGAACATTCCATGTAATCATCTGTTCTGTGAAGGCGGTTCCATCTGACAGAAATGAACACCATAGACTTGGTATAGAAAACTCACTTAAACCTAGAACAGTTCTTGATCACCGTTGCCCTCCATAAGCTTACTCACCAGTAGGACATGTAACTGCAGTGTCCACCATCATGACCATCCATCTTTGCTTATAAAAGGTGGTTGATCTTAGCACAGCCATTGGTACAGTTTGGATCTGTTGGAGGGGAGGGGGAACTTTTACTAAAATAAAAGCAAGACTAAATCTACCTTCATAGTCTGGATATACTGTACTAGACAACAATGAAGCCTAGACTACTTACCACCTGAGGCTGGCTTTCTGTGGAGTTGTATGCAGCTCTAACCAGAATTCGAGTTGGTGTAGTGTTTATGCCATAGCCATTTGTCATGGCCTGAGCAACAGTCATGGTTGTCTTTCTATTTGCTGGGAGATGGAACACAATTTTCCAGATGCTGTTGTCAGCAGCAGTTGCCTAGCAAAGAGAAATCCTCATTAGAATAGGGAGTTTGAACACAAAGCATTCCCAGTCTAAAGGATTTGTCATAACAGATGTCTTGTTTAATAAACAGGAACTAAAACTGAAAAGGTGAAAGTTTAAGAACGTATCACTGAAAGTTCTAGGTTCAGCGGGCATCTAATGGAACAGAGTAAATCCTCAAATACAACTGCGTACGAAAGAGCCTACGTGAAAGCAAGTACTGTATCCGATACAGGCAGAGTTTACAGCCATTCATTTGTACTGGACCTTAATACATCAGTGTACCAAACTTTAGGACAATACCTGAAATTGCACCTATGCAGCAGACTTCAAAAAGTAAATCAGGACACATTTTGCATGAAGGGTTTATAACCCTGCACATATGAAGCCACTATCTCAGTGGTTGAAATACAAGGCTTACACACTGACAAGAAAGGGTTAACTTCTCCACAATCATATTTCACCAAAGCAATCACAGAATACATGCAAAGCCAATGCCTTAAATGTCACACAATTCCAATATGGCCACCCTCTTGGGAGACAGGTTAAAGTTAGGGGGGCCATTAGATTTTTGCTTCCTCTAGATGAGACAGTAGAGTAGACCTCAATAGGCAAGACCAAGGGGACGTGAATGAAGCAAATGCAAAGTCACATGATTCTACCTCAGGGTATGCAAGGGACCAATCAGGATCATCTTGAACAAAGTTTGGCTCAATAAGTGGCACACCTCTTCTCACAGAAACCTAAAGAGAATTCACATTAGTCACGAGTGAAGCACTTCTGTAGTGACAATTAAAATACCCACACAACCCAACAAGTTATACTGAACAGCATTATCACATCCCAACAGCCTTTACCTCCATGTAGTTTCTTTCACACATAATCTCCCTCTCTGCCCATGGAGAATAGGGGCATGTCATGCTCTGAACATAGGAGGAAGCTGAAGTCATAGCACTGTTTGAGAAGACACTGATTTGTACTGTCAGCTTGTAGGTCTCATCATTCTGGAAACAAAGGCTAAAGTTAGTCCCAGCATGTCACCATTAGAAACACGTTTACAAGAAATAAAATGATGACTCACTGTGTTCTGAGCAAAGCAGCTCAGCACAGAAGCAAGGAACTTGGCATTTCCCAAGAAGTCAACGGTTAAGCTATATCCACACTGTGCAGCCAGTCTTGGAGAGAGGGACACAAGCACCCCCTTATTGTCTATGGAAAAGAAATTCGGTTGGCCTTTCAAGAAACTGTACACATGATCAAGCAAGGTAGAGATATAACAAAGTGAATACCCCCACCGCCCCGTCCCATCTACTTATTGAAATTGTCATAACTATTTATATTAATAGAATTATACGCTCGTTCAGAAAAGTACATTTAGAGAAAATGATTTCTATTTCTGCACACTTGCAGTCAACAAATCTGACTAAGGTTGTAGCAGCATAGGTTTATTTAGTATGATCAGCAACATGCTTTTAAAGCTAACGCAAGAACCTTTCATAGCCTGCATTTCACAAAAACGAAGCCTGGTTGCTGCCATACAGCGCGGGAGTGCTCTGTACTTAATTCACGTTATTACATTACGAGTCAGGCTTTTTACATCAAAAGCTTGCCATTAAAAAAATGATCACTCACCAATCACATTGATGCGAAAATACTTTCCAACAAAAGACTTATCCAACATCATCACCATAACACTCCCTTGACATTCTGTCCTCACCGAGCCTGCAGAAGACAACGATACTTGAAAACACACAACCGGCAAATAAACAGGAAGCTAAAAGGACAGCTCTGCTGAAGCGACCGTTATCGTACCTAGAGGGGGGTTCTGCGTCCAAACTTCAGTGACTAACACTGCTAACAGCAATGTTATTCTGCATTGGAAAAAAAACACGCAAGTGAGAAACACACAATAAAATGAACGTTTCTAAAGAAGAGAAAAGATCAACAATTACCCAAATCTAAGACAACACGGCATCATTAAATCCAAGGCAGCCCCGACCGTGAACTTCTTTCACCGTTATAAAGAAACAATAATAAAAACAAAACCGCCAGTAGCTGAGTTTGGTGTTCCTTAGAGCGCAATGGGTTTATAAAGAGGTTCAGGTGCTAATGGGAGCTAATTAGCTGCAATTGATGCACGCACCTCTTTCATATTAGTCCTCTGATTGTCAGTCAGTACGTTAATTATAATAAATAATAATAATAATAATAATAATAATAATAATAATAATAATAATAATAACCCATTTAGAAGATTGTACTTTGAAATTAAGTTTGGCAGAAGTACGTACGGAACAAACTGGACTGTCACCGACAAGGACTGTCTGATTAAAGGCTCAGCTATGGAGGCATGTAGTAAACAAACCCCAATGACTAATAAAAAGCAGGCCGCGCAAATGAAGAAACACATTTATATCATGCAGGAATCCAGGCAGATGTGTTGCCTGCGCCAGTTTGAGGGGACGAGAATGACAGCTCGAGTTCTGATGTGAACATCCACAAGTCAATTACCGATTTTTACAATTTCACCAGACTGACAGGTAGGCTAAGCAGACATTAATGTAGACAATTTATTTGAGGCCACTTGATTTAAGAAACAGTGCAAAGCATCTCTTTAGCATGTCAGATTTGCCATGACAGGGGCAGTCCCGGGGAATAGAATGACCAAGTGGCAAATGGAAAGCACAGCGCTTAACCTGAAATACAACGCGCAGTATTGATTTAGAACAGACTAAACACAAATCGGATGGCGTGCTGGAAATTGTAATCAATTTATTTAAGATTTGAAGTTCCCATTTCAATTATAGAGCTTAATTACATTCATTATTTTATGTATAATTAATTCAATTAGTGTGTTGAGCATTTTCAATTTGGCACATTATCTTCGAGTGTTGTGCTTTGTCTATTTGACAGCTGTTATTTCAATTCAAATGTTGAAATTTGTCGTTGATGTTTGACGCTCTGGCTTTTGCAGTTAACATTTTTGTTACATTCCACCTCTCATAGGTTTGAACACAAACGGGTTTATTTGTGAAATTGTCAGATTGTTTCTTGTGTATCCAGCGATCATCTGAACTAACTGGTTCAGTAGTCTGTTCCCGTGAATAGACAGCACATGCCTGAGGGGGTGTGTTCTGTTCAGCTGTGCATTTGAGTAAAGTTTGTCGCGGAGTTTTAAACGTTCCTATGGCAACTGAGTCAACAAAACAAACGTCATCACGCATTGAAACGCAAGCTAAGGGCGAGAAGTAAATGATAAAAAGTGAAAGCAGTGTGAGTCAGTGGAATTTTTTGATTTTTCGATTTTATCAAATGTTCACGATAATCATGTATTTTCTGTAAATGCGGAATGCAATTAGCTGATATGTAAAAGCATGAATAAATGAATGGTGTCTATTCCTGACGCATCGGTAAAGTTTAGTATAGTGCCGCTTTTGTAGCAGCAAACAGGCTTGTTCCGTCGCCTTGATATTCTTGTGCTGAACAACCTCGATTCTACTGCGAGGTCCCTTTAGGCAGAGCTGTGGACTCGAGTCGCATTTTTGTGAACTTGAGACGACTTGAGATGTGAAAGAATTGACTTGAGACTTGACTTGGGACTTGATGAAAATGACTTGACAATAATAAAAATTCAAACGCTGCACCGGTATGACGGCTCGTGTTGCACCCTCGCTCTGCTCCTCCTCTCGCGCTCTCTCTCTCCCTTCACTCTCGTGCTGCTAACGCGTGCGTGAGTGTGTGTGTATCACTGCGTGTGTGTGCGTGAGTGTGTGTGTGTGTGTGCGTCCGTGTGTGCGTGTGTGTGTGTATCACTGCGTGTGTGTGTCAGTGTGTGAGTGTGTGTGTGTGTGTGTGTGTGTGTGTGCGTCCGTGTGTGTGCGTGTGTGCTTGTGCGTGTGTGTCAGTGTGTGTGTGTCAGTGTGTGTGTAGCACTGCGTGTGTGTGTGTCAGTGTGTGAGTGTGTGTGTGTATCACTGCGTGTGTGTGTATGTATGTATCACTGCGTGTGTGTGTATCACTGTGTGTGTGTGTGTGTTTTGTATCACTATGTGTGTGTGTGTGTATCACTGCGTGTGTGTGTGTATGTATCACTGCGTGTGTGTGTATCACTGTGTGTGTGTGTGTGTGTGTGTGTGTGTGTGTGTATCACTGTGTGTGTGTGTGTGTGTGTATCAGTGTGTGTGTGTCAGTGTGTGTGTTTGTGTGTGTGTGTCCAGTGTGTGTGTATCAGTGTGTGTGTGTGTATCAGTGTGTGTGTTTGTGTGTGTGTCAGTGTGTGTGTTTGTGTGTGTGTGTGTGTCAGTGTGTGTGTTTGTGTGTGTGTTTGTGTGTGTGTCAGTGTGTGTATCAGTGTGTGTGTGTGTGTATCAGTGTGTGTGTTTGTGTGTGTATCAGTGTGTGTGTTTGTGTGTGTATCAGTGTGTGTGTGTATCAGTGTGTGTGTGTGTGTGTGTGTGTGTGTGTGTATGTATCACCGCGTGTGTGTGTATCACTGCGTGTGTGTGTGTGTGTGTGTGTGTGTGTGTGTGTCGTGTGTGTGTGTGTGTGTGTGTGTGTGTGTGTGTATCACTGTGTGTGTGTGTGTGTGTGTGTGTGTGTATCACTGTGTGTGTGTGTGTGTGTGTGTGTGTGTGTATCACTGTGTGTGTGTGTGTGTGTATCACTGTGTGTGTGTGTGTGTGTGTGTGTGTGTGTGTGTGTGTGTGTGTGTGTGTGTGTGTGTGTGTGTATCACTGCTTGCAGTTTAAACAATGGCTCACAGGAAACCTGTCCCTGGAAGATGAACGGATGTGGTTTACAGCCCTAATACATTGAAACCGTTTCAAATAAAAGCAAAATTGACAAGAGTCCCTGCAATGGCCATTATGGCACCAACTTAAACACAGTAATGTTTTTTTCTTAATGTGCCAGTACAGTGTCAGTTCCAACACAATTCAGATTGCCAGCACTGGGCCATGTACTGGGCCCATGTGCAAACAATACCGATCAAATTCTGGCACGCAGTTGTTCCAATATAGTCAAATTGGCCTGTCAGCATTGCACCAAAACTGGTGAAAAGGTTTGCCAATATGTGTCCAGTATTGGCCCTTTTCAGACATGTATACTGAGCAGCTGGGAATCTGCATGAATTCAGTGTTTTAATTGTCTGAGAGGCACACAGTGTTTTATGTAGCCCTTTGAGCCACTTTGGCTCAATGACCTAACAAACGTCTCAGCTGAGGTGTCCTCTATGACGGGCTCCTAAGTGTAGTCACTCCAGCAAGTTAAACCAGTTGCTTCCAGATAGTTTGAATACACACCTTTTGCAGTGCGATACAGGGGAAGAGTCACTGAGATTTTCAAAGCTAAGAAAGGCGTAGGCTACCTTTACAAATAAATAATACTTCAATAAGAAATCAAGACCCGTCTGTGACTACGGATATGTATCTTTATAAATCACAGACTTATAAGTAAACAGCATCTAAGCAACTCCATAAGATTCTTAAGAAGCCCAGGCGTAAACGAATATCAAACAAGCCATCCTTAACTTATTTTTTATTTCCATTGATCTAAATTCAATTTTAATATCCACATTCATGATATAACTCTATATAGAGCCACAATGGCACGCAAGCACTACATCTATCCCTGTGGAAGATGAAGGGATGTGGGTCAGCAGCGGGTACACTGGACAGCTCCAGCGATTCAACACATGATCCAGAGAAGCGGCTCCGTTTGCTTTTCCAAATATCTGTCTACAGAAGAACAGGAACATCTTCCTTCAGATGAACCAGGATTTTCTTTCCCCTCTGTTGCAACGTCATTCAATTGATTTTCATGTTCCTCTAAGACCTCTCGGTTTGGATTTAATTTACTGAATGCTCTTGTGTTAAGAAAGCGCAGCAGTTGTGAAAGAGCCTGGATAGCTCAGTCGGTAGAGCATCAGACTTTTAATGAGGGTCCAGGGTTCAAGTCCCTGTTCGGGGATGTTTATTTCAGGACTATGGATACATATAGCATGACAATAAAACAATGACGTCACACTTTTAACACGCTGACGTGTTCCCGTGTCAGTCGTGTTCGCAGCTGATTTACAGTCAGCAGTTCTGCAGGCGCACAGCATGCTGGGATGCAGGTCACTTTTTCTTTTTAAAAGCCCCCTTGCGCGCCGCACTGCAGACCGGTGTTTATATTGCCAAATAAATTGCAGGCGAGTTTGGATATTTACTTTTAAATTAGTATACGTTACCATTCAAGTAAAAACGGTATGAATGTATTTATCAATTGATCGTTTAACCTATTACATCCCTAGTAGAGACATAGTATAATTAAAAAAATGACATGTAATGCTTTTGCTAACCAGTATCTTTCTCTTTCTCGTATATAAAAGCTGCATGTCACATTTTGTAGAAGCTTGTCGTTCCTTGTTAGTGCCGCTCTATAGAACATCTGGACTTGACCACGTTTGATAAAAACACAGAAACACAATTTTGTTGGCCCAGCCAGCCCTAGCCCAGCCAGCAGTGGAAACGAGGTATAAATCCTAACCACTAGAGCACCGGGGAAACTGATTACTTATGAGAACATCTGGGGTGGAATGAATTATTATTCACTGAGCAAAGAAGCAGGAATCCTGCTGAACATTCTCACTACATGAGCACCGTGCTGCTGGGCTGTGGAATTACTCTCTCCCTCTTGTGGTCACAGAGTGTAGTGCAGTCTGTGATGCTAGGCTGTGGAATTACGCTCTCCCTCTTGTGGTCACAGAGTGTAGTGCAGTCCGTGCTGCTGGGCTGTGGAATTACTCTCTCCCTCTTGTGGTCACAGAGTGTAGTGCAGTCTGTGATGCTAGGCTGTGGAATTACTCTCTCCCTCTTGTGGTCACAGAGTGTAGTGCAGTCCGTGCTGCTGGGTTGTGGAATTACTCTCTCCCTCTTGTGGTCACAGAGTGTAGTGCAGTCTGTGATGCTAGGCTGTGGAATTACTCTCTCCCTCTTGTGGTCACAGAGTGTAGTGCAGTCCGTGCTGCTGGGATGTGGAATTACTCTCTCCCTCTTGTGGTCACAGAGTGTAGTGCAGTCTGTGCTGCTGGGCTAAGGAATTACTCTCTCCCTCTTGTGGTCACAGAGTGTAGTGCAGTCTGTACTGCTTGCTGTAGAATTGCAACAGAAATCCCTTCCCATGCTGGTGGAATGACATGCTGTAACCTCTATGCTGACACACACTGATATGAGTCTGCAGGAATAACTGGGGTGTGGGACAGACAGCTTACAGCAACTCTCAGAGAGGAGAGCAAGGGGAGAATCATTGTGTTTAAAAAGCTGACCTGCTAAAGGGACATTTTAACATTCTTTAATATTCACTGGCAGGGGTGGAAGTTGTAGATGTTGAGATATTAGAGTCAGCGTTTCCAAGCATGCATCACTGTGAGCAGCTCCTTCCTCCAGACACAGACCACACTGTAGTGTTTAGATGACTGTGTGTGAGGAACCTTGTGTTAACAATGGGAGAACTGGGCTGATTGGGGAGGTCACTACTGCCTATTTCAATTGTCTTATTACTTTGTTATTACATTATGGACAGCAGTGGTGCTCTGGCTCCCTCTTGTGGTCAGTATTAATAACAAGAGTGCTGCTGACAGTAGTAATCTCCTGCATCTTCAGCCTGGACTCCACTGATGGTCAGCATGAAGTTTGTTCTTGACCTGCTGTCAGTGAATGGAGCTGGAGCTCCAGAGACTCGGCTATTCAGTGAAGAGAACAGGAGTTTAGGAGCTCCTCCGGGTTTCTGCAGATACCAGGCTAGACTGCTGGTAAAACCAGAGCTACTGGATCTGCAGTTCAGAGTGACACTCCCTCCTATAGAGACAGACTCCACTGTGGGACTCTGAGTCAGGACAATCTGACCGCTGGATTCTGAAAATAAAACACAGAACATCAACCCACCGAGTCAACAGCCTCGTCCATTAACTGCATTCCACTGTGTGTGCTGAGGGCTGATATTAATAATAATTTATAATAATGAGGATTTCTTACCATGAGCAAAGAGTGCCAGTGTGCAGAGGAGGAGCCCCAGTGAAGCCATGTTCTCTGTGTGTCTCAGTGACTGTGAAAGGCTGAACTGTCAGCTTTAAAACCCTGAGCAATGGAGCAGTGCAGTTATTCTAGCTGTTTGTGTAGAGCAGTGAGGCAGGCACAGGTATGCAAAGCACCTTCCTTTATACAAATCCTGTCCCAGGCAGTTAGATGAGATCTGAGCCGTGAGCACCAGTGGGGCTTCATAGGGTTGGCCACTTTTACTGTTTTCTTCTATTTTTACCCCAGTCAAAGCTCTCAGTATATCACTGCTGTCTAATCTGTGTGTCTGTCTAAACTGACAATAATGTTTGTGTTTGTGTCATTATTTCAATCCTATTGAGAATTAAAGGTATGTAGTGCCCCTACCCTAACCTAGTGTTATACCTTCCCATGTGTTGCTGCTGCTGTACAAGTAATGGACCTGTCATTTTTCTTTTCATTGTTCTCATTTTGACAGCTTCTTACTCTTCTAAATGGAACATCTACTTCACTGTCTTTCACAGGCCTTTCCAAGATGTACCTTGAACTGCTACGAGTGCGTTTTCATGATTTCAATCATGCTAATATTTAACAAGCCAGGGGAAAAGGTAGAAAACTCATTGTGGCAGAATGAGGGTACTGCCCTATGTTTATAGTGTGGGTGTATATGTGTGTTTTGTAGTGGTGGTGGGTAATTAAAGGGTTAATTCACTAGCACTTTAAAAACATGTGAGAATGTGGTGGAGGGTTTAATTGATTAAGTGGGTGTAAATTGCTGCACAGGTGTGTATATAAGGGAGCACTGAGAGCACAGGTTTAGTTGGTGTTAGGATTCTGGAGAGTGTAGAGGTGTTCTTTGTTCTTTGTTCTTTGTTCTTTGTTCTTTGTTCTTTGTTCTTTGTTCTTTGTTCTTTGTTCTTTGTTCTTTGTTCTTTGTTCTTTGTTCTTTGTTCTTTGTTCTTTGTTCTTTGTTCGTGCGAGATCTGTTTTTGTTTAAACTGTTTATTTTGTTGTTTTTTGTTTAATAAATACGCGCTGTAGCGCTTTCACCTGCCGTCTGTCTCCGAGTCTCCCTACCTTGCCGCCTGTCATCCTGTGACATTGTGGTGTTAGAAGTGGGATTAAAGCACCTCCCGGAGACTCGGAGCAGAGTAGGTGTTTTTTTTTGTTTAAAAAATAAATAAATAAATAAAAAAATAAAAAGAAAATGGAGCTGGCCCAGGAGGAGGCAGATGACAATTGGGAACTATTTTTAAAAGGGCTCGCAGCAGAGTTGTGCCCTGGCTGTGGGGCATATGGGCACACAGTGGCCATCTGCCCCCACCCAGTATGAGGAGGAGGAGGAGCTGCGCTGCAAAAGTCCAGGGGAGGAGCCAGTGCGTCCTGTGTCCGGAGGGAGGAGCCAGTGCGTCCTGTGTCGGGAGGGAGGAGCCAGTCGTCCTGTGTCCGGAGGGAGGAGCCAGTGCGTCCTGTGTCCGGAGGGAGAAGCTGAAAGCCCAAACCCTATTTTTTTTTGGGAGGGACGGGGCGTGAAGCTCAGGCTCCACAGCAGCCGCTGTTTTGCTGCTGAAGGGCCCAGCGGAGACGCCCGCCACCAGCCCTACCCCGCTGTCGGAGGAGCCGGCAGCACCACCAGCCCTACCCCCCGCTGTCGGAGGAGCGGCAGCGCCACCAGCCCTACCCCCGCTGTCGGAGGAGCCGGCAAGCGCCCCAGCCCCCCCGCTGTCGGAGGAGCCGGCAGCGCCACCAGGGAAAAGGTAGAAAACTCATGTATTGCCTCTTTGCCAACTCATTTGTTGACATGCTCATTCTCTAATGTATTTGTAATCTCAAACAGCATTTCCTAGCTGTGTGTTGCTCTGCAGTCCCAGTTCTTCCCCATGTCTGTGTCCTGCAGCCCCTGAATCACTGCTGCTCTTCATGAAGCCCAGAGTGTGCAGTATGGGGCAGGAGGTCAGTGTGAGGGGTAGTGCTGCACTGGGTGTGCTGGGGAGGGGCTGGGGGCACTTTTAGATTGTTTTGAAATCTGTTCATAAATATTGTGCTGTTCATAAAGGAAGGGTTGTGGCTGTGAAAGGCACTATAAAATGAGCTGTGGTCACTGTGTGAAGCCACAGAATCCAGGTTTAAAAGAGCCCCCCTCTGTGAGGTTGGAGCAGTGCAGTGTCAGTGTGCAGAGCTGCTGTGTTTGCAATGAGCTGTGTGATGTGTGGAGTCAGTGGAGCCCTTTAGAGAGCTGGAATACTGGACTGACACTGAGAGAAGAGGGGCTCCACTGTGCACGACTGCTCTTCACAGCTGCTCTGTTCTTGTACAATAACTCTCCTCATGGCATTCTCCATTCTCCCTCACTACTGCATCCCAGCTCCTGATTGAGGGCTGACTGTTCAACTCATTCCTCTCCTGTGTCTTTAATCACACACAGTGGCTCCCTTCAGTCCCTGCTCAATGTTGAGGAGCCACAGCAGATCCTGTACAGCTGTAATTACACTTTCTTTAGCTTTGAAAAGGGACCTGTGGCTTTTTATATCATAGCATTCATTCATTCATTTCTTAACAGCTTCCATATCCTTAATTAAAAGTTTAGGCATCAGGATTCATGAACATCTTCATATGAGAATCAGATAGAAAAATGTGAGTACATAGTTTCAATTCTTTGAATAATTGAATGATGTTTTGGAATTCTAAATACATTTAGAATAGATGGTATCATCACTACATTACTAGATGCCCCTGTAGTCACAACAAAATCAGTTTGTTTAAATAGACTAATATTGAATCCATACCTACATGTAACTGTGTGTTGTTATTGAGCTCAGTGTGTTTGTGTGCAGTTGAGCTCCTCCACAGGCCGGGTCCCGTTTCATTGCCTTCACCCTCAGCACCTGCAGTAGGTCCCAGCTGCAGCAGTGCAGTCGCTATGCAGTTCTGCTGAGGGAGGTTTTTGTACGGGTGTGTAACACTGTGTGAACACATAGCCACTGGAGTAGTGTGCACTCTGACAGTAGTAATCTCCTGCATCTTCAGCCTGGACTCCACTGATGGTCAGAGTGAAGTCAGTCCCAGATCCACTGCCACTGAAACGAGTTGGGATCCCAGACTGAAGGGTACTTGCCAAATAGATCAGGAGTTTGGGAGCTTCTCCAGTTTTCTGTTGGTACCAGGCTAGGAAGTTGCCATTGCTATTGCTGTACACTGCGCTGCTGACTTTACAGCTCAGAGCGACTGTGTCTCCTGGGAGAACAGATTTCACTGCTGGAGTCTGTGTCACAGTATACTGTCCACTGGATTCTGAAAATAATAAATAATAATATAGAAAATTATAATAATGATTGGAAATAATTATGAAAACACATTAAAACTTTTTGGGTTTTTTTTGCCTGTTTTAGTTTTTGACACTTTTTGTAAATTATCCAACAAACAGATATTTTTTGTAAATGCATTTTTCTAAATGATTCTTACCCTGAGTGCAGATGACAAGTGCCCAGATGAAGATGCTGATAAAGTCATTGTTGTTGTGGATTCTGTTGCCATGAAGGGCAGCTCTCAATCATGAAGTGTTAAACTCACAGGGCTATAAACACTCCCAGAGCACTGAAGCATGTGCTGCCAATGCAAAGTGTCTTTTCTATGCAAATTGTCTTCCTTGGCACAGCAGCCACTTGTAGCCAAGCAGTGGTGTAAACACAGGCTTGGTGCTGTGTGTTCTGACAGAGCAAGATTAGCAGTTTAGCACGGCTGGAATGGGAAGGTCAGACTGGCAGGAGAAACATGATGTGATTGGGATTGCTGTCAGTCTGGGGCTGTGTTTAACAGCCTGTTTTATTACTGTGTCGTTACTTCATACAATGAGTGCTGTTCTGGCTTTCTCTTTGATAGTGTTCATAAGTACACCCTGTGCAGGATTGGGTCTGATGGCTTGAATTGAAATTGCTTAAGAATACAATGAAATACTCTCTTATTCACTTGAGTTTGCTGAAGGATATTTAAGAATGTTTTAATAGAAATCATTTTAAAATATGATGTTCAGGGAACTGTTTACATTATGGAAATCAGTGGTGCTGTGTGTTTGTAAAGCCCAAAATAACACACCTACAGATTGGGTTTGAACAAGTGCCTGTTTCCCTCTTGTGGTAAGTGTTAGTAACTGCAGTCTTTGCTGTTCAGGATCAGTTTAATGAAGATGCAATCCCTTGGTTTAAAATGTGTGCTCCACTTTCATCAGCCTCTCACAGTAAAAGTCATTGCAGGAGAAAGTGGAGTAACATATGGGACACGGGGCATGAAGGGACAGACTGTGTGAGCTGATAAAAACTCAATTAGCTATCTGTATGATGATTTGTGTTTTTTATTTAGTTTTTTAACAACCGTGATGAGAAGATTTATTTAAAGTGAAGTCAAAGCCAAAAACAGTTTTGTGTTAATTTGAGGGTGTGTTTATTCACTGGTAGTCAGAATACAATGTAAAGATGTAATCAGCATAGTGGGGCAATGTGGGCACCTTTGAAAACATTCATCCTTTCTGCTCCAGTCTACTCTGAATACTCACGCTGTCACTGTGTGGCCCTTGTCCCAGTTTGCTCACTTTGCAATGAGGATAATGAGGCTGCATTAGAAAACATTCCTCCACATTGCTCGATGTCTTCTCATACAGACTGTTTGACTTCTCAAGCTGTCATTGTGTATCTCTGTTACAAGCTGTCATTGTGTATCTCTGTTCCAAGCTGTCACTGTGGATCTCTGTTCCAAGCTGTCACTGTGGATCTCTGTTCCAAGCTGTCGCTGTGGATCTCTGTTACAAGCTGTCACTGTGTATCTCTGTTACAAGCTGTCACTTTGTATCCCCTGTCACACTTTGCCACACTTTCAGGTTACTAGCACAGTGACTGCCGGGGGTGGAATCAAGGGGAAATGAATCCAAGTGTTGAGATATTAGAGTCAGTGTTTCCCAGCATGCATCACTGAGCAGCTCCTTCCTCCAGACACAGACCACACTGTAGTGATTAGATGACTGGGTGTGAGCAGGCTTCTGCTAACAATGGGAGACCTGGGCTGACTGGGGAGATAACTGCTGCCTATTTCAATTGTCTTATTACTGTACTGTCATTACATTATGGACAGCAGTGGTGCTCTGGCTCCCTCTTGTGGTCAGTGTGAATGATGGCAGTGTGTGCAGCTTGGCAGGGCACTGATGCCTGTTTCCAGGCTATACAAACACAGAGAGGATTCAATCAAACACTAAGTTCACAGTTTAATAGAAGAGTGGATTAGTTCTATTTGTGTATGTGTTTTAAACTCTGCACTTGTGTTTCATTAAGTGTAATATTATGATATTTATAATACACATTTTTATTGCCTGTGTGTCGTACCTTACACTTTTCTGTATTAAATGTCATTTGTCATGTGTTTGCCCAGTTCTGAATGCTGTCTAGATCATTTTGAATGACCTTTGCTGCTGCAACAGTGTTTGCCACTCCTCCTATATTTGTGTTGTTTGCAAATTTAACAAGTTTGCTTACTATACTAGAATCTAAGTCATTAATGGAGATTAGGAATAGCAGAGGACCTAATACTGATCCCTGTGGTACACCACTGGTTACCTCGCTCCATTTTCAGGTTTCTCCTCTAATCAGTACTTTCTGTTTTCTACTTGTTAACCACTCCCTAATCCATGTGCATGCATTTCCTTGAATCCCTACTGCGTTCAATTTGAGAATTAATCTTTTCTGCGGGACTTTGTCAAAAGCTTTCTGGAAATCTAAATAAACCATGTCGTATGCTTTGCAATTATCCATTGTTGATGTTGCATTCTCAAAAAAATCAAGCAGGTTAGTTAGACACGATCTCCCTTTCCTAAAACCATCCTGACTGTTTCCCAGGATATTGTTACCATATAGGTAATTTTCCATTTTGGATCTTATTATAGTTTCCATAAGTTTACATATAATAGAAGTCAGGCTTATTGGTCTGTAGTTACCTGGTTCGGTTTTGTCTCCCTTTTTGTGGATTGGTATTACATGTGTAATTCTCCAGTCTGCCAGTACAACCCCTGTGTCCAGAGACTGTTGCATGATCTTGGTTAACGGTTTGTAAATAACTTATTTCATTTATTTGAGTACTATTGGGATGATCTTATCCGACCCAGTGGATTTGTTTATTTTAAGAGCTCCTAGTCTCTTTAACACTTCTGCCTGTGTTATGTTAAAGTTATTTTAAATACAGGTCAACATGTGGGGCATATTTGTCCGTATCTCCTTTGTAAAAACTTGTGAAAAGCAATCATTTAATATATTTGCTATTTTGATTTCTTCATCTATGATTTTGCCATTTGTATCTCTTAAACTTTTAACCTCCTCTTTGAATGTTCTCTTTTGTTGTTATAATATTGGAAAAAACATTTTTGGAATTGGTTTTAGCCCCTTAGCAATGTTCATTTAAATCTATCTCTTGGCCATTCTAACTTCCTTTTTTTGACTTGTTTTTCCAGTTCCAAATATGAGGAGTTGCAAACACTGTTGCAGCAGCAAAGGTCATTCAAAATTATCTAGACAGCATTCAGAACTGGGCAGACACATGGCAAATGACATTTAATAGAGAAAAGTGTAAGGTACTACACACAGGCAATACATTTCTCCTTCCTTTCTATATTGGTTAATTGTGGCTCTAGTTTTTTTTTTTTTGTTTTTAACATCCACTGAGTCCCTTGTCCCCTGTGCAACCACAATGTAGAAACATATAGAGAATGTATGGGAATGGTCAATAAACATCACTGCTGTTTCTCTTAAAGCATGTTTATTTATTTATAATATTAGACCGTGTCTTAATACTGTATTACATTCTGAATATGAATATAGCTGGATTATTAATTTCAGATAATACTTAGAATACCAGATACATATTTAGCATTAAAAAGCAATACATGTGATTTACTTAACAGTCGTTCATTATTTTGTGTATCAGCCGCCACACAAAGCTGAGCGCAGTGCGGTATACTGTAATGATGCTCCAGTCAGTCTGCCCGACTGCACTTGAACCATCTTAAAACACGAAGCCCCTAATAAGCCAATTTGTAAATTAAAGAATTTGCGCTAATATAACGCTAACGGAACTCATAGCTGGAGCAACGAGAGGGCGAGGGCGGGGCAGAGAAGGAGGGGAGACGCTGCTAGGCAACCGGCTCGTGAACATTCCACTCAGCTGAGCAGAGAGACCGTTGGGATTTAAAATGCGAACGTTCCGAGCGGCGTTAGGCCTTCGTTAAATTAACACACCGTTGCTGGCATTTTCATTTTGAAGAAAACCATATTTTAAATACTCAAATAGCACTGTAAAAAACACTTTACTTCACTTCCATACCGTTTTCAAACAAATAAAAGGAAGTGCGTATTTATAATAAGTATATTTGTTATGATATTAAGACTAAACAAATGTGCTACAGTTTGGTGTATAATTTATTTATTTATTAAATGTTTGTATTTCTTTTTAATATTGTATTGTTTTCACAAAATAACATCCATACATTATCAGTTTCTAGAGTAATCAAATCACAAATATTACTCGTCAGTAATTCATACATAGACACGCTGTGGTAACTTCAAGAAGTTAAAATGTAAGGCTGGATTCAAGTTTAAAACCAAATAAATAAGTAAATACATTAATAACGACATGAAACAAAAATACGTTTTGGTCAAGCTCATTAATGTAGGCCTATTTAAATTACAAAAATGCGACCTGTTTTAGAAATTGATTTATATATACCTGCCATTTAAATCTAAATTATATTTGAAACTGTTTGAAAAACACGAAGCTTCTAATAAGCTCATTTTGTAAAGTTAGTAAAAGAATTGCGCTAATATAACGAAGCTAAATTTTAACTCCTAGCTGGAGCAACGAGAGAGGGCGAGAGGGCGGGCAGAGAAGGAGGGAGACGCTGCTGGGCAACCGGCTCGTGAACATTCCACTCAGCCCTGAGCAGAGACCGTTGGGATTTAAAATGCGAACGTTCCGAGCGGCGTTTGGTATGGAGGATAATTTGTGCCAAAATTTTAAATAAATAAATAAATAAATAAATAAATAAATAAAATTCAAAATAAATAAATAAATAAATAAATAAAACAGAAATAAATACATACATATAAATAAATAAATATAAAACGAAATAAATACATAAATAAGTAAAAACTGGGAAATATGTTTAACAATTTATCTATTTATTTATTTCGTTATTTATTTATTTATTTATTATTACTTATTTCTTTATTTATTCTGCTTTTTTATTTCGGTATTTCGTCTTTTCATTTTAGCAAATCTTTTCGAGCTACCGTCAATCATGCTCGATGGGGGGTGCAACTGAATCGGTGATCTCCCTCTTTGCCTGGTGGTAGTGCGGAGCAGTGATGGGCAGTTCGATTCTTTTAGTGTCTCGATTCATTTGATTAGTTCAGTTTTGGTGAATCGATTCATTTTCGTTCATTTGATTCACTGATTCAATGACACAAAACGAATCAATGTAGATCGCATTAAGATTGTTTTAGGTTTATTTGAACCGGAAAGAACGAGTCGTTCACGAACTGCACATCACAAAAGCTAGGGAGAATCTATATTTGGTTGACTGGGTTCATAAACATTAAATATAGTTTGACAATAATAATAGTAATATACATTTAGAATCATAGAGATAATATAACAGTTTGAACCATTAGCATTGTTTAGCCATCAGTATCAATCTAATTTAATTTCATCTTAAAAAAAAAAAAAAAAAATAGTCAATTGCATTTGTTACGTTTTTTTTTTATATATATTTGAGTCACCCATTGTTTTTTTACAACAGCAAAGAGAGGCTCGAGCGAGTGGTATTTGTAGAACTAATCCGTGGTATTTATTGAGCACATAGCAAAACGCTGTTTGCCCAATTCCTCTTCTATCCAGTAAACCTTGGGATTAGTCATGTGATCCATCACACGTTGAAGCACACCCATAACCGCAACATGTACATTTTATATAAACACAGTTTAAATGTGTATATATTTAGTATTTACCACAGTAAAATAACATTTAGAAAATGTATATTTAATAATGTAAAATATAATAGAGCGTTTAAGAACGTCATCCGTTAGAATGTGCGATATCATCCTAAAAGGTCATTGTATCGTAGCTGATACTGCGTGTCACCTTGTGGACTAAGGTGAATCGCCGTCATTATTAAATTATAAAATATTTAACCGAGGTTGTAAATCGTCATGTAATCTTTGTAATCACAATATGTAATCACAAGTTATATAATTAAGCCTTGGGTACAATAACGTTACAATACCAGTAGATGTTTGTATTTGTTTATTTTGGAAATTAGGTATATATCTATTATTATTATTATTATTATTATTATTATTATTATTATTATTATTATTTAGTATTTCATTGACTTTACTAAGATGACTTAGAAGTATTAATCATAATTTGTGCAAAAATAGTTAACTATAGATATGATTAATTTTGTATGTATATAAAAAATATCAAACACACATAGGCTACAACTAGTAGTCATTCATTTTATTATTTATTTGTTTGGCAGGCTTACACAAGGTTAAACGTACATAGTAAACTAAGAAGAACTGTAAGAAATGATGGTGCATAAACTTGTAATCTGAGTTTCTGACAGCGTGAAGCAGCTCTCTAGAAAGTACACAGCGTCTGGATCAGAGATATATAGCTATGGTCTGAGGATGTAACTGACGCCATTTTGGCTCACACAGAGTTCTTATCATGCACTAAGTAAGCGGGAATTTGATCCAACATGGCACATACAGTCTTCACTTTCATAACACTCAACGAGATGAGCGACAACCCGGTTTCCTTGTTTCAACGAACAAATCAGCCAGACTCGAGAGTTAAAAGAATCACTTCATGAGTTTTGATAGGCTGGTAACTCGACTCCTGTGGACACGCAGCTTGTTCATGGGGTGAATCACTAGTGCAGAGGACTCCCCTTCGAAACATATTGGGACGTCCAGATTTTCCCGTCCCAGTCTAGCTACCACCACTGCGGACTCTTTCTGCTATACTGTCGTCACTGGTACTGGGCGTAGAATTTGATGGTGAATTATCTGCAAGTTAGTTCTACTTTTACCTTCATCCAATATGTTCATCAGTACATGCCAATGTCCCTATTCTTTCCAACAGCCAATCTACTCGACACAAAATAAAGTCGCCATTTACTGACCCACATTCAACTTGGAATTAAAAACCCTAATCTTTTTCTAGGATAAGACTCCTATGTGTCATATTGCACACATTTGTAACGTATGGAATATTCACAGCATTGAAACTGTACAGCAACGCCGCTGTAGCCCTGACTGCACACCTCTCCACCACTACCAGGCAAGAGAGGAGATCAGAGTCATCACTGTCCCGCACATCGAGCAGGATTGACGGTAGCGAAATACAAGGGTGAAAAGATTGTGCCAAATGAAAAGATGAATAAATAAAGAAATAAAAAACGAAATAAATGAGTTTTTTATTTAGTTTTATATTTATTTATTTATTTAATTATTTATTTCGAATTTTATTTATTTATTTATTTATTTTTTAATTTTTGGTACAAATTATCCTCCATACAGGAGCGGGGTGCTGAACTAAACAAAATAATTGGACACTATTAAATTGGGGAGAAAACAGAAACAAACTAATTGGTGAATATATATTAAAAGGAAGAGACTCGAGAATGACGATATTAGAGATGCAACATCCCTGTGTTTTTGTTTTTTAATATTGTACCGGTACGCAAATATTATACTGTTTGTAATCTGGGATTTTTTAGTTGTTTTTATATTTCATTTTACTTATATGAAATGAACTATAAAATTAATTAAACAAATGACCAGCCCGCCCCTCCCCAAACACACACACTCACACGCACTCAAACACACACACACTCACAGACACCCACACAGACAGACAGATGGACACCATACACACGCACACCGGACAGACAGAAGGACGGACCTGGACACACACAGGACACACACGACACACACACACACACAGACAGACACAGGACACACACACAGACAGACAGACAGACAGACACACCCCACACAGACAGACAGACAGACACACACACGCACACACACACACACAAGGACCGACATACACACTGACACTGTTATTATTTAATCATACACAGACAGACACACACAGACACAGACCTAGACACTCGCTCACACACACAGAGACAGACACACACATGGACACTAGACAGACAGGCAGACATAGATAGACACCATTACACACGGACGGACGGACCAGACAGAGAGACACTAGAGACACACACACACGGACGGACACGATAACACGAGACGACACGCACGGACAGACACACACTCACACACACTCAAACACACAGACAGACAGACGGACAGATAGACACACTTACACACACAGACACCTACACACACACACACTAGACAAACACGTGCACACACACAGACAGACAGATAGGTAGACACACACTGCGATGCACGCACGCACACACTTATATGCACGCACACAGAGACACATAAACACAGACACCACGCACTTTGCTCACATGCACACAGACAGACACACACTGACGCAAGGGACTGACACACACCACACAGACACACACACACTGGGACGCATGCACGCACACGCACTCATGCAGACAGACACACACACACACACACACACACACAACGCACACACAGACACACACACTCCACACAAATGTAAAATGAATACATTTATTCCTTTAAAAAAGTAAATTGAACTGTCAGAAGTGGGATTTGAACCCACCCCTCCATTGGAGACCAACATACACAATTTTTGGAAAGACAGAGTCATGAGGCTGGCACCTTAGACCACTCGGCCATCCTGATAAGCTACGTTTGCTGTTGTAGAAAACGCATTATTTATTTCAGCACACACTAGGGTTCTCATTATCAAGGTCCGATTGGGTTTAATACACGCACATACCAATGATGCTCCATGAATGATGTTATGACAAGTGTAAAAAAGAAACCGATTAAAATCAACCCAAAAAAGTAAGATTATTTATTTGAGTATCGACCTGTATAGCTAAACTATGCATGCATTTACAATAGCAATTGCTATATGACAATGACCAATAAGTAATTTTGTTGCAATACTGCATAATAATTAACAACAATATCAGACATTTATCCGTTGTCTCAAGAAACATCTTCAATTTGTATTTAAAAGGGCTTAAACGTGGGGCTCAAACTGATCGATCCTGAGATTAAGAGTCTCATGCTCTACTGACTGAGCTAGCTGGGCTGACTGGTGCTCGTTTTTTCACTGTAACCAACTGACTATTAATTTGTTGGTCTTATTTGAGAAAATACTGAACGACAAAAAAAAGATTCCAAATATAATCCACTGTACATCACCAGAAATAGCTTTGATGACACAAAATTCGTATGACACAAACCCTAAGAATGTTATTCCAGATTCATTGTGCGGCAGAAACAACTGCAGCCTCCCTGCCTCAATACAAATAATACCAAATGAAAATCGAATTACATGTATTTAAAAAATGAATGGTCCTATCCATCTGGAACGATTGGTTCTGCATTTTATACAGTATCAACCTTAACCTGAGTTGAGAGGCACCCAACCTGTGGAGGATTTTAAATGTGAGGGGATGTGAATAGAGTCAAATACATTTGCATCATTCTGTATATATATATCAAATATATTTTCATATTTCAAGTAACTGTAGCTGATTTGTGTCAGCGATTCTCATAGGTTACATCCGCAGCTCACGATACGAGCAATTGGACTGAAACAGCTTGCAGGAAGGTTCCTCTGTCTCCAGTGTAGGAACTGTTAGATCCTGAAACCCTTCGTGTCAGCAAATCCTCATCTTCCTCCAATTTAATAGACAGATCAGAGCCAGACTCCAACCTCTCACCATGGCAACGTGCGTCATGGGGAGAACTGATTCTATACAAAATACATCACCTCACATTTCACTGGTTGCCCTCATGAGGGCTTGAGAGGGGTGGCGAAAAGTGAGAGAGAAAGAGTAAAGATTTAAAACACATAACATACAACCAGTCTGAGCTCTCGCTCCCGACGGGTCAGGCAGCATCCTCAGGCTGCTGGGCGTTTGCCAGTGGAGCAAGAGACAGGGAAGGGGACTAACAGGACAAAGGACAGATCCTTCATAAAACTCAGTGCAGCATCCTCAGGCAGCTAAGCTGGGCGGCGTGAGAGCTTAGAAAAAGTATCTGGGTCCATTTGGGACAGAGCGAACAAACAGAGAAAACCGGGGCCGGTCGGGGCCCGCCAGCAGGTGGAGGCAATGCCTACTGCAAGGGGCTGAAAATGGAAGAGAGGAGATGGGACAGCAAGGGTGAGGCCTGGAAGGCTTAGCATAAGCAGCAGAAGAACAGGATGTGGCAGGGGGGGGTCCCCTCAGGCCCGGCGAGGAGGAACAGCCGGGCAGCAGTGGTTGAGACAAGAGGCCCCGTGGACCTTGGGAGTGAGACTCATAATTGGTAAATCAAAACAGATTTCAGTCTCGCTGCCATGTATTAAAACATGTAGTATCTGAGGATGGAGCGGACAGAGGCTAAATTGCTGAGGAAATCAAGCGTGCAGTGTGTATATATATATTTTAGATCCAGGTATTGGAGGAAAGTTGAGCGATCTGGAAGCTCTAGAGGAGGAAGCAGTTGCAGATTTAAACAGTAAACTAAAACAACTTTGTATGCAATAGGGAGATAGATCTGAAAGGGGGCCGAGATTTGCTGTAATGAGGGGATAATTAACAGAGGCGAGATCTGCTGAGCAGGCAGAGATCTGAGGGAGTAAACAATGTAATGCGCTTGCAGTGTGCAGTGGCCTGCTGTAGAGAGCAGAGAGCTGCCTGAAATGCAGTGGAAATTGGTATTTGAGAGTTAAGACATTTTTTTAGATGATGTCGGAGATGTGGCTGCCTTTGGGCAAAGATGAAGACTCGCATAGATCTGAGGCCGCTGCAGAACCTGGAGGAGGATGGGAGGAATGCGTTGCTGGGAGGAGGCTGCCAAAACCCATTGATTTGATCAGAACCAGTCTAAGAGTGTATTGTCTATTGCGCGGTAAATGTTGATAATGGTGGGACATAGTTTCATTATGTGCACTGGAAGCTCAAATTGAATGAAATGGACTTTGAAAGTTGTATTAAGTGCCTTGATGAGGGGTGGGGGCAAATGAGGAAGGGCAAATGGGACTCCCAAGAAGGTTGCAGGAATGACCTGATGCAGGAAACTGGAAAATTAATGTGACCTGGATTCTAAAACATCTCAGAAAGCTGATAAGCATGGCTTCAAGGACCAGATCCTAGAAGGAGGGGTTTGGATTTGAAAAATTCCAAGTTAATATATAAAGCAAAGAGGTTGGGCAGGAGGGACTGGGAGAATCCCTGGAGACCCAACAATTTACAGGAATTGATAGAAAGTTTGGGTGTGCGAGATTCGCAGCGAGAGCAAATCAGTTTAAATATGTAGAGCTTGTGGTGTTATGCATATCTCGAGGTTGCAGTGGGAGGTGAAACTATTGGCTTCAGGGAAGCAGGGTATCATATATTTGGTTATTGCGATTAAAATCCTTGTCTGTGTATAAAACATTTGCTTTAGAACAGTTAGATGATAGAGTAAGTTAACGTGGTATAGAAGAGGAGCCTGCAGTATTTAGATGTCACAATTCGGGCGAGTTGGAAATATCATGTTGCAAAAAGCGCAGCAAGCAGGGAGCCAGAAAAGATTGCAGTAATTGTGGGCACAGGCTGCATTGCCTGTAAAAGCTGCCTGCCCATGGCAACTTACCCTCCCAGGGAGTCACTCGATGAGGCGTTGCCGTAGTGAAAACCATGGTCTGTGAGGCATGATTGTGGAAAGAGTTGCAGTGCAGCGGTGGCGCCGGAACAGTCTGAGTGATGAAAACGCAGGCAAACTTGGGAATGGCTGCCCGCTTTGAAACGGCGCAGACTGAGCAGGTAGGAAAATGCAGATCACTATCTTGCGGGCGCTGGAGCAGAGAAACGACCTGCAGGAAAGAAACGAACAACAAAACAAACACAGACAAAGGAAGCGGAAATAGTGCTGGGTTTAAAGAGTAAAAGAGAGAGAGACAGGAGGCAGTAATAACTGCTCGGTGGAGCAAGCGCTGGCCTACTAATAATTGACGCACCCGAGCGCTGCATTGTGTGATTGGCTGGGAAATACTAAATGAGGCTGAACTGAGACAACTGCCCCCGGAAGAGATCCTTGGACGCTACAGGCAGGACGCCAACGGAGGGAAGGAAAGACAGGTTAAAGAAAAGGATAAAGGATAAAGAAAAAAACAAAACGGGAGAGAGCCCCTACGTCATCCCAATTACACACATAAACACTAACATTTAAGTACATTTCTAAATAATCGCTTAAAATGCCTATAATCTCAAAGCTATGTTATTTCAGCTCTTATGAAAGACAAGTATCCTTGCGCATTATATCATCCTTGATTACCCGAAATGTAATATTAAATTAATTGCCTTCAGTTAATATTTTAGAAAAAACTACTTTGCTAACAGAAAAAACAAGCTAAACAGTTTTGATCCATCGACCTCTAGGGTTATGGGGCCCAGCACGCACACTTTCGCGCCACTCTACTACAACTGCCTCCTTGACTGAATTATAGCAGAAAAAACTGAACTCATCGTTTAACCAGCCACACACACAGTGGTGGGCGAACCATGGAAACGTTAAAATCAGAGATGAGTCGTTTCTTTTCCTAAATATGTTATGCAAGTATGCAACTTTACCGCCACTTTGATCACAGGCAGTTGTATCCCCAGTTGGCTGCCAATTCCAATATTCTGTCTCAAAGTATCTTAAATCGTGGAAAGCGCTCTTTTGTTTAAAATTACACAGAAGACTTTTTGTTCACCAGCCTTATAGATATTTTCTTGTTTTTTAAATAGATTTTGTGAAAGCGCATATGGGGCCTTGATGAGAGAGCCTATATATAATTGATTGATTGAATGTTAGCCTGCGTTCGGTCACAGTTTTAATTTAAAAAAATACGCCGATAGATGACATTGTAATTATTCGAGATGCTGCATGTAGACAGTAATGTAGGAGCACAACCACCCTTCCAAATAAGGTTCCAGTGTAGTGGTGATTACATCTACTGTACACCAGAAGATTCCTCAGTTTCGATCCCAGGTGGGTCCATTGCAGTTTATTTTTAAATTATATAAAATCTCTGGTCAAGACAAGATTTCGCTCGGGGGTTGGCTATCATTGGAATGGGGTGTAAGGTCTCTGGTCCCATCTGGCCAAAGCAAGATAGTTTATTCACAAATAAATACATACACTTTTATTTGTGTTTTTTGTTGGTAAATTAACCCCAATACATTGTTGCATTCACCCACGTCATTAGACAGCAAGCCCCTTTGTGCCAGTGCGCATTCAGAGGAGACGCGCTGGAGAGAACGTCTTCTGTCATCAGTGCTACCAGCTTTCCCGTGTTGGTGATATATTTGGTTAGCATAGCTGCTTTCAAGTAATTGACCAGAGACGTTCCCAGCCAGTACAACTGTGTTTTATGCCCACGTTTCAAATAATGAAATTTATAAAGCAAATCCGCATTGGTTTATTTTCTTTTTAAAGAAGCTGAGAATTAAACACACTTCGACAACTTCATGACCCTGCTGTCTACGAACACGCTGAGTCGGCTGTTTCCCCTTGACCTAATGGTGATACCGAGTGTTTTCCTAGTATCAGCGTCAGCATTACCGTGTTTGGCATGCTTGCTGTACACTCCTAGCATTGCGTAATTAAAATGCACGCATGCAGGGCTTCGTGGCGCAACGGTAGCGCGTCTGACTCCAGATCAGAAGGTTGCGTGTTCAAATCACGTCGGGTCAAACCTACTTTATTTCTAATCCCTCTATATGTTTTTTTTAACGTGTTTTGGATTTGGATGTCTCCGGACATTTTATTTATACAATTTAGCCTACACAACATATTGATTGTATAGCGATCAAACAGATATTGTGTATTCGATTCATTTTTATGTTTCATTTGTTGCGATAAACTAAAGTGAATCCGAAGTACTGTTATTGATCTTCAATGAAAAGTTGGTGTCAAAGTCCTATTAACACTTCCTTGCATGAGATATTGAAAATAGCTCTACAAATACTAATTTGAAAACTTAAAAAGTCTTTAAAGATTAACAGGCCTTTAAGAATTAACTTAGCAGACATTAAAATGGGGCCACGTGGTGGCGGGATGTGAACATGTGGGAGAAACTCCAATGTCTTTTAAGTCCGTCCTGTAACCACTTGGACAAAACTACTGTGTCTAAAGAGCCAAGTTATATAAACATATCACAGACCAAGAACAAATACACACACTTCGTTTAAGCCAAAAAACTCATGAAACCACAATCCCTGGTTTTGAGAGGCCAGTGCCTTATCCTTTAGGTGACTGCGGCACTTTCATATGTGGATAGTAGTCAGCGTGACAATACTACGACTAGAGGAAAGCGGTAGTTTCCCTGTCATTCCATTGCCATATTACATTATGTTGCATTCTACTACATTAATTAGGCGATCAAAAGCCATTTGTGCCAGTAGCATTCAGCGGAGATGCGCTGAAGAATCCGTCATGTGTCACTCAGTATTGTCCAGCTTTCGTTGGTGAACAGACATAGCAATAACCGTTTATAAAAACAAAGCGTACTGGGCACGGATTACACTAATTAACACTGAACATGTGAACTGAAACATCTACTAAATAAACAAGTGTGGAAAAACTAGCAACATCAGATCGTTAAATATTTAACTTGTTTAAACATTTAAGAAAAGTCACAGGCGGGCTTCGATACAACGATAGTCGTCTTTCAGCATGCTGGGCGAATATATTCGCCCCCTCACTTGTACACGGTGAAATACTGAAAGTGTGAAGAAGGGTGAAGGCGGTGACTGCTTTAACTTATAAACACACAGACAGCAGTAGCGCGCTCTGGCACTGCAACAGGTCAATAAGCGAGTCTGCCGGCGGGGCTGGCTCCTGCATCATCTGACTGTCAGCTCTGGCGTCAGGCGGTCTAGCGACAGAATATATATATATATATATATATATATATATATATATATGTACTCTGCTATATATATATATTTCTCTCTCTCTCTCTCTCTCTCTCTCTCTCTCTCTCTCTCTATATATATATATATATATATATATTTCTCTCTATATATATATATATTTCACCATATAAATGTTTGTAATTCTTTGCACTGTAAAAGTCGCTCTGGATAAGATGCGTCCTGCTAAATGACTAAAATGTAAATATAATAAGCGGGGTAGCGTTATCTAACTTTAGCGAACAAACTGCCTGGATAAAAAGGAACAGCAACACTGATGCTACTAATCATGCTCGTTGTTGGGATAATATTCAATCTAACGTTTATTAACGTTACAGTTAACTACATTAACTGAAATTGCCGGTGGTGCTTGCTAGCTGGCTAGACAACACTAATGGCTAACATAAGTTAGCTAACGTTTCTTAACACTTATCTGGGGGCTAAGCGTAGCAAGATATGTACAAGCATTGTTAGGTCAAGTCGTTGGTTTTATTTTTTTATCGATACTACTGCTAACCTGTCCTCTCTTTTCGCAACTCGACTTGCTCTCAAAAGCGGCGCTCTCGTTGGCAATCGTTGTTGATGGCGTTCCAACTCATTTTCTATTGGCCAACTGACCCGTCAATCAATGTCAATTTTCAGGCAATGCGATCAATCTGATCTGGTGTCCATGACTCGAAGGCAACTTCATCCTACAACAGTTGCCATGGAAGCGGTTTAAAACTCCGCAACAAACTTTAATCAAATGCACAGCTGTACGAAACACACCCCCTCAGACATGTGCTGTCTATTCAACCAATTGGTTCAGATGATAAGCAGTGATCCTTATCGGTGACAGTCAGTTTGATCCATACGTGCTTCTGCCAGAAACTTAAATTCAAAAGTACAATCTTCGTGGGTTATTATTATTATTATTATTATTATTATTATTATTATTATTATTATTATTTATTTTAATTAACGTACCCGCTGACAATTAGAGGACTAATGAAGGGTAGGTGCATCAATTGCAACCTAATCAGCTCCATTAGCACCTGAACCTCTTTATAAACCCATTGCGCTCTAAAGGAACACAAACTCAACTACCAGCGGTTTTGTTTTGTGTATTTCTTTACTTGGTGAAAAGTTCACGTTCGGGGCTGTGGATTTAATGATGCCGTGTTGTCTTAGATTTGAGTAATTGATCTTTTTCTACTTTAGAAACGTTCATTTTATTGTGTGTTTCTCACTGAAGTCTTTTTTCAATGCAGAATAACATTGCTGTTGGCAGTGTTGATCACTGAAGTTTGGTTGTGAACCCCCTCTGGAATGCGATAACGGTCCATTCCAGCAGAGCTGTCCTTTCAGCTTCCATTTGTTGCGGTTGTGTGTTTTCAAATAGTTGTCTTCTGCAGGCTCGGTGAGGACAGAATGTCAAAGGGGTGTTATATTGATGATGTTGGATAGTCTTTTTGTTGAAGTATTTTTAGCATCAATGTCATTGGTGAGTGATCAATTTTCTTGAATGGAAAGCTTTTGATGTGCAAAAGCCTGTTGACTCATAATGTAATAATTTGAATTAAGTACAGAGCACTCCTGGCTGTATGGCATCAGCCAGAGCTTTGTTTTTTTCAAATACAGGATGTGAAACTCTTCGCGTTAGTTTCAAAAGCATGTTGCGATCACACTAAATAGACCTGTGCTGCCAACCTTACTCAGATTTGTTGACTGCAAGTGCGCAGAAATAGAAATCATTGCTAAACCTACCAGGCTGAGCGGCGTATAATTCTACTAATATAGCTTTAAATTCAATAAGTAGATGGGACAGGCGGTGGGGTGTTCACTTTGTTATATCTCTGTACTTGATCACATATACGGTTTCTTAAAAACCATCTGAATTTCTTTCTACAGACAATAAGGGGCGCTTGTGTCCCTCTCCAAGACTGGCTGCTGGTGTGGATATATAACAACCGTTGACTTCTTGAAATGCCAAGTTCCTTGCTTCTGTGCTGAGCTGCTTTGCTCAGAACACAGTGGTCATCATTTTATTTCTTATGTAAACTTGTTTCTAATGGTGACATACTGGGACTAACTTTGGCAACTGTTTAGAGATGAGACCTACAAGCTGACAGTACAAATCAGTGTCTTCTCAAACAGTGCTATGACTTCGCTTCCTCCTATGTTCAAGCATGACATACGCTATTCTCCATGGGCAGAGGAGATTCTGTGTGAAAGAAAACTACATGAGGTAAGGGCTGTTGGGATGTGATAATGCTGTTCAGTATAACCCGTGGGTTGTGGGTATTTTAATTGTCTACAGAAGTGCTTCACTCATGACTAATGTGAATTCTCTTTGGGTTTCTGTGAAGAGGTGCCACTTAGTGGGCAAACTTTGTTCAAGATGATCCTGATTGGTCCCTTGCGTGCCAGAGGTAGAATCATGTGACTTTACATTGTATTCATGTCCCCCTTGGTCTTGCCTATTGAAGTCTACTCTACTGTCGTCTAGGCGAAGCAAATCTATGACCCTTAACTGTCTAGCAATGCAGCA